>CAJQZJ010031933.1:5429366-5486616 GCA_907164525.1 Lophiomys imhausi | reverse complement strand
AGAAGAAGAAGAAGAAGAAGAAGAAGAAGAAGAAGAAGAAGAAGAAGGAGAAGAAGAAGAAGAAGAAGGCCTCCTAGAGATATTAGTGGAACAACAACAATGAATGAAACTAGCACAAACTCTCATATCAAGGCTGTTAAGAGGCAACCCAGTGTAATAAGAAATATGGCTAATTAAACTATTTAACCAGTATTTATATTATCATTAATTGGTTCAGGGCTAATCCTTAACCATCCATTATAAATGAGCACACACAGACACATGATAGATTTTACAAGCCTTGGCCTGAGTTGTGCAATCCTAGCCCATCTAAGCTAGCTCATAATTCTATTACCCAAATATGACCCCATATATACATATGTTCCTTTGGACTGCCATACTCCACAATATGCCGATGTTCCTGGCCATGTGGAATGAGGTTCTTTTTTCTTTTTTTTTTTTTTTTTTGTTTTGTTTTTCGAGACAGGGTTTCTCTGTGTAGCTCTGGCTGTCCTGGACTCACTTTGTAGACCAGGCTGGCCTCGAACTCACAGAGATCCGCCTGCCTCTGCCTCCCGAGTGCTGGGATTAAAGGCGTGCGCCACCACTACCCGGCCGAGGTTCTTTTTTCTAATCAATGGTGGGCATCCTCCTTCCTACTGCTCCTGGCTGGAATGAATTAATCCTCTGTCTAAAGTGCAGGCTTCCTGTTCTAATCTCAGGAAGTCCCACTTTTCTCTGTCTTTGCCCAATCTCAGGCCTCAGCATTTATTTAACCAATCAGAGTCAATTAAGTAACAGACAGCAAACAGGACCAATTAATTAACTTTTAGAATGCTTAACACTACCCCATCATTCCCCTCCTTTTGTCTAATAAAAAGGATACTTTTTTTAACTCATCAGTAAAAACAAATATGTAAGAACAAATCAGTAAGAACAAATATGAAACAATCAAGAAAACCATATTTAAAAGTTATGCACATAATGTTTAGCCTATTTGTATCAGGCAATCTTGAAGAAGAAAAAAATCATATTATCTATCTTGGTGTGCTAAAGTTCTGAACCTAAATAATTTCTATCAAATCCTATATTTATAAACCTAGATTTTATTTAGACTTGAAAATATCCTTTTACATCCTAAACAACTCAAGCTCAACTGAAATTTTATAAGTATTATGTCTTCAACGCCATCAAAGTCATAAGAAGGGATAAAGTTATTGTTTGAGTGAGTAGGAAGCATAGGAGAGCAGCTTCCAAAAAGAAATATGACAGTTTGTTGCCTAGACAGTCCCAAATATCTCTCAATATCGTTGGAGCATCATCTTCGGCTTTCTGGCCAAGCATTTTTCATAGACTAAATTGTGCAGCAGGAAATAAGGATTTTCCCATTCTGTCTCTGCAGAATCAGGACATCGACTTACCTGCATTTAAGCTCTGGTCCATCTTTGGACTGTATATAGTCTGTTGAGAGAGCAGGGGCATTTTTGCCCAATAGGAATTATCTCCTGATGAGAGATTTCTTTTTGAGGAATTATCTCCTGATGGGAGATTTCTTTTTGATGCTCATTTTTTTCTTCCAAGTCAAATGGGAGCTGTCAGGAGCTGACTGTCTTAAGTCAAACAATTCTTAAAATAATAAAAATGTCTTTAAATGCCATTTTCTATATGCCTCTGAGGGTTTTGAAGACATCTATCGATTTATTTATAAATCTCTCTATCAACTATCTTCTATCTATCTATGAACAAACTGTATATTTTTAACCATTTTCTATCTGTTTAACCTCATAAGCCTATTTTCTGATAAATTAAGACTAGTATTTGACATGACCAGAATCTCAACTGGCCAGTCAACTTGTATTATCCAGACTCCTAAATAGATTACAATAGCAACCCATGAAAGGATTGGAAGTAAACCTATACTTTTAAATTAGTTGTATAGGCACAATACCTAATATAAGAGTTGACATATACTTATTATGTGTCAAAATATAAAATTCTATACCAATGAATCAAAATTTAACCTTATTTTTGTATCAATATACAAATTTCTATACCAAAGTGTCGAAAGATAAACTTATTTGAGAATAACAATAGTTTTGAGTTTCAGAGCAGATTCAATAATCTATCCTTATACCTTATAATTTCTATATTATATATATATTCCCCCTCTTTTTCTTTTCAAGTCTTTCCCCCCTATATAAGATAGAAAGAAGGATAGAGAAAAGAGAGATCTCCAAGTCTAACTTTCTATACCTTGCTTAACAAGACCATATACCAATTTGTAACCATTCCCCCTAAACAACATCTATAACCCATCAAATGACCAGAGAATCATCCACCCCACTTTTTGGGAATGGGTCGTCGCTCTCTTAAAACTTCTTTCTGCTGAATTGGGACGCAGAAAACCTGTTTAGGGGCCCCAATAAAATGAAAAAAAATATGGTTAATCAATTTGATAGTAACATTTGTTGTCCAGTCTCTATGTGCTCAGCAATTTGAGTGTTCTGAGCAATTTGTAGTTTGAAGCTGGACTTTGGTAGGAAAGTTCAGGGCTTTATTGAAGTCCTGTCTGGAACAGCAGTCTTTGAGGCTGGGCCATCTCAGCACACTGTTCGAAGTTGTTCTGGATGCAGATTTCTGAGGAAACAGCTCTTGAGGTTATTAGGCTGGATCATTTGGGTTACTTGTCTTGTCTTCTTTGGACTCTGGTCCCGTTCTAAAAATATATAAATTTTTCACAAGGAACATACAGTTCTGCACTTACCAAAATGCCTTGGATGTGCAGGATGCACGATCAATTAAGGAATATTTTCTGTTCTTTGAACAGCAGAAAGACATTTGTAAGTCTCCATGCCATATAAAAGGATGACATGTAATAGTATTTTATATATATATATATATATATATATATATATGCTATATATAACCTATTTTAAATAGAAAATACAGCATAAGACTGTACGGAGTTTAAATATTCTCTACAGTTGACATAAATTTATTAATTGATTAAAACAAGTTTATTTGGTGTTGTTCTGGCTTTTAAGATTAGGTTGGCCTCAAACTCAAAGGAACCAATCTGTCTCTGTCTTTGTCTACCATGTTTTGGGATCAAAGGTATGCATTTATATATTTTTCTTTTCTTTTCTCCTTTCTTTGGATATTTAATTTCTATGTGGATATATCTATCCTTACTGAGACAGGGTTTCTCTTTGTAGCTTGGGCTGTCTTGATTTGCTCTGTAGAGCTCTGTATTGGCCTCGAACACACAAGGAACCTGCTTTTTCCTTGTCTCCCAAGTTTTGAGATCAAAGTATGAATTTAAATAATTGAATTACCCTTATTAAACAATAACATTACTTAAACCATTTGTATTAGTTTGAGTTCCAATTCTCCCATGGGAACCCCTTCTTAAGGAGATTGGTGTAAAATAGCATGATATGCTATGTTATGTTAGCTTTTCTTAACTGTTGGCTGTGGGAGGCATGTTGTTCAAGTTCTTCCCTAGCTTAACTCTGGGTTCTTACATTGGTTAACAGAATCAATCTCTCTCTCTCCCTCTCTCTCTCTCTCTCTCTCTCTCTCTCTCTTTATTTTTTCCTGAGACAGGATTCTCTGTATATCCTTGTCCTGGACTCACTTTGTATACCAGGCTAGCCTTGAACTCACAGAGATCCACCTGCCTCTGCCTCGCATGTGCTGGGATTAGAGGTGTGCACCACCACACCCAGTGATTAACATATCTCTTTTAGGGGCAAATTGCCTCTTGAAACCAGTTCTCCAGTGGGAGCCCCACACTTAAGGAGACTGGCTTGCGACTGACTCCTTTCTCTTTATGTAAATTTAAGATTATGTGTATTTATCCGTTAGATCAGTAAGGTTATTATTAAACTTAACATTAGGGAAAAAATGTGTCATTTTTGAATTCTAGACTCTTTAGTAAGCAGCCTTATCTTATCAGCAGGGTTCCCGCCCTGCCTTCATTGTTTAAACCAGGCTGTTCTAGAATCCAGAGATCTGCCTGTTTCTTCCTCTAGTGTGATGGGATTAAGGGATTAAGGGTGTGTGCCAGTACCACCCTGTTCAAATATTTCACTTAAATCCCAGATTTTAGTAACTCTGTAACCTTGAGAGCAACTTTGAACTGTAGTAACAATTTGAAATTGGCCCAAAATCTTCAAAAATCTCTTACATTTTAGCAATGCCAAACCAGAAAAATATCCTTTCTACCTCCCAATATAGGAAAATCAAAGACATCTAAACAAAAGTGAAACAAAGAAACAGCATTCCAAAAGCCTTGGCATGTCTAACCATGCCATCCCATGCTGCAATTAAAGCTGTGTTTGTTATTCCCTGAAATCTAGTTTTGACTGTATTTCATTGGTGGACCCTTCCCAGAAAGTCCTGAAAAGCACCTCATAGCCAGGGAGCTCTTAGCTCCAGCTGCCATCAATTTTGTATTATCTGTCAGGAAGGGCTTCCCTCCTTCCTCCATTATCATTGTTGGCAATTTAGCATTCCATCTGTAAATTCTTTCCTTTAAGACTATCCTAGTCTGAACTTTCTCAAAAAAGATACACGGAACCACAATTGTCAGGGTAAATATTATTTGCATGCTAAGAAGAACAAACTCAATTGGAATACAAAAGTATTGAGGCATTATGAATTCCTCCATTATTAATCTAGGCTGTTAATTCTGTTCTCAAGCTCTGTTAGAATGCTGCCAGTGTTTTAGTAGGTGAGGAGAGCTAAGCCTTAGCTTGCTGCAAGGCAACAGCTTTTGTTAAGGTAGCCCCATCTTTGAAAAGCATTTGGGTTCAGTTCCCCGCTCTTTGGCTAGGAAACTGGCTTTCACCCGGGCCTTCTCACAGTGTAAGCATGGATTCTAATTGCAGTAGTTGGATGCCATATGTAGAAAAAAATTAATTAAATTGCATTGGGCGCCATTTATAGAAAGAATTAATTAAATTATTTAACCAGTATTTACATTATTGTTAATTGGTTCAGCAGCCATTATAAATGAATACACACAGACACCATGTGGATCTTATCAAGCCTAGGCCTGAAGTTTTCAACCCAGTAGGAGGAAAAGGGTTCCAGGTGTAGGCAAAAGAGTCAGAGACACCCCCACTCCCACTGTTGGGAGTCCCACAAGAATACCAAGCTACATGACCATGGCATATTTGCAGAGTACCTAGCTCAGACCCATACAGGCTCCCTGATTGTCACTTCAGTCTCTGTGAACCCCTATGAGCCCTGCTTAGTTGATTCTGTGGGCTGTGTTCTCATGGTGTCCTCGACCACTCTGACTGAGCCTTTCCTAGATTGTTGTTATTGAAACAAATTTGGAAGTACAGCAGAGGATCAGTATTTATTTCCTCTTCTTAAAGGTAAAAAGTTTTATTATTTATTTATTTACTTATTTGAAACAGAGTCTCATTATGTACCCCTTGTTGGCATGCTGACCTTGAACTAATAGAGATCCACTTGCCTTTGTCCTCTGAGTACTGGGGTTAAAGATGTGTGCTACTGTGCCTGGCATTTATTCTATTTTTAATTGTGTGTGTGTGTGTGTGTGTGTGTGTGTGTGTGTGTGTTTGTTAATGCAGGTGACTGAGGAGGCAGAAGAATACATTAGATCCCTGGAGCTGGAATTATAGATGTTTGTGAGTTACAGATGTTGGTGCTGTGGACCAAAATCATGTCTCCTACAAAAGTAGTATACACTTTTAACCACCACGATGTCTGTTCAGTTCCTTTTTCTCCATGAATTAATAGATCCCTCCTGTTTTCATACTCCATGATGTGAACTTTGGGAAGAATCCACTTTCTTACTGTCTTTTGTGTGTATTTGTGTGTGCTTGTGTTTCTCTGTGTGAACATACATGAGATTGTTCATGTACATGGGTGTGCATGTATGTGGAAGGTAGACATTGACATTGGGTATCTTCCTTTATTGCTCTCCATCTTAGTTTTTGAGACATGGTCTCTCCCTGAACCTGGGGCTCTGTGCTGCCTGGCCAGTGATCTCCAGGGGACGGATCTGTTTTTGTCACCTCCTCCATCTGTGCTGTGGGTATGTATAGTCACCACCACCCCTGGCTGGGGATCCCAACTCAGGTAGTAATACTTGCGCTTTACTGACTGAGCCATCTCCTCAACCCCTACTTCCTTGTCTTCTACTTGCAAGACCACATGTTTGTTGGTTAGAGAGAAGACTCAGTGATTAAGAGAGCTCTGCTCTTCCAGAGGACCCAAGTTTGGTTCCCAGCATCCATGTCCAGTGACTCGCAACCATTGTAACTCCAGTTCCATGTGGATCTGACACCCTCATCTGGCTTCCACCAGCACCCATATACATGTGGCATACACCCACACAGACATATATATATATATATATATATACATATATAAATAGTAAAAAGAAACCTTTAAAAAATGAAAGAACACAGGCTTGGAAGGGTTAGGGGCAGAGAGTTCTGCCTAGGTTCATTTCCAAGGGCCTTTCTGACTCTGGGGTCAGTTTGGTCATTGCTCTCACTGTCCCGTGGTCTTCAGCATCACATCAGAGTCAAGGCAGGGCAGAAAGCAAGAGAACACAGGAGGAGCCTGTGCCCCCTTCTCTGAAGATGGACTGTAATAGGCCTGTTACTAAGCACTTCCAACATGATTGATGCCTGAGCCTTAACAGGTAAACACAAAGGAATACATAATCCACCTCAGATATTTCCATGCTGCCTACTGGGTTATCCCCAGACCATTCCCCTTCCCTCCAGGCCTCTGCAGGGTGCTGCATGCATTCTGTGTGCATACATACTGAATGAGTAACATGAATGTGTACTGTGTCCCCAGGACTCTGTGCTGCCTCGGCTTAGTCCTCAGCCCCAACCCACAGGGTCTTAAGCATCGTATTTTATGATTATGACAGGTGGCTCAGTGACATTGTGATTGATCCAGGGCAGGTCTGGTGAAGTCTTTCCAGTGACATTCTGCCCAAATGTCCCACACGTAGCTAGCTTTGCATCTAGGGTGCCCTTAATACTTATTAACTGATGGCAGAGTCTTCTCTGAATGCTTCAACTGCATGCTCTCAGAATGTGACGCAAACATATCTTAATTAAATGCTGACAGCTATAATTCTGGCTGCTTGTTCTCATGCTCCTGGGCTTGTAGCATCCAGCTCATGGCTTGCTCATTTTGGAGGATGTTAGCACTAGGGTGCTGCCTTGTACTCAAACAGAAGACCATAATAATTAAAATCTGATATTGCTCAAAATGAACTCCTTTCAAACAATTTATATTCCGACAACACACACAGATGCGGGCATGTACAAGCCAACATCCTCAAGCATTCACGACACCTCAGAGAACCCCTGTCCATTTCTTTCTGAAATGAAAAGTTTTCTGTTGACGTGATAAAAGACCCCTTACTAGGTTCAGGGGAAATGTGTATTTTCACTGATCAATTTCTCAGTTTCCCAGAAGAGGGGAGCCATGGAGAAATTCAGAAAACTAATGACTGGAGGAACAAAGCCTATTTGTACTTTATTGTTCCAATCAGGGTGGAAACTACTGAATCACAGAAGGAAACAAAGGAAGATGCTGAGGGATCTGGGTGAAGGGACTGAGCAAATGAAGAGACGACTCTGAGCACAAGAGAGATAGAGTCACTTGGAAAGAGGAGTCAAAACACCAGACATAAAACACTGCGCTGACTCATTGATTCCACGTACAGACCCCAGCCGTATGTCTGAAGTGTTGGAGACGCAGGGGTGATTGTAGGAGAGTTTTAGCCAGGGAGTCACGGTTAGGCTTTCTGGAAGCCATGAACTTCCTGCAGATGCCAAAGAATCTCCCATGGGTAAATACGGATGACAGCAGAAATCCTGGTACATTTCCCTCCTGCTAGGGTGCCTTCCCCTCCTCTCCTCTTCCCTTTCTCTTCCTGTTTTTGTTGTTATTTGTCTGTTTTGAGACAGGGTCTCTCTATGTAGTCTTGTCTATCCTGGAACTTGCTATGTAGACCAGGCTGGTTTTGAATTCAAAACAGCTCTTTACCAGAGCCTCCCACGTGTTAGAATTACAGGCAGGGAAACTATGCTGGGTCACTTCTAACCCTCCAGGGACCACTTAAAAAGGATAAGTATGCAAAGCTAGAATTTAGGGTCTCCAGTCTTGGCATTGCTGTAAAATAGAAACAAACACCATAAAAACCTTGTATTCCAAAGTTGATGAAAAGTCTACCCCAAATAGAGAACCATGGGATGCAAGTAATTGACAATGTAGTAGTAACAGGGTCATGTCACTAGAAATCTTGAGAACAGGTAGACCCACTGTTAACCCTTGCTTGGTTCTTTATAAAGAATCCTCCTGTGGTGAGTCTTAGGCACCTTCTCGTAATTGTAACAGAATATTTTTATTTATAATGTGAGGCTGTGGCAAATATCACTACCCCTTCCCAGGAAGGTCTTCTTTTCTGTTCATGAGAACCTGACCTAACGACCCCTGGGAGCATTCCACAGAACTCGGTTCCCGGAACTATCTAACCAAAGACAATGGTCCCACCCTAGCAAGCTAAAGATTGAGTGTACATAGCTGACTGGAATGTCCCCCCTTTGTTCCCCCTATCCCCACCTGATTGCAGTTATTGCCCAGTGAGCTAGAGGTTAAGTTTACATAAGCAACTGTATTGTTCTTCCTATGTACCCTCCTGTTTGCGGTTTTTGTGCTTAAAAGCTGCCTGTAAACTGTGGTTTGGGGTTCACTCCTTCCCGAAGGCAGCTGAATCCTGGCGCATCGGCTTAATAAAAAATCCTCTTGCATTTTGCAATGAACCTTGGTCTCTGTTGGTCTCAGGGCATCAGGACCTCGGGGGACCCCTAGGGTCCAACAATAACACGTATATTTATTAGTACCTAACAAACTCCTATAAAATACCTAAATCCTATAATCTAAAATTTATAATCTAAGAACACTCTAATGTCTATCTACAAACACCTAACTAACCTTATTTTAATTTCCTTAAAAGGATATTATTATTATTAGCGTAGGTCCATGCAGGATGACCTGATTTACAGCAGTTCCAACAGGTAGTCCCTTTCAGGCTTAGTGTCCCTTGGGCCTAACTTTGTCAGTTTGCAAGGCCAGTTTATTTCATCCACCAAATTGTGGCCAGTTTATAAAGTCAGTCTGTTCCAACTACCAGACTGAGGGCAGCTCAGGCAGCTTCCAAACTCCACTCACCTCACTCACTCTTCCAACACTCTGGAGCCCCAAGACAGACGCCTTCAAGGAACTCTCTCTCAGCAGGTTTTATGCCAGGCCTTTGCCTCAGGCTATCACAGCCTGAATTCTGCTAATGGCATACCTTGCTATGCACTTCTTCAGCGTGTTTTCTCAGTGGGTGAGGGCAGAAGGAAGAGAGTACCACATGGAGCTCTCTGGCTTATATATCACATTATCTTGAGATCCTTGGTGGTCTTCAGGGTTCACAAAGTCTCTCATGATGTCCTGTAGTTCCATTGCTTCTCACAGCAACCAATATCATCTGCAAGGCTTTTGCAGTTTCTTAGCCACGCCCCTTTTACAGGACAGTTCACAGAACTAAGATCTCAACTGCTCTCTGTCCATTTCAGCAAGCCAAAGGGAAGCTAAGCTTTCCTTATGTGCTGCCAGATGCCAAGCAGAACAGCATAGTAACTCACTAAAGTTAGGTAACTAACTTCTACCACACCTAATGGCTATGGCTTTCAGTGTATTTATTATATACCAAGCTTTATTTAAAAACTTTTCATTTTTAAGACAAGGTTTCACATTCTAGCCCAGGCTAGCCTCAAACTTAAGGTAATCCATCTGCCTCAGTTTCCCAGATCAAAAAATTTTTACCTGCATAGATAGTTATTAAAGCTCAGGGCTATTTTATGAAAATTAGTTTTAAGATAATAACTCAATCCCAGCATTTGGGAGGCACATGCTAGCAGATCTCTGTGTGTTATGATAATGCAGCAGGTGGTATATACTGGCGAGCCCTTGCCAAGGTATATTCCCCGAGGAAATCACAGCATGGCATACAGCAGGTTGGTATAATGTTTATTAAGGTAAAGGGGAAAGGAATTTAAGACAGGGAACAGAGGCAGAGCCGTGGGAGAACCCAGAACATAGAGAAAGAAGGATGTGGGGGACAGAGGGAAGTTGGAACACAGACAGAAAAACGGGGTTAGAGAGAGGAAGAAGTGTGCGGGCAGCTTTTATCCCTGCCAGGTGTGTCACACTTGTCCAGAGGTGATGATGTAAGCAATTAAGGAACCCTGAGGTCAGAGGTCAGCCTAGTACAAACACTTGTAGACTTATACTGTTGAGTTCAAGGCCAGCCTGGTCTACATAGTGAGTTCAAGGCCAGCCAGGGTCATAGTGAGACTGTGTCTCAAAATAAACAAACAAAACCAAACAAGCTAATCAGAGGTTAGGAAGGAGAAATAACTAAGGTAAAACTCTACAGCTTGAAATTAATTTTTTTTATTTCTATGTGTGTGGCATATGCGTGTGCGTGGTGTACGTAAACAAATGCATGTTGAGGTGTGTGCCTATGAATCTGCTGATAGGCTGGGAGCCAGCGAGTCTCAGTCACTCTCTTATCTCCAACCCCACGTCCTAACAGCTCTGGGGTTAGAGGCTTGCATGTCTGTGCCTTTTTTTTTTTACATAGGCACTGGGGATTGAAATTCAGGTCCTCACAGCTGCACAGCCAAGCACTGTTACTCCCTGAGAGGTCTCTCCAGGTGATATCCTCACAACCCCCCACTCCAACCTTAAGAGAAGCTATAGTTCGCAGCACTGGGAAGGTGAGGTTGATGGCAGGAAATGAAAACCACTGTAGACATCCACGTCAACAGAATGCTTTTGCTTCCCACGGCCCTGTGAATGCATTTAAATTACATGTGAATGCTGTTCGTTTCAGGCAAAGCAACACCCGGAGCCAGATTTTTGTGCAGAATTTATCTATTTATTTTATGTGTATGAGTGTTTTATGTATGCACATCATGTGTGTGTGCCTGGTGCCCATGGAGGATGTTGAAGCCTCCGAAATTGTAGTTATGGGTGGCTGTGAGCTGTCACGTGGGTGCTGGGAACCAAAACCTGGGTCCTCTGCAAGAGCAGCCAGTGCTCTTAACATCACAGCCATCTCTCCAGTCCCCAGAATCTACCTTTAAACTTTAGAACCCAGTGGATTAGCAGTCGGACTGAGGAGAAGCTGGGAATTATTAGGCAAATGCGGATGGAGGAGTGATATCTAAAACTATTCTGTCAGCATAGACTGGCATAACTGAAGATTTTTCTTACCTTCTGAATTGTGTTTTTACTTTTCCTGATCTTAAAGTCACGAAGTCCATTTAAAAAATGGATAGTGACGTCATTTCAAACTTACAATTGCAAAGAATAAAATCTCAAAGAATTGTCATGTGTCACGACTGCTGACATTTTGTCACACGTGCTTATCTTCCTCCCTCCAAATAAGCATGCCCTGTTATTTCCTTTCTCATGTAGACATAGTGGTGGCCTTTCTCACTTCTGTGTAGATATATTCTCCCCAAACAAGGACATCTCCTTCTGTAATCACAATATGATGAACAACGCTATGAACTTACCATGGACAACCTGCTCACAGCTAATTCACAAGCCTTATTCAGATGTCCTTAGCTGTGTCAATCAGATGAGCAAGGGGAAAGCATTGGACTTGGTTGTCAGGTCCTGGGAGCAACTTGTGACCTTTACTTAGCAATTGTCCACCGTGGGCTTTTGTTAACACAATACCACTCTAGTTTTAAAAACTCCAACAGGTTAATTATTCAGCTGGGTGTCCTTCAATTTGAGGTTGGTTTTCAATTTGAGTTCTCATTAGATACAAGGTTTGCATTCTGGGTGGGGACAGGGACACAGAAACAGTAGTCCCAGGTTCTCTCTTCAGTTCATGGTATCAGGATGTATGCAGTGTGTTCTGTCCCTGGTAGGGCTGATCTTTACCTCTTGGGTAAGCTGTTATCTGTGAGGTCTAGCCTACTTTCTCCCCATTTTAAAAATGTATTATTATTAGCACATTATTATTATTGTGTGTTATGTGAGTGTGTGTGTAAGTCAGAGAATAACCTGTGGGAAATGGTTCGTTTCTACTGTGTGTGTGGCCTGGGGTTGAATTCAGGTTGTCTTTACTTGCTAAGCAATCTTTTACATTGCTAAGTTTAAAAAAGAAGTGTTCTGAGATATTTTCTTTAAAGCTTTAGCCTTTTACTTATTTATTTTTAAGGTTTGTATGTGTGTTTTTGCTTGCATGTACGTATGCACATCATCATGTGTTGGATGCCCGTGGAGATCAGACCTCCTGGAACTGGAGTTAGGGATGGTTGTGAGCCACAGAGTTGGTGCCAGCTGGTTCTTTTCGTTGCTTCTAGAAATCCAGAAGGGCGCTTTCCCCTGACTAATACAATGACACAATGAAGGCCATCATTGTGAACTCCTGCCTACTCACCATCTCTCTTCTCTATTCCAAACTTGGCTCCTTTCAGGACAGAGCCTGTCCATAGTAGACAGGGCATAAAAATAAGTAATATGCCTTAAACTGTAGTGCCAGATTCAGAGAATATTTTTTTACACTCCAAACTTTCTCTTCTTTCTATAATATCTATGCTAGGTGTCATTTTTATTTTTTTAGACATGTGAACTTCACTAGAAACTGGCCCCTGGAAGCCACAATCTCACTTTCTCTCTATGTGACTTCGAATGCTTCAATACTTCATAGAAACAGAATCTTATGATATATGTCTTTTTGTGACAGTGTTGCTTCATATAGCATATTATTCTGGTTCTGTCTATGAAATTATCGCTGGCAAAATGTATTCTTTTTTCCCAGTATTATTTTATGTGTACCAGTATTTTGTGTACTTGAATATTTGTGCACCATGTGTGTGCTGTGACCTTGAAGGCCAGAAGAGAGCAACAGATCCCTTGGGACTGGAGTTACAGCTGATTATGAGCTGCCATGTGGGTGGTGGGAACCAAACCCACATCCTTTGCAAGAGCAGCCAGTGCACTTACCCACCAAGCCATCTTTCAAGCCCCAAAACATGGCATTTTGGGGGGACAGTACTCATGGTATAGCCTACACTGACTTTGATGTCCTAGTCTTCCTATTTTCTCTTAAGTGCTGGGATTACAGGTGTGTATCATCCTGCCTGGCCAATAAATGACTGATGGATCTACAGACATTACTCAGAAATCATCTGATTGACATGTATCAGAATTCCCTCCTTCCTTCAGTAAAAAGGTAATGTTAAACCTGAGAATCTCTAGGAGAAAAGGACAAGTTCATGATTATCCAATTAAAGCAAGCTGGGCGTTTTTTTTTTTTTTTTGAGGGGGTGCACCTGGAACTGACCAGCTGGCTGTCTCACCCTAAGTGGGGTTTTAAGAGAGCAGCCTCTTGAGGTCCTTTGTATGGAAGAGCTAATGTGTTCACAGGGATGAGAGAGTTGGCTGTTCTACACTGTTAGAAATATGCAATGAGAGGGAAGGAACAATGGTAAGGATGTTCATCATGTGAATGGGGTCATAAAGTTAGTGTAGGTTGAAAAACATGCTTTGCAGTTTACATTAGATCTAAAAAAAGGGAACTCAGACTGTTTTTTGACAGAGTTTCTCTGTGTAACCCTGGCTGTCTTGGACTCACTCTGTAGACCAGGCTGGCCTCGAACTCACAGAGATCTGCCTGCCTCTGCCTCCTGAGTGCTGGGAGTAAAGACATGTGCCACCATGCCTGGCTTGAGAACTTATTCTTCATTACAAATAGAAACCTTAACTTGCAAGGACTTACACAGAACAAACAGGACTTATTCTTTTACTATTGCAAGGATTTAACACGTGACAAACAAGAACTTATTCTTAACTGTCTTACCTGCAAATAGAACCCTTAACCTGCAAGGTATATTTTTCCTGTTTTGGTCTCCCATTAACTTGAAACGAGTATTGTTCCTGTTTTGGTCTCCCATTAACTTGCAAGGAGTATTGTTCCTGTTTTGGCCTCACAGTATATATACATTTCTATCACATAAAATCACATTTTGCTTACTTGCTTATACGTTGGTGGACACCTGGCTTCTTCTGCACTCGACTATTGTGAATGAAGTAGCTATAGATATGGAAGTACAAACATCTCATTTAGACCCTGCTTTCAGTTCTTTTGGGCATATGGTATTATTTCTATTACTATTATTACTTTGCTTTTTGGACACAAGGTCTTATGTAGCCAAACTATGTTTTCTTCTTTTTACTAAGTTTCTTGGGGAAAAATGCTTTGAGACTTATGTAGAATGTCTTGTTTTTTGTTTGTTTTGTTGTTTTGTTATTGTTGTTTTTAACATCAATTGATTCATTCTTGAATCTGTTATTCAGGCTGCCAAGTGATAGTTTCCTAATATCACTCCGTCTTCGTTTATGTGTTGGCATTTTACTTTAGGTAAGAGAGTTCTTCCCCTTCATTTATGAATATGGACCCATTTTATTCATGTACTCTAGAGACATTTTATTCTGAGAAATTCTTTCCTATGTGACTGTCCAAATTTTGGGGATACGCGGTGAACTTCTGTATTTCTTTGTCATTCACCATCAAGCAAAAGGCGAAGGCAACCTGACTTCTCCAGCGGGATATCACACCCCGTGGCCAACCCTCTCATTTAATCAAAACTGGCGCTGTTTTCCTAGGTGTAAGCCAGAGCCCCTGGCTTGCCCGTCACGCTACAAACTACATATCCCAAAAGCCGCCCAGAACGACGTCATCAGAAAGCGCGGCGCGCCGCTCGAGCTGCGGGCTCCCGAAAGCCGGCTGTGGCGCTTGCAACATGGCGGACGTGCTGAGTGTTGGGGTGAACCTAGAGGCCTTTTCTCAGGCCATCAGTGCCATCCAGGCGCTGCGCTCCAGCGTGAGTAGGGTGTTCGACTGCCTTAAGGATGGCATGCACAACAAGGAGACACTGGAGGGCCACGAGAAGGCCTTCATCGCGCACTTCCAGGACAACTTGCATTCAGTCAACCGGGACCTCAAGTAGGTACTGGCTGAAGGGATCGGGGTCGAGGACCCTCCTGGTACCTATCCTGCCTGGATCCCATGCCAGTCTTCGCAATCACGAGCCGCTGTCTCCTTTGTCCTCAGTCCGTTGTCACTTTGACCCCTTCGCGGGTCCCTGCTGACCCCTCAGGGACACCTTGTCCCCAGTCCCGTTACCTAGTATTCGTTTGTTGGCCATTTCGTCCTGGCTAATTTCTGTGGTCCTCGGCCCCTCGTATTCTGACGGGGAAACTAGCTCTTAGGAATTTCTACTTCGCTGATCTGACCAGGTTTCTTACCTTGGGCTCCATCACATCTGGCCAGACTACCCATTAAGGCTGTCCCAGGCCCAGTTGCGTACCCCTCGATTCGATGAGCTCCAAGTCCCGGCCTCACAGCCTAGAATCCATCAGTTCACTCTCAAACACGACCTCCATTACCTTTTACCTCTGTCCATTTTCTGTCCGAGGCTACCTGCTCAGCACTGCACTAACATTCCTTTTGTTCAGCTTTTTCCCAACAGAGACCTAATCTCCCATCTCCTAACTAGGCTGATTCCTCATGCCTCTCCTCCAACAATCTCTCTCTCTCCCTCTCTCTCTCTCTCTCTCTCTCTCTCGGAAGGATTTAGTTAGGTTCACAGTTTCAGAGGACTCAGTCCTTTACAACGGGAAAGGCATGTATAAGCAGCTTAATCTCTAATAATTCTTAATATATGGTCCTTGGGGATTACATATTTCTCTTTTGTTCTTACAAGACTCCTTTTATTTCATCACTGTGTTACAAATTAGCTGAGAGGACTTTTGTCAGATGCCTGGTGCATAGTAGGAACTCTGTTTTTCAAGACAGTGTTTCTCCACATAACAGCCTTGGCTGTCCTGGAACTCGATTTGTAGACCAGGCTGACCACGAATGCAGAGATCTGCCAGCCTCTGCCTTACGAGCGCTGGGATTAAAGGCGTGCGCCACCACACCCAGCTTAGTAGGCACTTTTTGTTTGCCTGAACTTGTCTTCTCTTCTTGTGTTAGAAAGTTAGAATTTAAGGACTTTGGCTGTTTACTTCTGAAGTTGACCCTAACAGGAACAGCATTTGGTGAGCTAGTCACTTAGAATTTCTGGGCAGGTTAGGGTTCCTTTCTCCCATCTCATGTTCCTCCATAGTGCCTGATTCCAATCCAGGGCCTTGCATATGTCAGGCAAGTTCTTCACTACTGGGCTACCTAACCCCCAGGACTCCCTTCACCCCTCAGTTTGGTCTAGTAGGATGGAGGGGGAAATGGTAGTGAAATAATGTGAACCTTTTTTGCCCTAGGCCCACTCCCCTCCTTAATAGTTTTGGTTGCATTGTCAACTTGAGGGTGACATGTCCTCTCTTCCCCCCTTCCATTGATTCCACCCCTTCCTCTGGCCTTTTTTTTTTTCCCTTCAGGACAGGGTTTCTCTGAGTAGTGCTGGCTGTCCTGGAATTCTCTCTGTACATCAGTCTGGCTTCAAACTCACAGAGATCCGCCTGCCTCTGTCTCTTGAGCGCTGGGATTAAAGGGGTGTGCCACCACACCTGGCTTCTCCGGCTTTCTTGGGATGTTACAACCCCTTTTCACTTTAGAAAGTTTAGCAATGTTGATTTTACTTTGACTTATCAAATGTATAGTAGCGCTAAGAAGAAGGTGGCTAAAGATTCCACAGTGAATGCAGCATGGGAGTGGTTCACAGAGTTTTGTTGGGGGCTGGGGGCAGGCTCCTCAGACTGCTCCTGGAATGTGTGGTTTTACTGTTGGCTCACTTTCCCTAGCTTCTCCCTCGTTTACCTGCTAGACTGAAGTGTGTTGGTTTGAGACAGCCCCCTCGATGGTGTCTTCCTATTCCATTTGTTTATTTTATCTCTCCTTTGTTTTGCTAAGCTTTGCTATCTGTGAAGCATCGTGTACAAATCTATCCCAATGTGAAATAATAAATAATCATGATTTATTCAGGTACTTGCTGCTCTGCCAAATGGAGTGATCTACACGTGGGTCCGAAAATCCTGAATGGGAGGCAGTTATATCACACTGCAAGATCCCAGAACGTCTCCTGCTGTGGATGAATCTGAGTTGTTAAATACTAAGTTTTAGGAAACTTACTGCTCCTTTGCGCCCTTAGGTCTATTTTCCTCTGGAATGGCATGAGACAGCTATATATTTTTTTGTTTTGTTTGTCTCACTGTGTAGCCCTGGTTGGCCTGAAACTCCCTACGTAGACTAGGCTGTCCTCAAATTCGTGTTGATCCATCTGTATATGCCTTCCCAGTGTGGTGATTAAAGGCGTGGGCCCTCTAGACTAGTTTCAACAGGAATGTTTGAAGTTAGAACTCCCAGTTAAGCGTTCTCTTGTTTGTTGTCCCTACCTCTCCAAAACTCTTCTGAAGAGATGTCTGAGGGCATCAGAAGCCTTGAGCTGTGTGCCTGGCCTTGATGGAGTGAAGTGGACTCGGGTTTATGTAGCTTCTCTCTTTACTTTCAGTGAGCTGGAACGTCTGAGCAACCTGGTCGGCAAGCCGTCTGAGAACCACCCTCTTCACAACAGCGGGCTCTTAAGCCTGGATCCTGTGCAGGACAAAACTCCACTCTACAGCCAGCTTCTGCAAGCATACAAATGGTCCAATAAGGTAGGGGTGCTGCAGGTGGAGCTGATAGAGCAAAACTCAGTGCTCTTCCCAGAGAGGCTGAGCATGGGAACAGGTTTTCGTTTGTACCTGTGTGGGCTATAGAGTTGGAATCTTAGGGTTCTTGTAAGTGATATGGAACCCTAGTAAATATGCTGTGGGTGTGCAGTTTTGCCTCAGGTAGGTGCATCTTAGCTTCCCTTAGCTCACCAGGAGGTTTTA
Source organism: Lophiomys imhausi (assembly GCA_907164525.1). NCBI lineage: Eukaryota > Metazoa > Chordata > Mammalia > Rodentia > Muridae > Lophiomys > Lophiomys imhausi. Next base: position 5,468,682 of record CAJQZJ010031933.1, on the reverse strand, counting down.
ACTCCTACAAGTGTAAAGACTGATGATGAAAGACTTGGCTGTTCACACTGTTTTTGTTTTTTTTTTGTTTGTTTTGTTTTTTTGTTTTTTTCGAGACAGGGTTTCTCTGTGTATCCTTGGCTGTCCTGGACTCGCTTGTAGACCAGGCTGGCCTTGAACTCACAGAGATCCGCCTGCCTCTGCCTCCCAAGTGCTGGGATTAAAGGCGTGCACCACCACCGCCCAGCTCGTTCACACTGTTTATGGTCTTATGTTGTATTTTCTCTGTTATTGTGGAGGAGTATTTGGAGAATGCTATGGATTAGATTATGGTCCACTTCCTCCTAAACCCATGTACTACAGAGTGTGACTTTTGTGGTGTTGTTGAGTGGCAGGTTCATGGTGTGACCCTCAGGAAAGCTGGGAAAGGAGAACTGAGCAATACTCTAAAGTAGCAGGAACCATTGGGCTTACAAACCTGGAAGCAGTTTGTTTACCTAGTTCCTTTTGTCTGTCTGCTGTGTGCTGTGCTTTCTTGCTGATGGGAAACTGGGTTAGAAGCCTTTCTCAGTAGCTCCTGAGGACTATTCTTGACTGTGACCTGCTATGGTCCTCTGGATCCACCCTTTACCCTTTCCTCCTTGTTCTCTCCTCTTGGGTCTTGGTGACAGATGAACCTTGATAGTTTTTCTGGTGTGTGATTTTTTTTTTTTCTTTGAGTTTCTTTGACAGGCTTATTGTAGTATTCTTTGGTTTGAAGTGAGTTGGAGATTCAGAAAGATAATTGTCACTGGGAACTAAAAGAACTTCGACTCTGAATATATTGATTTGGCCTTTGAGACCCCCCCCCCCCAGACTCTGTAGTGCCAGGTGTAGAAACCAGCCCTGGAGTTAGAGTTGGTCAATACAGTAGTCAAGGAGCTCCCTGGTTCGAAGCTGAGCTCATGAGGGTCAGCCTGTGCAAGCTGTATCTGTCACTCATGTGCTTCTTAGGGCTTGCTTGCTTTTGTTGCTCTGAGACTCTCATGGTGGGAGAAAGCATAGCTGAACAACTTCGGGTGTGTGTATCCTTATGCCTAGAGTATTCCCAGTGACTGTGCCAGGCCATGTGTGGCAGATGTCCTTGGAGATGGTTAATGGGATCCATGGGTGGAAGTCTCAGCTAAGCTCACTGGAGTGACCCCTTGGTGTTGGAGAGGGCCATTTCCTAAAAGAAGAGTGTATTAGTCTGTTTTGTTACTGTAATGAAGTACCTGAGGTAGACTAACTTTATAAAGAAGAGAGGTTTATTTAGGACTCGGTTTTGGAGTCCTTGGAGGGCAAGGTGCTGCATTGCCTTGATACTGTTGAGGACTTCATGGCAGATAGTATTATAGCAGTGGGTGAGCATGTAGGGAGGACAGATCTCATTGTCAGACAGGAGGTCAGAGAGGCTGGTGTCCCCTAGTCAGTTCTGAGGACATGTCCCCAATTGACCTAAGGACATCTTATTAGGTTCCACCTCTTAAGGGATCATCACCATATTGAGGTCAAAACCACTGACTAATGAAGCTTGGAAGGAGGGGACAACACCCATTTAAACACATCCAACTAGAGTGGAAGGCAGGAGCAGTGGCAGGTGCCTGCTGCAGTTGTACAGGCCAGAGCCCCCAGCTTTCTAAACTGCCCCATGGAAGCTTTCTAGTTTTTTTGGAGGTATGCCCGGGATCTGAACGTGAGTTTGACTGGTGAGTGGGTGGAAGCTGGTCAGCAGATGCATGGCTGGACTCGGTCTGTTCTGACTTGACTCCTAGAAAACCCTGTGTTTGGATGGGAAGTCTTGTTGCCTTGCCACATGGGTTAAGAAGTCTGAGTGGTGAGAGCATTTTAGTAGGAAGATTTAGGCTGGGTGACAGACTATTAAGGGAAGTGACTGGCCTTGCATTGAAGTGATGGTAATTTATGTTTGAACAAAGCTACTTTCATAACTTAAGGACATTGCATTGTTTGATTATGGAAACAAAAGTCCCTGGCCCTTGCCTTTGTCCCAAGTTGGGAAAGAAATTATATTAAGGAAAATAAATATGTTTGTGGAACTCTTGGCTTCAGAGATGCTACAGGTTAAAATATTCATGGAAGCTTGTCACAGAAAAAAAATCTATAACTCCTGTAGCCAGCATTGGGGAGCTTTGGAGGATTTTGGCATGCCCCTACATGTGATGATGTCCTATGAGGCCACAGTGTCCTCTTACTAGTGCCCTGTGTCACCAGCAGAAGAACTCAACCTCTTGTATTTGAGCAGAGCAAATGAAGCCCAGGGAACTGATCTTGTCATAGCTCCTAGCTGGATTACAGTTTTAGGTGTTTTTTTTTTTTTTTTTTTTAATGAAACTTGGTCCAGTTTTGCATACATATTCAATTTGAAAAAAACATTTCTTCCCTTTGGCCACATCTTAGAAATTCGTGTGACATTTTGTTCATACTCTCTCTCTTTTTGAATCCATTCAGTCTGCATGTATTTCCATGGCTTATCAAAAGGCAGGGAAGACAAAAACATGGTCTGTGGGTCTTCAGACGTTTGCCCTTTCCAGGGTAGACATTACTAATCAACTGTTGCATTCTTTCCTACTAAGGCTATTTGTGGATTGGCTCTGAATTGTACAGCTGTTCTATGGCTAGGCACCTACTGCCAGGCACTTCAGAGGAGGGCTGCAGGAGACCTTACTTCTGTAGCGGGACTTAACGTCTAATGTGGCTGTTACTTACTTCTTCCACAGTTTACTCAGTGGAAGACTTAGGAATATGAGATCCATGAAACCAGAAAGAGAAGATGAAAGCCAGGGTGAGGGTGACTTATGTACATTTCTTCAATAAACTCAAGAAGTAGCCTCAAGGAGGAAGCCAGCATTCTCATTTCCAGCTGGTGACATGCAAGAGGCCAATCATTAATTATGTGTTTTTCTTGCTTCTGTAAATGAAAAGAGATTTTAATTGCTAAAACATCCACCATTCATCATTTTATCCAAGGAATTTAAACCATGTGTGCAGTAATGTATGATGGGGATTTGGGTGTCTTGCCCATGTCAGCTTTCTGTACCGATGCTGAGATCGGAAGGACAGGGGAAAAGGCTTTGACACCACCCATTGTGTGGTGGACTCTATGTGCTGTTGGCCATAGAAAGGTCTCGTGCATGTCTAATGACTACTTATTTTCTTTGGGGCAGTTTTCCTAATTTTTGTAAAGTCAGTTGGAGTATTAATTACATGGTGGTTGGCATAATTGTTAGAATAACGTGTTTACAGATTAATTTAATGAAATGGTGTCAAATCGCTATGAGCGGCACTTTCCCCATGCTGATTCAGGGAAAGAGCTGAGCTTCTTTAATGCTGATGTGCCTATAGATAATTGTTCTCAGAAGGGTGACACGCTCTCTCCATTTGGGCGGAAAATAATTGGCATCACCACTGTCCCTGCTGTAAAGTAGTCAGCGTAGACTTTCTGTTACTTGTTATGCTAGACATGAGAGAGACCGAACTTATCCTGAAGGCCCCTTTTTGAGGATTCTGGCCTCCTGTCACTGGGCTTTTAATTTCAAGCCTTGGATGGTTTTCACTTGTTTGTGGCAGAAGGCTGCTTTGCATAGAGCTCTCTGTGGTCCCCCAGGGGGGTTTGATCCCAGGAACCCCTGTGCCTAAAGTTAGGAGGCCCATGGATGCTGAAGTCCCTCACATGAAACGATGCTGTATTTGCATATAACTAACTACATTGCTGTCTCCTTTTTTCTGTGCCTTTGTAGATGGGTTCTTGTTGTATTGCCCAGGCATCCCCCGGGTGATCCTTTTCCCTCAGCCTCCTGAGAGGCTGGGTTAGAAGCATGTGCCACCATGCCCACCTTCTCCCCTGAGTGACACATCCTTGCTGGGTGACGTAATACCCAGTACAACGTTTTTGCTGTGTGGATGGCTGTTGCACTGTCTTTCCCAGGTGATAATGACAGGGAAAAGAGTCTGTAGGCGAACAATATAAGAGCAGTATTTTCCATTAGGAGTTGGTTAAATTTGCAGCTTGGCAGACAAGAACTAGGGGAGGGCTCATGGCATCTGCCTGAAAGAGCCAATTGTAATTTTGCCTTTCCTTGGTGATCCCGTGAGTAACAGAAACTCCGGTTGTTTTAGTTGGGAAAGGTCAGCAAAGCAAGGTGCTGTCCCTCCCCTCTTCTTCCTCCCCTCTTCTTCCTACTTGTCTACATTTTTCATTTGTTTTTGTTTCTTGAGACAGGGTGTTTTGTTGTAATAGCTCTAGCTGTCTTGGAACCTGCTTTGTAGACCATGCTGGTCTCAAACTCACAGAGATCTGCCTGCCTCTGCCTCTTTAGTGCTGGGATTAAGGGTGTGGGATTAAGGGTGTGTGTTACCATACCTGGCTTAATGTTTTATTTTTAAAATCAAGATTTTAGGTTGGTGTGATGGTGCATGACTTTAATCTCAGTATTTGGGAGGCAGAGGCAGGAGGATCTCTGTGAGTTCTGGCCAAGTCTGGTCTACAGAGTGAGTTCCAGGACACCCAGGCTATATGGTGAGACCTTATCTAAGAATAAAATAATAAATAAAAATAAACAGTTTTTCCCCAAGAACTCAAGTTATCCCTGGCTTTGAGTTACTGTGATGCTCATCTGCCACATCCATCTTGTGTGTATGCGTGTTTGAGATAGGGTCTCATGGGGCCCAGACTGGCCTCTAGTTCAGGATGGCCGTGAGTGTGTGATCCGCCTGGCTCCACCTCCCAAGCACTGGGTCACCGTGCCCAGCTTGACATCTGTCTTTGAAAGTGTGCTTTCTGATTGTGCCTTGTGGAACTGGCAGGTCTGGGGTTGTTTTATAGTGTAGCACTGAGCCTTTCCTCTAGGAACCCTGTCTTGTTTTAAAAGTGAACTGTCAATCACAGAGGGGCGGCACCACATCCATCTTGTTTTTTGCAGGCTGTCCCAGGAGGGACAGGCAAGGAGCCTGCTAGACAAGCAGAATAGAGATGCTTCACCCATTGAGGGGTCAGGGTGCAGCTCAGTAGCAGAGCCCTTGCTTAGTATATCATATGGGAGACAAACCAGAAAAAAACCTCTGTAGGAATGGAAGGACAAACAGAAGCTTTTTGTGTTGATTTTAAATTCACAACTCCTTCATGGGTTGCTTGCTTTAATTTTTGATGAAATGTGACAGGGTACCTCCATTTTCAGCCACTTCTGAGAAGTACAGTTGCACTACTAGAAGAAGGAACGTTCCAGGACCTGTGAGGGTCCTGGGCTGCCTTCCAGGAGGGTGATTGGGAAGGCCAGGCAGAGGTCAGTTGGTATAGGTGATGGTAAGCTCTTTAGGGTTGGCCGAGCTTAGCAGTTTAATCTGTGAGGGGTGTCACCCTGGATGCTCTTACTGGGCCAGATCCACAGCCAGTGCTTCGGAGGGGACATAGTTTGGTGGAAGCCCTGTGGGGAGGACTGAGTCAGGCTGATTTGAGCTGCTGAACCTGACACATGTTTTGTGTGGCAACTGTTGCTTTGGCAGCATTACAGAAGCTGCCTAGGAAGAACAGGGTCAACTCCACCAGCCTCTGGAGGTCGCACTTCGTGAATTCTCAATAATTTCTCTTTTGTGCGTGCGTGCGTGCATGTACACTGGAGGCCATGTTGATACTGGGGTCTTCAGTTGATCTCCACCTTGGTTTCTCAGCTGGCCTGGATGAGCATGGAGCTTGCTGACTTCTCTTGGCTGGCTGGCCAGTGAACCCCAGGGACCTGTTGCTGTGGTAGAACCCTGACCAGCAGCAGCCTAGGGTAGGAAAGGCTTTGTTCTGTTTACCACTCCAGTCACCACCATCCCTGAGGAGAGTTGAGGCAGGAACTTGAAGGCAGGCCTGCTTACTGCTCCACACAACAATACCTCTGACCAGGGAACTCACTTCATTAAGTACGGGAGGATCCATGGAGGATGTTGCTTGCTGGCTGCCTCTCAGCCTGACTTGTAGAATTATATAAGGAAGCTTCCTTAGACAATTCAGGGTCACCTGACTGGCTTCCTATGTATGAGTTCCTGCAAGCATCAAAGACCAACAAGGACAGAAACTATGAGAGACAAGAAGGAAACTTGGTTCAGCCTGACTGTGTCGGTGCTGGTTCAAGACTTCTAGAGAGTCTGACGCCAGGCCAGTTTATTGTACAATTTAAAACACAGTACAATTTGAAAAATGTTTCCTGGTATAATACAATCCCTGGGGCACAAGGAGGCATAATTGCATCTAAACTCAAAGTACATGTGACCATGAAGAAGGTTCTATAGCTGAAGGGCCTGGGATCTGGTGTGAGTTCTCGTTTGGGTATGGTCTGGCTGTACAGATAGCAAAGGTCGCCAGGTCACTGGTGACATCCTGGTGCTCATGGCACCCCCTCTCACACTGCGAACCTGCTGGCAGAGTGGGCTGATTGGTATTGCTGCTCTTGTTAGCCTGGGACCTGGCACCTCCCTCTTTCATGGGAAGCGTGACAGAAAGACTGAAGAGTATCACTGCCAAACAGGAAACCCTGACATCAGAGCAGCCTGCTGGCACCCCACTGCCTTGAGGGTTGGACCTGTGCGGACCTGGATGCAGATTCTAGGAGAGTCAGCCTGCCTGGGTTCTGACCCACCTCGCACTCACCAGTGCCCTGGCTAAGTGGGAAACTTCTTCCAGAGGGGGATGTCCTGACTCAAAGGAGGTTAGGACTAGCGCTTGTGTCCTAGTGTTGGTGACGTTGAGATACTGTCTGTAGAATGCCTTGCCTTGCTTTGGTGCTGGTTGTAGCTCTGTAGTAGATCATCTGTTTTAGCATGTGAGAGGCCCTGGCTTTGATCATCAGCTGGCAAAATAAAAGTTAAAACTGTCCATAGCTAACTCAACAAATAGGATGTGTTGAGTGAGTGGTGGCTGAGTCCAGCTCACGGTAGTGTGCATGTGCACGTGCATCTGTGGCGTGCAGCAGCACTTGCTGTGTGTTAGGTGTGCAAGCTCCAGACCCTGAGCACCTTGGCTCATATCACACCCCTTTACCTGGAAGTAGGAGTCTAACCTCCTGTTTTTCTCTTTTTTAAAAAAAAGAAAAAAAATTTTAAAGATTTATTTTTTTATTTTATGTGTATGAGTGCTCTATCTGCATGTACACCTGCAGCCAGAAGAGGGCATTAGATCACGTTGTGGATTGTTGTGAGCCGCCATGTGGGTGCTGGGAATTGAACCGGGGGCCCTCTGGAAGAGCAGCCAGTGCTCTTAACCACTGAGACATCTCTCCAGCCCTTGTGCTTCTCTTTAGCTCACTAAGTTGGAGGTGTTTCAGAGGGATGATTAGGAGGCCTGAGTAATAAAGCAGGGCTGGTGGTGCCACATACACAAACAGGATGAAGAGAGACTCCCAGGATGCTCTGACCTCCCTGTCATTGTTTGTACCCAGTCGCCAGGGTCAGTCACCATTGACCCTAATATTGTCTCTGGAAGTTTTCGAAGTGCCTGAGCAAGGATGGCAACCCTTCACATATGAGTGCAAGTTAGTGTGAGGGTCTTGTAAAATCTGGAGTGTGGAGCGAGGGATCGGGAGTTTGGAAGGACTGGGAATTGTAAGACATACCAGCAAGGAGAGCTTCCTCAGAAGAAGCTACAGGGAGGAATGAGAAGGCCACAGAGGAGGGCCCAGTCAAGCACACTGAGTGTCCAAACCATAGAGGAGTGATCTCACATGGAGGTTCAGTAAGATGTCTGTCGCAGAGTTTAGAATTGTGACCGCTCCCATGGTTCTCTGCTGCAGGGGCTGCCATGGAGCTGCCTGTTGTTTCAGGAACAGGTTTGCACACAAAGGCTGATTTGGAAAGAAGCATTTGGGTTATACCCAGCTTGTCACTGGAATTTATGACCAGGTAACTTAACCTCCTAGGCAGGTGCTGGTTCAGAGCTATTGCCAGGGTAAGAGTAACTAATCTGCAGTGACTGCATGGTGAGCAGGTCACATGGCTCTTCTGCCTGGTGCCGATGGTCCTCCCTTTGCTGGTTGAGGGTTGGGTTGGACAAAAGGTCCTTTCTGCCCTGGCCTGGAAAATTCCAGTGGCATTATTGATGCATGCCTGCTGGTAGGGAGGAAATGCCTCCTGGGGGATGGACAGGATCTCTTCTGCTCCTCTCTTGTCCAGGAAGCATTGGAAGCACTCGGAACTGCTGTCCATGCTCCAGCATCTGACTGTGGCAGAGCAAGGCAGCCCTGAGGGTTCCATGGAAAATTACCTCACGAAGTTTCTCCCAATGCGCCTGTATAAATGCTAATGAGAGCCAGGTGATGCTCCATAATGTAGATAGTTTCTAGCCCAAGGCTTCAGGCCAGCCCACATCTTAATGTTCTTATTAGTTGTAGTTTGTAAAATGGTCACCTTATTGTTGCTGGAATCTCGCTTGGGATCCCTCTGGTTTCTGTGACTCAGAGAGCTGGCCTATCCAGGGGCAGCTGCGGTCCTGTGACAGGCCTGTGACTTTCTCCACTTTACTCTGTCCCATACCTTTGTTTTTGCAGTGCTGGGGTTGGAGCCTGGGGCCTTTGGCATCCTGCGCAAGCACTGTGCTCTGAGCTGCACCCCCAGCTCTGCTAGCCTTTTTGGGAATGATTAGGTGTGTATGGTTTGTATATAGGTCCACAACCTTTTGTCGATTATAACCAGAGCCTCAAGAGGGACTATCCCTTCCAGAACTGTCCATGTCATTTCTCCTCAGCCAGGGTGCGGTGGGTGAGGTGGAAGCATGTCACTGCATAGACAGGGAATTGGAGTTGAACCATGTCATCTTGTCTCTTCCTGGTCAGCAGGCTGGAGAAGGGCCATAAATGAGCACTTCTTATTGCTCGGCTCTCTCTGGGGCATCTTGTCAACTCTGCAGTTGACTCATCACCAGCCACCACACCTCCTTGTCACCAGCTTAGATCTCCCCTGAGATACCCCCTGTCCATCACAGTGCCCTCAAGGAAGACATTTGTCCTTTGGTAATCATAAGTCTCACAGACAAGCAATCGGATTGAAAGTCTTGTCCCACCTGCCAGCCCTGCCCCTCATGGTGGGATCTAGCCTTATGCCCAGACCCTGCTGTCACCTGTGGCTGCTGGCCAAGCCTTCACAAGCACTGACAGCTCCTTTGGGCTCTTCACCCCATGCTGTCCACCCTCTTTTCAGGCTGCTGCTGCTCAGGGTCGCGCTCAACCTGCTTAACCTGGTCGCTGGTGGTTTCTACTCTCAGACGTCAAGACGTGTCCTCCGTCACTTCCCAGTGATCCCCATCTCTCGTGGGAATGATTCCAGCCCCCTTGCTGGTATCCAGAGCACCTAGCAACAGTGTGCATGAAGCTGAGTCTGTTACCCAACTTCACTTTCTATGAGATGGTACTGGCAGTCCTGCCTGTTCGTGTTGGCTGTGATGGTGACTTGTGGTGTGTGGCACAGGGTGTTTCTGTTCCATCTGTGGTCTCCAGGTGGGCCTATCAGTGTGGCCTACCACACACTGCTTCCTTAATGTCCTCCTCAGTCCTTCCAATCTCTTCTCCCTCCTGCAGAAATAAAACAAAAGGTTTTCTTACGGGACATTTCAAATATACACAGAAATAAGGATTATGTAACTCTTGCCAGTTAGCTTCAGCTGACAACTCGACATGCCTGGAAGGGAAGAGGGAATCACCTCTGTGGGCATGTCTGTGGAGCTTTCTTGTGTGTGTTAATAATCGATGTAGGAGTGCCTCGCCCACTGTGGGCAGCACCATTCCTAGGCAAGTGGGCTTGGGAATGCATGAAAGGTGGTTGAAGCTAGGCATGGTGGCACAGAGGCAGATGGATCTCTGGCTCTGAGGTCACGTTAGTCTACAAAGTCAATTCCAGGACAGAATTCTCTGTAGCCAGTGCTACACAGAGAAACTCTGTCTTGAAAAAACAGACAGACAGATAGACAAAAAGGTAGTTGAGCATGCCAAAGGGAGCAAGTCAGGAAGCAGTCTTTCTCTGTGGTTTCTGTTCAGGGTCCTACTATGAGTTCCTGCCCTGGCTTCTCTAGATGATAAACATCACCTGAAAATCAAATGAACCCTTTCCTCCCCAAGTGTTTTAGCACAGCAGCAGAAAAACAAACTAGAAGCCGGGCAGTGGTGGCGCACGCCTTTAATCCCAGCACTTGGGAGTCAGAGGCAGGTGGATCTTTGCGAGTTCGAGGCCAGCCTGGTCTACAAAGTGAGTCCAGGACAGCCAGGGCTACACAGAGAAACCCTGTCTTGAAAAACCAAAAAAAAAAAAAAAAAACAAACAAACTAGAATATTCTGTATACCTAGCCTGATAATTGAGAACATTTTAAGTCCTGTGTCATTCATCCCTCCCCAAGTGCTATTCTTTTTGGGGAAGGGTAGGGCTGGACATGTTTTCTTGGCTTTGCCTTCTGAGGGTTAGAATTACTAGTTGAACCATCCCCCAAGCAGGACTGGAGTATTAAAGCAAGACCAGACACGGTGTCCTTTAGCGTGTGCATTCTTTAGTGTCCAGCTCTGGCTTCTCACTTGCCTGCTCCTCTTTTGCCAATTTGATCGTATAAAATGAATTGCAGTCTCCCAAGGGCCTTTGCACATATTTTTCTATCTCATGTCTTATTTCTTTCTGTGGAAAAGTCTTAGTCATTTAGGGCTCATCTTGCCATTCCTCCTTCTGTGAAAGTCTGCTGTGAGTCCAGTGGGTGCTCCTCTTTTGTCCCGGTGCTGTTTTTATCCCACTCTGCTGGCCTAACCAACTGTTTGCCCCGCTCGACAAAGCCTGGTTCTGCTTTGTGCAGTTACTGACACCCTTAGGGCCTTAGTGTGCTGGACTCAGGGTGGACACAAGACCGATCTCCCAGAGTGCATCTGATCTCTGTCTGGTCTGCTGTACAGATTTCCAGTGTCTTCACCTCAGAGTCGGACTCACAGTGACATTTCAGAGTAGTTACTGCTATTGGCTCCTTTCTGTGTGTTTGAACCAAGTTAAAGCTAAGCCCGCCCTCCTCTTCTCTCCTGTTTAGATTGTGTCTGTCTTTCCCTCACCTTAACCCTTTGTAGATTTCCTTGTGCTCACTAGAGAAGGACTGTGGGAGGAGATGTGGGTTGGGGAGCAAGTAGCTCTGCCCTCTCTCACGGTCATCCCTTGCTTCCGGGGCTCCTCTAGGCTTCTCGAGGTTGGGGTGGGGGTTCTCACAGACTGGGGAGGTGAAGTACATCAGTTTTGCCCCCTGCTTGCTCCACTGTCCTTTGGTTCTGGGTCTCACACTTTCTTCTCCCAATGTGGGCATTCCCTTGCTGCAGTCATTCATTTGTTTGGGAGGCGCAGCTCACTGCAGTTCCTGGGACTCAAGGCTTGGGGAGGCTTGTTGCTGGGGTCAGTTCCTGCTGGCCAGTGCTGCCCTGGGCTTCTTGTTGTTGGCCTGACAGTGAATGGAACTTCCTGATCTCTTGGCCTGACTAGCAGGGCCTGGCAAACCATAACTTCGGTTGTCCCTGAACTTGGTTGCGTACCCAGTTGTTCTGTGAGCTAGTGGTGCTTTTTCAGATGTCCAGTGTTGTTTGTTGCCCTTTAAAGAAGCTGGAGCCATGACTGCTGTGCTGCCCACCAGCCTTCTGCCTGGGATGCCTGTGACTTCTTGTATATACCCCTCCCTCCTGACCTATAAAGGCCAAGCAGAGATAATTTTATCTGTCATTGTCCTTTGGCCTTCATGTGGCTGCACTGACCACACTGGACCAAGGGAGATCCAGTTGTGTCACCTTTTCTCCAGGGTTGGAATTGTGGGTCACTTTTGGATACCTAGCATCTGGTAGACACTTGGTGACTGAGCCTCATCCTGCTATAATATCAAGGAAGCTCTGGGACTGTGCCCCTAGCTGAGTATGGGGCCTCAGGGCGGCCAGGCATGGGCAGAGCACCACAGGCCCCTCCTCACTAGAGAGGGAGCAGCCCTGTCTGCAGCGAGCTGCATATGCATTAAGTTGAGGCTCTTAGCAAGTAACTGACCTTTGTGCTGGGACTCTTGTGAAAGAGAACAGGACTGTTCAGTGCCTCAGCTCACCTCCTGACATGAGAGGGGACACAAGTGAATGGCTGTGCCAGAGAAGTCCCAAACCCTCTTGTCTTCCTTTTCTTTTTTTCCCCCTTTTTTATTAATTTATTTACTTTACACCCTGATTGCAGCTTCCCCTCCCTTTTCTTCTCCCCCCCTCCATTTCCCTCTCCCTTTTTTCCTCAGAGAAGGGGAGACCTCCCATGGATATCAGCCGCCTTGGCATATCAACTTGCAGTAGGACTGGGTGCATCTACTCCTATTGAACCTAGACAAGGCAGCCCAGTTAGGGGACAGGGATCCAAAGGCAGGCAGCAGGGTCAGAGATAGCCCTGCTCCAGTTGTTAAGGGTCCCATGTGGAGACCAAGCTGCACATCTGTTACATATGTGTGGAGGGCCTAGGTCCATCACTTGTATACTCTCTAGTGGTCCAGTCTCTGTGAGCCCCTATGGGCCCTGGTTAGTTGATTCTGTAGGTTTCCTTGTGGTGTCCTTGACCACTCTGGCTCCTCCAATCTTTCTTCCCCCTCTTCCACAAGACTCCCCCATCTTCATCTAATGTTTGGCTGTGGGTCTCTGCATCTGTTTCCATCAGCTGCTGGGTGAAGCCTCTCAGAGGACAGTTGTGCTCGGTTCCTGTCTGCAAGTATTGGAGACTATACTTAACAGTGTCAGGGGTTGGCTCTCTCTCATGGCATGGTTCTCAAGTTGGGCCAGTGATTGGTTGGCCATTCCCTCAACTTCTGCTTCACTTTTATCCCTGCACATCTTGTAGGCAGGTCAAGTTGTGAGTCAAGGGTTTTTGTGTCTCCCCACACCTTTTCTTGAGCCAGAAGCTAGAGCAGGCTCAGCATACTATTCCCCATTGTCGCAGAGGGATGTAACTCACAGAGGAAAGCTGACCAGTGTTTGAACACAGGTAGTTTTGTCTCGCTGTCTCACGTATTATCTTGTTCTTATAGCTCGCTGCATTTTAATTCTGCCCCTGCATAATGCAGACGCAGATCTCTAGTGCTGTCCCTTGCACTGGCTTATTGTTCCTTGGCATATGACTAGTTTGTCCTTACCCTGATCTAGTCCAAAGCTGTGCTTGTTTTAAGGGGTTCTCATTGATTTCAAGAGAGTTCTAAATGTATGTTTTACATCTGTGGCCAGAAGGAGAAATAGTTACTCCATCAACTTTAGGACAATGTTGCTTTTCATGTCTGTGACCAAACACCTGGCAAAGACAACTTCAGGGGATGCTTACTTGGGCTTAAGGTTGGGGTAGAACCCACCATGGTGGATAGGGCGACAGTAGTGATGAGGGAGCTGCTCACACGGTGGCTGCAGTCAGGAAGCAGGGAGAGGTGAGCCTTGCGCTCTGCTTGTCTGTTTCATTCAGTCAGGACCCAGCCTATGGGATGGTGCTGCCCACGTTCAGCACCTGGAAAAAGCCCTCACACAAGACAGGTGAGTCACCTCTGGTCAAATGACAGTGAGGGTAAACCACCCCACATACCAGCTTTCTTGAACTGTCAGTCTTAAACCTGGCCGAGTTGGTCTGCTTTTGTTATAATGTCCCACATTTTCATGACACAAGCTGGTGACACCGTAGCAGACAGGGCTACACTCTTCTTCCCTGTACAGTAGTCCACATCTGCAGGGGAGGCCTTCCAAGCACCTAGTGGAACCGAGCCCTATAGTGGAATGGCTGTACCAACCTAAGGAAGTGCTCCCCATGCCTGTGGCAACCTTTCTTGTATTTGTAGGTGGTGCAGCCAGACTAGTGTGGAGTTCTGGTTCCTTGGTAAATTTGTTCTGTGTAGTAGATCTGAGAAACTTCAGCTTGTACTTTTTCTCTCCCTCTTTCCTTGTTAACCCAAGAACTTTCGCCTTTTTACTTGAAGCCTTTGCAGCTTTTCTTTGGTGCGTCTGAATCACCAGCATCACTGATCTGTACTTTGGTCTGTTACTAAGTAATAATAGTACAACAGTCACCCTGTTACCAAGACAGCTGCTGAGCTGTTCACGGGCAGGTAGCATGTACAGTGAGGACCCTGAGTCAAAGACATGATTTCCATACTGAGTGTTGTGGCCAAGGTTTTACCACAGTTCTGTATTAGTTATGTTTCTATTGTTGTAACAAAACATCATGACCTAGACATTCATGAGAGAAAGCATTTAATTCAACTTACGGTTTTAGAGGGTTAAAGTCAATGTCGGCACAGCAAAGGCATGGAAGCAGAAACATCTGACAGCTTACATCTTGATCCACAAGCAGGAAGTAGAGGGAACACACTGGGAATTGTAGGAGTCTTTTGAAATCCCAATGCCTGCACCCAGTGATACCTCCTCCAACAAGGTCACACCTCCTAATCCTCCCCAAATAGTTCTACCAACTGGGAACCAAGTATTCAAACACATGAGCTTATGGGGGCCATTCTCATTCACACCACCACAACTGAGAATAGCATGTAACTTAAATCTTATTTACTTGAATTTTCTATTAACATTTCTAGACTACTATGGATTAACTGAGACTATAGAAAGCTGAGCTATATAGTTGTGAGAATGACTGTATTTTTATCTGAGTCTGTTTGGATCTCCTTCAGATGCTGGGCATCCTGAAGGATAATTTAGCTCATGTGTACACTGGCCTTCAGTCCCACCTCAACATTACCCTACCTGGGGTCTCCATTTGCCTGACTGCCCACCTGGCTCTCCATCCAGTCATCCAGTTGTGGGATGTTTGTTTGCCTCACCATCTGTGTGTGTGTGTTCTTGTATGTGGACACATGTGCCCTGTGTAGAGGCCAGAGGACAACCTTGGGTGGTGTTCTCAGACACTGTCCACTTTTTCTAGTCGAGTTCTCCCATTAACTGGCTAGTATGCCCCAGGAACCCTCTGCAGCACTGGGATTACAAGCACATGCCCCCATTCCTGGCTTTAGAATGTGAATTCTAAGCATGAAACATAGGTTTCCGTGCCAGCAAGGCAAGTACTTTACTGACTGAGCCATTTCCTCTGCCCTGCATTCCCATTTAAAATCACACTTTGTAATTCAGCCTGTTCCTGAATTGAATGTAACAGTTCAAACCATCATCCACAGCCTCTATAATGAGCTGGAATCATCTAAGCATCTGGAGAAACTGGACTTTCTGACTCTCCAGTGAACAGGAAGCTTAGACTACCATTGAAGGATTTTGTGTGACAAGCAGAGAGTGTGTTTTCCTGTTTAAACCACTGGAATAGTTTCATTATCTTCATCCACAGAGTAGGTCTGAAGACACTCCTTTTCCAGGAGGGAATGCACCTAGCACTGGACAGGCACGTTGTAGGCACTCAGTAGGTCTCGGTTTTCTTTCACGGCCTGAGCTCCCTTCCCTGTGCCATATTTCTTAGACGACCCTTAGCCTCAGGGGGTGTCTCAGTTTCTTTTCTGTTTCCGTGATAGGATACCATAACCAAGACAGTTTGGAGAAGGAAGGGTTTATTCGAGCTTCTAGAGGGTTTTGGTCCAGGATGGTGTCATGAAGTCATGACAGCAGGCAACTGGAGCAGCATGGAGAGCTGACATCTAGGACTGCAAACAGGAAACAGAGAGGGCTAATTTGGAATAGCCTAAGTCTCTTGAAACTCTAAAGCCTGCCCCTATGACATACTTCTAGCAAGGCCACATCTTGGTAGAAGCTCTTCAAACAGCTACCAGCTGAGTATCAGGTATTAAAGTGCCTGAGACTTATGGGGGATACCTCATTCAAACCACCACAGTGAGATAACAGAATTTTTAAAAAGCAACCTACAAAGGTGACAGCGGATTGTGGAGGCCACCACTCTCGCCCCTTTGGTTCTAGTGATTTGGGTGCACTTAAACACTGAGGCTGTAATATGTTTTCACATCCTCCGACAGAATAGCCACATTATCCTGCTGGCAGTTCACAGGGATCCTTGGCCACAACATTGTACTTGGGTACCTCCGCTGATGAAGCCATAATTTAATGTCGTCATTTCCTAGCTAGATGTCTTGCGGGAGATGTTCCCTTTCCTATTATGAGCTCTCCAAGTGGAGACGTGTCTTTCTCAGTCACTTAACCATAGCAGGCATATCTTGCTTTCCAGGAACAATGTCAGAGCCTTGGGTCTGTCTCTGGGAAGCAGACAATTCTCTGGTAAGTCTCCCTTTTGATTTGGTCCTAGAGGAACATTGACAGCACCTGCAGTTTTCTGCGGCCTGCAGGGTATTTCCCAGAGAGCCCCAGATGGCACAGGAAGCCTTTGTGGCCGTGAGCGAGCTGTCGCCACTTGCCAGCAATCTGTATCAGCCTCGTTGACTTTCCTATCTGCCCTGCACAGCACCAGAGTGGTCTTTCAGAACACAAGTTTGGTCATATAGCTCTGCTAAGATTGGCTAAGGACTTCTTGTGCTCTGACAGTCCTGGGCTGGCTCAGCAGTACCCTAGCTTGGTCACCCTGAGGTGCCCATAAGCACCTTGATGTCCCATGCTCTGCCTTAGTGGACCCCAACTCCTTTTTTGCTTGACTCATGGCTCCTCTTCTGTGTCTGTTTAGAGTCATACACTGGGAGAGTTCTGACCCGCCCCACAGCTGAGGTGAGATGCCTCTTCTGTGAGCTTCTGCCACCTTCTCTCCCATGATGCTGTCATGACTTGACTCAGTTGAACTCTAGGTACTGGACCAGGACCGGGGACCTTGCCAACCTCTTCATACTTGTATTTCCAGTATCCACCAAGGCTCATCAAAAGAAAACAAACCAACAAGGACAAGTCCAGCTTGGAAAGTGGCATTCTCATAGCCACAGTTTTTGAGAGACAGAGATGGGGAGCATAGGTGGGTCCCCATTTGCTAGTGGGTTGGGTTCTCTGACATAGCAGCAGGAGATATGTCTTTGGTTTATGCATTCTACTCAGGGTGAGGCTTGCTGAAGGATAATGCATATTAAGTTTTTTTTCTCTTTTTAACTAGTTTGGGGATACAAACAGAAGGCAAATTGTCTTGATTGTTTTATGGCAGATAGGAAAAGGTCAGGATAAGGACAAAGTGAAAGAGAATTACCTCATAGCACTGTGCAGCTGAGAAGCGTGGGCCTGCTCACCGTCTTTTCAAACCTGGAGGAGACATTGTGTCCACATGAGACTAAAGCAGTGCAAGGCCTTGCGGCCAGGCTACCTGGGTTCACAGTCTACGTCACTGCTTTGTGACCTTTGACAACTCCCTGTCTCCTGATATATCAACTGGGGCTCAGGACAGCCTCCACCTCAGGGTTGTTTTGAGCCCAGAGCTTACAATGTAAGTTAGGGTCGCAGGAGAGTGGCTGACATGCCAGGAGCTGTGAGCACATTTTACAGTGATTAGCATGTTATTCTCTATCAGACTGTTCAAACCACAATGTAAGGTCTAGGGTATAGCTTAGTCAATAAAGGGCTTGTGGTTAGGAGCACTGGCTGCTCTTCCAAAGGATATAGGCTTGAGGACCTGAATTAGACGCTCCCAGTGGTGGTGCATACTTGTAATCTCAGCAATGAGAAGGCAGAAACAGGAGGATACTGAGTCCCAGGTTAGTGAGAGATCCCATCTTAAAAACACAAGTTGTGAATGGTACCTGAGGAATGGCATTCAAAGTTGTCTTTTGACTTCCACAGATAAACACACACACACACACACACACACACACGCACACGCACACGCACACACACGCACACACATGTACACTGCATGACAAATCAACTTAATTTGCAAACTGATGTCAGCATAAGTGTAAAAAAGGAAAATCTTCCCCCCCCCCCCAAATCTGTAGGTGTAGACATGGTTCCTGTCCATCAATGAATCCCTTCTGGTTCCAACTGGGCTGGCTGAGACCCTGCTGTAGCCTAAGGGCAGGGACAACAGAAGGGCACTGCAGTGACCTAGTTTTTTGGCCCTGGCTTCCTGTCTCTATTAGAGAACCAGTTTCCAAAGTTGAGGCTCATCCTTTGTCCCTCAAGGCTTCACCCAGTCTGCTTTGTACATACTTTTTGTTTTTCTCAAAGTGCCTCTTAATGCTATAGGAATGGTTGTCTGTCAGAAAGGGTCTGGTGTCGGTCATTTAGTTGATGGATTTGACCACAGTATCAACAGCTGTCAGGAGAGGTGACACTTCCGGATACTTTTCTCTGGAAAAAAGGGAGTGTTTCAAAGTGCTGGAAATGGAATCTTGAGCACACGATTGGCAGAGTGTATGATGCTCAGGAGGCATCGAATAAAGGCTCTGTAGAAGCAGAAAGCATGTCCTGAATGTTCCAGAGAATATGGCCACTGCCTTGGGGATGGGCCAGCACCCCCAGGCAGTGCGCCGTGACTTTCCCCATGTGTCCTGGCTGGTATCAGAGAAGCATCTTCCTGAGCCCCAAGGCACAGACCTGACTCCTCCTCATACCGTGCATACATTTACTCTAACAAAGTCTTGTCCAAAAAGTGGGAATCAACATTTTAACTGCTTTTGTTCATGTTTTTCTACCTTGAAAACAGACTTCCTTTCCAGTTACTTGGGCAGCCTGGCAAGGTGATCAAATTCAACACATGATCTGGGCAGGCTGTGTGGTCTTGAGTCTCAGTTTCCACATCTTTAAGTAGGGGCATCATGGTTCCTACTGTGTCAGGGTCTTGTGATGAGCTGTGCTGGTGAAGAACGAGCATGCTAGCTCTTTACAGTGTGGAGATGAGATGTGTTCCTGAGTGTCCGTGCTAACAGTGCTGACCTGTTTTATCCATAGTGGGAGAAGGGAGGTAGGGTGCGGGAAGCCATGTGTCCCAGGAACACTGTACAGCAGACAGGGTGCCCGAGCTATGTTGGGCAAGGTATGTTAATGATTGCTTTCCCAAGGATCCATTTCCATCCATCATGTGCAAACGGCTTTGGGTCTGCAGGCTTTAATGGATCTTGTGTTTAAGTCTTCCACTGTCTCGGCTCAGCTGAGTCCTCCCTGGGCCCACCCCTCAGATTGGCTCTCAGGTTCCAGAGGTACTGTAGCTCTTCAGCCCATCAGCTGTCAGCACTGATTCGGTGACTTGAGACTCGTCCTCCGAGCCATTGACAGATTGGCCTTAGGAGATGCTAGGCACTGGAGCTTGCCAGGACAATTTGTGCTTTGATTAATTTATTTAATCTAACTATCTTGTATCAACCTGCAAGGATAATTATGCACAAATTACTGTTTAAACTGGAAACTTGTCTCCCCTCCCGAGCTCCATGCTGGTTCACTGAAGTCTTCTCCAGAGTGTTTCCTATTCTCCTGTCCTCCCTGACACACTGGACTCTCCGAAGTGAGTACTCTAGTTTGAGTTAAAAGCTTTTGAGAAACACAAAACGCTGGTTTGGATTCGGTTCCTGTTTGTCACATCTCCAGGGCAGAGAACTGCCCTTTTATCCTTGCCTGTGAGTCAATTCCATTTCCTCTCAGCAGTAAGTTTTTGTAGCTGGCTACTACTCCACTCTCTGAGTCAAGTGGGATTTGCAGAATGGGGCTAGAGCAGGTACCTGTGCTCTTTTCAAGCATGGGGAGGGATGTGAGTAGCACGTGGTTGGGCACACTCAGAAAGTTGGTTCTGTTTTATTGACCGTAACTGCTGATTGTAAGGCATGCCATTCTTTTTTTGTGCTGCTGTGAAACTACTAGAGAAAGCTCCACACTGTCAGATGATTCTCAAACCGTATGATGGTGGCAGACACTGCGATGTCCAGCTTTAAGATAAGTGAGTTATGGCTTATTGATGATGGGGGCTGACCATGCAGGCTTAGCATTTCAGGCAGTTTCACTGAAGCTGTGAAGCTGTGAATTTTTTTTGTTATTGTTCTTCAGTGACCTTCATGTGGACTCCCAGATTGCAGAAAAAAAGAGCAATGAGCCTTGCTTTTGTGAGGTAGGAAGAGGGAGACCAGTGCCCCACACTGCTTAAGAAAATGTTAAAGATGTGCAGAGCCTCTTATCACTTTCCAGTCTGACTTTGAAGTGAACACAGTCACCATGCTTTCACCTGGCTTAACAGGAGGCTTTTCCTTTTAATATTTCTGAAGATGACTTTCAGTTTCTGGTATTAAAAAAGATTGTTGGGACTAAAGAGATGGTTTGGCAACCAAGAGCACTTGCTTCAATCCAGAGACCCAAGTTCAGTTCCCAGCCCTCATGTCAAGAGGCTCACAACAGTGTCTGACTCCAGCCTCGAGAGATCCAACTACTTCCTTTTCTGGCCTCTGAGGGCAACTGCACACACACTCTCTTTCTCTGTTATGAGTGCACATGTGTGTACAGACGTGCATACACGCACACACGCGCGCATGCGCACACACGCACACACGGGCGCGTGCACACGGGCGCGTGCACTCACACACGCGCACGCACACGGGCGCGTGCACTCACGCACACGCGCACACACGCACGCATACACACACGCACACGTGCACACACGCACACACACGCACACGCACACACTCGTACACACACACACACACAGGTTGCCATTGCTGCTCTTTCTCCCGAGGGCACATTACCCTGTCCTTATTGCATTCACCTTGAGCCCGGTCTCCAGTGCTGTCAAGGAGGAGCTGAGAAAAGAGATAAAATGACAATTTTAGTCTCTGAGGAAAGAAACTTGGCAATCTGTTGACTTGGGACCACCTGCTGGAAAAGCCCTGGGTCCTGGCTTAATTTGCCGGTCACTTGCTGATTTGGTATCTAGGAAACGCAATCCAGTCTTCTTATTGGCTTATATTTATCCAAGCATAAATAAGGGTGGATGAGGACCCATCTCAGTTACTCCTGGTTATCATAGACAGGAGGAAGCAGGCCATAGGTCTAAGAGACCACTTGAACTCCATACAGAGTGTGTGTGTGGTCTCTGTGCTTCCTCCTGGAGGCTACCAGCACTTTCATACCTTTGCTTTTGGTGACTCCATGTGCAAGTTTCCAGGAGAGTAAATGCTCACAGTAGGGTGAATTCCCACTCTTGTGTCTTACCTTTGTTTCCTAGGGACTTAGGAATCAAGTCCTTTGCGCATGGCGATCCCTGTTGGTTTGCCAGATGAGGATGCAGAAGGTCAGGGAAGGCAAAGACCTTCTTTGCCTAAAACCAGATAGCATTTCGATGAAGGCCTGGACTGTGTATACCTGCCCTCCTCTGCCCCAGACAGGTACCAGCCTTCTCATCCTGTTTGACTGGGTTGTCTAGGATCGCATCAGGATGCAGTCTGAGGCTCACGTTTACATATGTCTAGGTTCTTTTAGTAAAGGTTATGAAGGGCAGGTTATGTAGAACTTCTTTTTTTATTTTTTATTTTTTTGGTTTTTCGAGACAGGGTTTCTCTGTGTAACAGCTCTGGCTGTCCTGGACTCACTTTGTAGACCAGGTTGGCCTCAAACTCACAATGATCCGCCTGCCTCTGCCTCCCGAGTGCTGGGATTAAAGGCGTGCGCCACCACTGCCCGGCTAGAACTTCTTCTAATGGCAATTCATATGTGGGTCTTGGCTCTCCTGGGCCTCATGGTCCCTTGTCCCTGCTTTGTTGTGTCTCTGTTGGGTTTTCTGTCTTCAGTGGTGGAACAAGGTGGCCCTCTGCTTCTGAGGTCACACCTCCTCAGCTTAGTTGAGCAGTATGGCCCAGTGAAGGACCTTTTGAGTCTAGTTTTAAAGAGAGGATTGGTGGTCGTCTGACCCAGCGTTCTCATTTCTTTTTTTTTTTTTTTTTTTTTTTTTTGGTTTTTCGAGACAGGGTTTCTCTGTGTAACAGTCCTGGCTGTCCTGGACTTGCTTTGTAGACCAGGCTGGCCTCAAACTCACAGAGATCCGCCTGCCTCTGCCTCCCAAGTGCTGGGATTAAAGGCGTGCGCCACAACGCCCGGCTGCGTTCTCATTTCTTGTTGGAACAGGAGTCATAATTATTAGCCAGGTGTCAGTTTTTTGTTTTAAAGCTCTAATCTTCCATTTTCCTGTTAAGACAGCACCAACTGGGGATCTGTGCAGATGCAGAAAGGTTTATCTTTGCTTCTTACCTGAGCAGTGTCTGTTAGAGACCCAATAACGAGGTGTGAAAAATGCCAGCACTTGTCCTTTCTAATGAGGTTACCTTACCAAAGGGACGAAGTAAACAATATACCCTCGTTACTGTGTTGGGAACATGAGGAAATGCTGTCGGTTATATCTGAGAGGACAGTACAGATTTGGAGCACAGCGCAGACATGATGATCAGGCACATGGATTTGGAGCTAGGCTCAGTCCTAGTTTTGCCGTTCCCTTTCTGCATGTCCTGGTCCATGTGACTTCCTTTCTTTCTGCTTCCTTATCTGAAAAATGGGCTAACCACCTCGCTGCTTCACAGAATCACTGGACGGCACTTGGAACATAGTAAGGGCTCAGTAAACAGCTGCTATTCTCAGCAGTGTCATTCGGCTATGGTGAGGTTTGACTACCAGGAGATTTTGCACTGTCTGCAGATTTAATGGCCTTGCCTGCTCTGTTGGCTCCAGCAAGGGGATGGTAGTGGGGCGTCTTCTCTGTGCTGATATTAGTCCAAATGGCGTTCCCCTTCCTAATGGTCTGTCTTAGAAGCGGCTTATCATTGCTTTAGTGAGTCTGAGGCATCTTAATAGCAGATTTCATTTGTGGTTGGCAGTATGAGTTGACCCACATCTAAATCCTTCTTGATCTAATCGTCTCTGCTATCCTGTTTGATCTTGTAAATATTAATTTAGTCTGTTTGTACATGTGGTTTCCAATGGTCCCAAGGTTAATTACTGTATTTTGTTTATAAAGTGCTCACAGGAGGCTAGACATATTGTGAAGGACTTAGGAAAACTCTTATCACCATTTAGGTCTATATACTAGCAGTAAAACCCAGTGAACATCAAATGAAAAGAATTCCCAGTTCTTGTAGCTTGGTGGATGATTCCTGCTCCAGTCTTTTGTTTTAAGAAATATGTAGGCAAGTCTGGGGAGATGATGCACGGGGTAACGTGCTTGCTTAGCAAACATGAGGACCTGAGTTCAGATCCCCAGCACTATATAAATTGCCAGATGCAGCAGCATGTGTTTACATCCCCAGCACCAGTGAGTGGAGACAGGAGGATCTTAGGGACTTGCTGGCCAACCTGTCTAGCCAGTATAATGAGCCCTAGGCTGAGTGAGTGAGCTGTTTAAAAACCAAGGAGGAAAAGTAATTGAGGAAGACATCCTGATGTCAGCTTCTGGCCTCTACATGCACACATGGCGAGCACAACCTGCACATATATATACACACATGGGTTACACACAAGCATTACACACACACACTCACACACACATATATACATACATACATACATACATACATACATAGATACATACATACATACATACATACATATGTATACCTGTTTTGTGCCTCTTCCCATTCCATGTCAGAAATGTTCCCTAAGAATGCTTGGGGAGTCCTGACATGATCATTTGGGCCATTGTTCTCAGTCTGGCTGCTTGCTGGACTCTGGGGAACAAGGCCTTGTCATAGCACTTCCAGGGCAGTGAGAGGAATGCAAGTCAAGTGATGCAGGGCTGGAGGCCAAGGGAAGGGCTTTGTAGAGTCTGCTGGGGGAGATAATGCTGTGTGCACTCAAAAGAAGACAAGGGAGGGGCTGGCCTCCCTAGGTGGTCTGTGTTTGATGGGCAATGTGGAGGGTAGGGAGAAGGTGGGAGAATGTTCTAGGTAGGAAGACATTTTGAGCAAAGATTTATACCCCTCACTAGATTCCTAAACAGCCTAAGAAGTTGCACTCATGTGCTCCCTTCTTGATTCTTTGCTGTATTTCCATATCTTTATTTTTGGTTACTCGATAGCTTTTTTGAGTCTATTTGCTTTAAAAAGGAAATATTGCCATGTATTAATTATATAAGTATGTATATGCATTTGCTAATAGATTACATATATATACTAATATGAGAAGCAGAGTGCCTGGGCACCACCCAGACTCGGTCTAGCAGACCCTGCTGCATCTCACAGCTTGAGCCGACTGTGCACTCAGCTAATGAGACTTGGCTGTTTTTCCTGGAAGGAGAAGAATCTATGAGACAGCAGTGAGGGACAGGGAACATAGTCCTGGAGCTACAAGCCTGGCTCTGGATCTAGGCCAGTGGGTTTGTAGCCTGCTTCGGCTGTTTACTAGCTGTGTGTGAATCAGGTTTGTTATTTAACATTATTGTCCCTGTTGTTTTTCTCATGTAAAATGCAGTATCTCCCATATTGAAATACAGGGAAAGCTGAGGGAGGTTTGATAAGATAAGCCTTATTAGATCTCCCTCCCTGCCTTGGGAGGTAAGCATTTCCCCATGATGCCCTGCTTTCTCTCCTGGAATAATACTACATTCAGTTCTGTGAAGCTTATCCTAAAGAAAGCAGTGCCTTTACACCTTTCTTTGGTTCTCTTCATAGCCACGGCAGATGATAGGTTGGCTGAGCACAGTTGAGTGGGATGCATGCTCAGGAAGAGTGAGGTGGACTCACCTGGAAAGCAAGGAGCACCTGCTGTACCTATACTGTCCTAGTCTTCATTATGGAGCCATTTTCCCTGTGTGTGTGTGTGTGTGTGTGTGTGTGTGTGTGTGTGTGTGTGTTTCTTAACTTTTGAAATGCGCCTTCTCCAAAGGCTTACTCAGATTTATCCTGTGAGTATAGACTTCAAAACACAAACTGGATTGCTACCCAGTGGTGGAATTAATTCTTTACAATAAGGGTCTGGGGAGATGCTCAGTTGGTAAAGTGTTTGCTGCACAATCATGCGGATCTTAGTTTGATCCCCAGCGCCCACATAATAGTGAGGTGTGACCATGCGGGCTTGAATCCCAGTGCTGGGAAGGCAGGGACAGGCTCGCCGGCAGCCAGCCCAGCCGCCGGGAGCTGCAGCAGGAGCTGCAGGTGGACTCTTGAGGAATGAGACTTGAGCTCAGCCTCTGGCCTCTGCATAAACATGTGAACACAGGATACATAAACATGTGGAATGCACGCATGTGCGCACGTGCATACACACACACACACAGTACTGATTGCATATTAGATGAAGGCTCTTCTTCCAGATAAAACAGAATTTTGTAGATAAATAACAGACCCTTTAAAACAAAAAAGGTAACGATACAGTTAGGTGTGAGTTAGAGGGCTTTCAGTTAAGACTGCTCCTCTTAGCTGTTCCCCTTTGAGTGTAAGGCTACACTGCAGCTTCCCCACCCCCACCCCTGCTCCTTCATGTTAGGGCTGTGCAGAAGGAGCAGGGCCTGCCTGGATTGCCACTGGGCCATGTTCTCCTGTGGCCCTTTTTCTGGAGCTCAGTTTGCTTTGTTTTACTCCCACCTTTTGTGCAAGCAGGCTCTTGATGTAATTAAAATGGAAAAGGGACCTGCTTTGGCACCTTTGCCTCCACTGTTGGGATCCATCTGGCCATAGAAGTGTGGCACTTGATGGAGTCATTCTCCGGAGCGGGGAGAGTACTCCTCAAATGAAGTTCTTGTGCAGACAGAGGTGCTCCGAGACCATCATCCAACATGGTGCCTCTTAGCTCTTGAATTGTGGCATGGCTACCAAGGAGCTAAAATTTCCATTTCACTTAAGTAGCCATATGTAGGTTGTAGCCACTGGATCAGAGAACATAGATGTGGAAGCTGGAAGGACTCCTGGGCTGTATAGACCAGTACCAACCTCCCTTTCCACTTAACTATGCATATTCCCACAGTCCCCTCTCCTGCACCTAGAGCTGGGAATCAAACCAGGTAAGCTCCCTTTGGTGAGCTCTGTGCCCAGCCTCCACAGCTTGGGTGGGAGCAGACGGTGACCCAGGCCTTTGGAAGGCTGTAATGGTGACATGCAGAAGGCTGACCCTCCAGTGGAGGAGTCCTGGACTCTGTTTTCCCCAGCATGGTTCGATTCTAGACCAAAGTATGCGGGGCTTCTGAGTTAATCCTTTCAGAGGCTCGTTTGCCAGCCACCTGTGCTTCTCAAGATCATTTCTTTCCCACTCTGCAAAGCTTCCCACGATGCAGATGAGTGGTGGGTGTTTTATCAAGGATAACCTTGAATCTGATCTAATTTATTAGTAAATCATTGACAAGCTTGCGTTATCGGGAACATGTTACTTGCGAAGGGCCTCATAATTGATTACAAAAGCCACCATGCTTTGACACTTCTGCTGCAAAGATCGATGACAGCATCGGCTGCACCTGTTGTGAATGGATGGAGTGGGGGAGTGTGTGTGAATGTGTGTGTGTGTATGAATGTGTGTGATGTGTGTGTTGTATACTGAGCCTGGGCTTTCTTGGCTAAGTAATGGCTGATGAAATACAGCTTCAGGCTATCACCCAGGCATTGCATTCATGTTTTATGCCCAAGTACCAACTTGATGCTCAGATGTTGGCGTAGGAGGAATGAAAACCGAAGGCTTGGTATCCTGAAGCCCCCACAGCTAGGGGAGACAACGGTGCAGGACCAACAGTAAGCAGTGATGAGCATTCCAAGCATACAGGCCTACAGGCTGAAAGTAGAGCGACTGGGTAGGGCTCTTTAGATGAGGGTGTGGACAGACCTAAGGGAGCAGAGGGGCTAGTCAGCAGCGTCTGGGGACAGCAAACAGCAGAAGGCTGGCTTCAGAGTCTTTTGAAGCCTTTTATTTTTTTTATTTTTTGGTTTTTTTCGAGACAGGGTTTCTCTGTATAACAGCTCTGGCTGTCCTAGACTCACTTTGTAGACCAGGCTGGCCTCGAACTCACCGAGATCCACCTACCTCTGCCTCCCAAGTGCTGGGATTAAAGGCATGTGCCACCACCGCCTGGCGAAGCCTTTTATTTTTATAGCTGTTGTGTCTTTGTGTTTAAAAAGATGCGTTGTGTATCCATTTTATACTTGCTCCTACTGTCCTTGTCCCTGTCAGTGTAATAGTTCTTGACCCTGTATTCCACAGAGTGGCTTTGCTCAGGGGGCATTTTGAGCCAAAACCAGGTAGCTGGCTGCTCCTGGTGGCTGGCCTTCTTCCTGCCTGGGTGTCAGCTCTTCAATGGTGATCTGCTGGTGGGTGCCTCTCAGAGCAGAGCACTCTGCCCACCCCATCTGACATCCTACCCAGAGCCTGTCCAGTCCAGATGTTCTCATCTCCGTTCAGGGACCACAGTTTGTATTTTGCAAGTGTCCCTCTTGCCTATATAATGCCTCTTAGGTTCATGAACGCCCTTCCTTTCCCTCCTTTCCTGACCCTCCCACCCTTGAAGGCCCTCTTACCTTTGCTTCTTCTTGGACACATTCTTATGCCAACTATTTGTGACAGGAACCCATGTTTCCCAATTCAAGTTCAATGTGCTTGTAGTATGTCTCCCATGATCTGGTATTGTTGAGTTGGTGCTCTGGTTGGGATAATTCCAATGGGTCTCTGGATCTATCAGTGGTTCTCAACCTGTGGGTCTCTAACCCCTTGGGGTTTGAAAATCAGATGTCCTGCATATCAGATATTATATTATGCCTCAGAACAGTAACAAAATTACAGTTATGAAGTAGCAATGAGATAATTCTGTGGTTGGGAGTCACCACAACATGAGGGACTGTATTAAATAAAGGGTTGCAGCATTAGGAAGGTTGAGTTCCACTGGATTCTAGTCGTGTGGGCTTGGCCTCAAGGACTCTAACATTTGCATTAAGAAACAACTTTATATTAGAATGTAGAAGAGGTGCCCCCCTAACCCTCTGATTCTTCAGAAGACAACTCACCCTTTTGTCTTCTTTTGGTCCCCTCCACCTCTCTTTGGCAGTGTTTTCTTTCAGTCTTCTGGTTTTCCTGAGAACTGAATGTGTGCTTAGGGTGAAGTGAGGCAACAGGGGTGTCTTGTTAATCTCTGATGGGTCAGAGGTGCAGCTGCAGAGAGGTTGCTTTGCTGGTATTGTTTTCTCAGCCCTTTTCTGGTTGGAAGGCCCTGCCTAGGTCCAAGTATTCCTGGCCCCTCATTGGTGTTGTCTTTCTAGGGTCCATCCCAGACTCTGCTACATGTTGGACCTAGACCTACCACTTGTCCCTTAGACTCGGGGAGCAGGTCATCTTTGGCTATGCCAGTCTTTCCCCTCCTTGCCTGTTGCCTCCCCACCCCCCAGCTTCTTCCTCTTAGGGCTTGGGGTTATACTACTGCTGTTGCTTTACAGCTGGCTCCAAGTACAAGCACATGCGCACATTCTCATCTCCAGAATGGCAAGACTTCCCCTTGATTTTCCCACAGTCTGTAGAGCTTGATTTAGGGCCGCACCAGGATTAAGTGGGATTACCAGCATCTTCCCTCTGTCTCTCTTGTGTATCTTGTATGAATGTGTCCTAATAACTATTGATATCAAGTTCATCCCTCAAGAAGCCAAGTCCGACCTTTAGCATCCTGCTGAGGCTGCAGTTTGCTGATGTGTTTTTCTTGCAAGTAAAATCAATGGAGAGAAATCTCAGTAATTTTTCCTGCATGGTGAGGTGGTTGGGCCCTGTGCCTACACAGCACACCTGCATCCCATGCAAGGCTGTTGCACTAGCATCGATCAACTGATCACTACTCTTAAAGGTCATGCTTAATCACAGTGCAGGCAGAGTGGAGAAGATGCCAGAGTGCTTGGGTTCTGTAGGTGACTTTGTGCTATCCTTTGCTGATATTTGCCTTTAACAGCACATCTCTAATTCACGAAGCAGGTAGACCTGCACTTAAAGGGCAAAAACCCATTGTGCATTTTTATCCTGAAAATTAGTCACAGCCAGTTGGCTGTGGTTTAGGTTCACTTCGGAAATCCTAATGTAAATGGGCTGATACCCCATCAGGCTGTCAAAGCTCTGCTTTCTGCCTGTGACTTGGATGCTGGAGGAAGGATGGACAGTGACCATGGAAACTGTGAAGTAAATGTGCTGATATCCCAACAGACTGTCAAAGCCCTGCTCTCCATGCCTGTGACACAGATGCTGGAGGAAGGATGGACAGCGGCCACCAAGTGGACCAGCTCCTCCAAGCAGTTGATGAAGCAAGCTGACAGGGGCACAGAGCTCTGCTGCTGGCCCTTCATGCTAAGCGTGGTACTGAAGAACAGATGGAGAGAAAGACACCTTCTTGACAGTTCGGGAGGGTGGGGACCTTTAAGTTACCAGGAGTCAAAAGAACAGTTTAGTTATTAGCTGCATTCTGGGTGACAGCCTGACGTTCCGTAACTGTTCACAGTGACCAGGCTGCGTTAGAATCCGTAACTGTTCACAGTGACCAGGCTGCGTTAGAATGACACTATTGCAAATGTGTCCTATTAACTTCTTCCTAATAAGGAGGAATGGTTTGATTTGAATAGTTCTGAACAATTTCACATTATTTATTGCCCATCAGCTGAAGGAATGCTTTTTTCTTGTCATGGTGGTTGACTGTAGGACCAGAAACCAGGGCTACCATGGTTCCTCCATGAAACGAGCCCCACCCACCCACCCAAGGGGCCTTCTCTGTTCTCAAGGGGAAAAGTTGGACTGGAAAATGCGTAATGTTATTTAATATCCTGAGAGCAAATGTTAATGTTTGCAAGATTTTAGGAAAAAAAAAAGCAATATTTTGTGTGTGTGTGTGTGTGTAGTGGGTAATTATAGTTTTCAGGGAGGTGTGTGCTCATTATCCCAACTAGAAAAGTAGAAAGAAGGAAGAAGATCATGTCTAATCCTGCCACTTAAATACGGTTCATGTCGTATGCTTTTCTGCTGGCCCCTTTTCTAGGAAAATACTTGTGCTTAGCTTTGTCCTGTTCAGTCTTCATATGCCATGAAGTTGACCTTGCCTCACTTTCTGCTGGGCCTTAAGAATGTTATGTGACACATACGACAGACACTGTTGCATACCATTAGTAGTAGTCTAATATTGTATTCGGGACATGTACTACAGTTCACCATGTTATTTCTCTGTGGTTGGAAATTTCACTGCCCACTGTTACAGGCCGGGTGGGATCAATGCCATGTTTAGGACTGCCCAAAGACCTAGTCCCAGAGTGATTGCTGGTCAAAGTGTTTTCTGTCTTCCAGGATTTAAACAGCTTTTTACAAGAGCCCAGATTGCTACCTAACTCGTTGCAAAGGTGTCAGCTGGATCAAAAGGGCCGTGAGCGAGCATGTGTGTGCGCGTGCGTGCGTGCGTGCGTGTGTGTGTGTGTGTGTGTGTGTGTGTGTGTGTGTGTGTGTGTGTGTGCGCGTATTGAATATGATGTGTTTGCAAACGTACTCATGTCTTTAAGATTTTCAAGCATTCTGACTGAGCCCATGTGAGCTGTGTTGGCTGTCATCTGTGGCCTTGCACACACCCCTCTCTGTCTGGTCTTCTTCCTCCTGTCCACTCTCTCGTTCCCCTGACTGTCGCTGCTGCTCTCCATACCCTGTGAGCCTCTTGTTAGCTCAGCACACACTGACATAGTCATTGCCCTCCTTTTCTGTGGGGTTACTGGAATGAGGTGCAAAGCCTGAAGGCACTGGGAGCTCTGGAGCAAGTACAGTCTTCAGGAGCTCACATTCATTTTGTCATGGTAAAATGGAATCTTTAATCCTGATGCCTTCTATAGATTGTTCTGGAATGTCAGGCCAGCCTGGTCTCTATATAGCTGGTTCCAGGCGCATCTAGTGAGACTCTTTCTCAAAACTAACTAGCCAACCAAACACGAAATAGGGGCTGGAGAGATGACTTGGTGGTTAAGAGAGTGTACTAGGTTCCAGTCCCAGCGTCTGTAACAGGTGGCTCACAACTGCCGCCTGTCACTCCAGCTATGGGTTGACCTGCTGCCTCCACGGGCACTGCCTCTGCATGTGCAAAGCCCACATGCACAACCACTAGAAATAAAACCACCGCCACCACTGGCATGCTCCAAAAGGTGCTTGGGGTGGGGTGTGCAGTCCAAATAAGCATGGTGCTCGGAAGGGCATGTGGGAAGGTGTTGGTGGGGGTTGACTTTGTCCCTTCAGTGTCCAAGCATCTGTGGGTAGCCTGGAAACCCCTGTGGTGTTTGGTGTGACAGAGACATTTACATTGCTCAGGTATGCTGCCGCTCTACATGAGCACAGCTGTGCTCACCTCACCTCATCACAGGACCAGTGAGGGAAGGCTTTAAGAAAACCCCATTTAGAAAGCTGACAGTGGCTTTTCTGTCCATTTGTCTGTATCCACTTGTCTGTGTGGTTTTGTGTAGATTCATGAACTGCACACCACTACCAGCATCCAGAGAAGTTGTCGCCAAAAAAAAAAAAAAAAAAAAAATCCATCATTTGTAATTCCCAAACTTGTGGTGTTCCTCAGACTACAGTGTGTGTCTGAGGGTGTCTCGGGAGTACAGCCATGCCCCACTGACCTACTCCAGCTTCATTCGTCCAGGCTGTTGATTCTTCCCTTTTCAAAGCTCTGCACCGTATGGATATACACAGATCGAAGGACGTTTGTTGTTTCGAGTCTTTGACTGGTAAGTGGTGCTGTGGACATTTGGATGGATTCTATGTCATATCCAAGGAACCTCTCTCTGTATTCCTGGTTCACAAAGGTTTTACCTTCTCTTCTAAAAATTTCATAGTATCCATTTAACATTTAGGTCTGTGATTTATTTTGAGTTAAATTTTGTGTGTGGTGTGGGACTGTGGTGGTGCCTGGCCAGCTCTCCCTGCACTGTTTGTTGAGGATACCCTCCTTTCCTCGTTGATTTGACTGACTGCGCTGTCGGAATCAGTTGAGTGTGACTGTAGGAGATCATTTCCAGGATCTCTGACTCCTTCCATACAGGTCTTCTACTGACCTCATGTCTGCCTCATGCAAGTACCACACATTCTGATTATTGTAGCTTTATGGAATGCTTAGAAACTGGGAACTTAACTTCCTTAAGAAGTGTTCCTCTTCATAAAAATTGTTTTGCTATTCTGGGTCCTTCGCATTTGATCAGCTGCATTCATTATCTCACACACCCCACCTGTGGGTTTTAGTTATTCTGTTTCAGGGACTTGAGAGACACAAGTGCCAGTCCATGATTGACATCAGATGTCACTGTGCCAGGTGTTTCTTTTCTGTGATTTCCCATCCTTGACATGAAGGTTTCTTATTTGTTTCCTTGGCTGGGAAACTGACGACAGACAAGAAAGGCCCACAGAGCACAGAGGCAGAGCGTGGGGCTTGGTGTTTCTCCACTCACAGCTCCTGATTGGACAGACAGTTTCCTTACTTTCCAGATGTAGGTCTCCTGGATAGGTTTCTTGGCGCTCCTATTGCTGCTGTTACCACTTTGCTTCCACTGCTTAGGGACTGGAACATGAAAGAATAGAGAAGAAAAGGCTCAAAAGGAGATTTTGTGTGTGTGTGTGTGTGTGTGTGTGAGAATGTGGTGTGAACATATGAATGTTTGAGAGTGTGTGTGTGTGAGTGTGTGTGTGTGTGTGTTCTAGAAAAACAGATGTGGGCTCTTGCTAGACATATAACCTTCTTTGATTTTCTAATATATCATGTGTTCAGCCCACATGTATGCCATACATCTGATAGTCAATCATGGATCACTGTGGTCTGTTTTTCTGCTATTGATAGATGGGCTGCTTGGTATATTTTCAGTTACAGATTTGCTGCAGTGTGTCTCAGGCATATCTCTCGGCACACGTAACATAAATATTTGTCATTGTCTTCTTGAAAGCTTAACATTAGGCTATTGTTTCCTGTGTATCTTCCTAATTTGTGAGTGCTTTGGATTTGGGGATATTTTCTCCCTCCCCCAAACATCTGCAAGATTTAAGTTCTTATTGGTGGGGTTTATTGGTCTTTTCTCTGTTTTCTTTCTTTTAATCTTAGAAGTAGATGGAAGACATTCACAGTTGCTTTCTTGCCACTTCCCCTGTGGTTTCATCTCATACTCTGACTCTCCAATAGGGAGAAGTATTTCAGGTGCACAGTTTAAGGGAGCACTGCAGGTTAGAACTCTTCTTGATTGTCTGCATTTTCATGGAGTTAAGTGAATTTTAATTTTGTCACTTAATGACAAGCTTCTCATTAAATGAAACTGACTAAACAGTGAAAAAGCTATTGGGTGGGCATGGTGGTCAGGTTCCACAAGGAAACTTCCCAACCATGAATTTGTTGGGGAGCATGCACTGTCTGACTGTCTTAGCAGGCTCAGGGTTGTCCTTCAGATTTGAGGGCAGCAGGTACACCTGCTGTGCTTACAAGAAACAAAGTTAGCTGCGGACTCGCAGAGTTAGGCAGTGGGCAGAAAGGCTGCCGGGAGGGCTGGGCTGCACGCATCTGCAGCACCCTTAACCCTCTTTTCCTATGACCCCTCAGGTCAGACTGTTTCTTGGGCAGTCTACCCCCATATCCTGTCCTGTCCTTGGTAGCTTTTGGTGCTAGACCACTGGAACAGCCATGGGTGTGCGAGAGGTATGAAGGATATTTTAGATGGAGCGCTTGTGTCCTGGGCTTGGTGCTGATTCTTTTGGCCCCAGCACTTGGAATGTGGAGGCTAGGAGACGAAAGTCACTTGCTGTAATCCTTGGCTACATAGAATGTTTAAGGCTACCCTGGGCCACATGAGACCCTGCCTATTCCTGGGCCATATGAGACCTCTGTATTCCTGGTTCACAAAGGTTTTACCTTCTCTTCTAAAAGTTCCATAGTATCCATTTAACATTTAGATCTGTGACTCACTTTGAATTAAATTTTATGTGTGGTGTGAGACCATGGTGGTAGGGGGAGGGACTTGTGCACTTATGAACCAACTAAGTATGAGAGGAGCTAGAAGCAGTTCTGTGATGCCGGCAGCCTTGTTCTCGTTTGACTAGGAGAACCAAGCCTGAGAGTGTGGTTCCCTGCCTGCGCCAAGTCCTGCTGCTACCAGCCAAAGAAGCAGGGTTCTGATTAGCTTTGGCATGTGTGTGCTTTCCGCCTTCCTTTCTTCCTGCTTCCTTTTGTTTTCTTATTTTTTTCTTCTTCAGTTATTTCATAAACTACTGTAAAAATAATCCATTGATTATCAAAGTGGCAAGTTCATCATAGACATCTTGGAGAACATAGCAACTCTGAGGAAGGGATTGAAGGGATAACACAGCCCTGTGACACTCCCCAGGTAGATCTAACCAGTGGCACAGAGGCACATGAGGCCAAGGATGCTATGAATGAAGCCCAGTACCAAAGTGTAGACTCACTTTAAATATTATGAAACTTTGTGTGTGTGCGTGTGGTGCGTGTGCATGTGGTGCGTGTGCATGCATACGTGGTTTGAAATAAAACCAAATTCAGTTGTTAAGCATGAGGTCTGTAGGTGACAGTGCTGTCTCAGTATCAGAAGGCTGGGCCTTTGGGATCCACAGTGGCTGAGTTTCATTACACTCATGCTCCAAAGTGTTGGTGTCAGTGTGATCTTACTTATAGGGCCGGGAGGAAGATGGCATTTGTGGCTTCTTTTGCACATCTTAGGTTCAGGGTGTGCTAGGTTCAGGGTGTGCCCTTTCTTCTGATGTGTCTTCCTGAAGACATCCATGTCGTGCCCCCCAACTGGATTGTATAATGTGATTTCTTCATGTCAGTATCAATTTCTGAAATCATAAATTGTGCTAAGGTCCAGTAGAATCCCTTTTAAAATTGATTGGATTTTTGGGTCAACAAGATGTCTCTGGCTATAAAGGTACTTTCTCCCAAGCTGATGACCTGCATTTGATCCCTGGGTCTCACATGGTAGAGGGAAAGAACCAACTCCCTCAAAATGTCCACTGATCCCCACACATGCTCCATGACACAAAAGTATACACACACATGCACACACACGTGTGCTAAATAAATGTAATAAAACAAAAATTACTCTACATCATCATTTATTATATTTTTGTGTGTGTGGGGGGGGTTGTAGGTATGTGTGGAGGCCAAAAGATTGATATTGGGTTTCTTCCTTACTCACTTCTCTATTGTGAGGTATCCACCAGAGAAAACCACTCAGACATAGGTTCAAACCAAGTCTTTCATAGCCAGCTGACAACTACACTGGGTGTTTGGAACCTGAGTACAGTCCCAAGCCTTTCTCAGGGTGAGCTTTTAAGTACAAAAAACACATCCTGGGTTGACATACTTCAATTAGAAAGAGCAGTTAGCCAGAAACAAAACTACAGAAGCCAAAAAGCAAGGATAGTACATTTAGGGACTTTACCCAGAACTATGGACTTTGACAGTTTAGGTCTTTGTTCTCTTTGTGGAAGATGTTGTTGCCTACGTGCTGGGTTCCAAGGCCTGGGTGATACTTCTTCCATCATGTCATCAGTGTGCTAAGGGGGCCTGTTACATTCCCCACTTGTTCTGTGGCCATGAGTCAAATCATGGACTCACTTGGGGGCAGGAGGATCTATTGTCTCCTTAGCACTAGTAGTTTAACAGAATTTATTCCCTGTTTTACATACTAAGTAGGCAGTTGAGCAAGTAGGGTCCTAATGTTAAGAGGTAGGAGCAAAAGGACCAATTGCCCAGTCATGGTTGTGAGTAGAGTAGGTAACCAGGGGAACCAGGAGAGCAAAGGTTGTAGGTTCTTAGACTCTTGACACCTCTTTTCTCTGTCCTAAAGGTTATTTCTGACCATGGCTAAACTTTCTCTGATTGATTGGTATAGAAGCAACAAGTTTCTCCCAGTGCCATACAGAGGCCTCCTTGTCTCAGAAAGAGGAGGCCCAATCCTCTTCAGTTTTGAAGAATAACCTTGACTAAGGAGTCTAATTGGCCACAGTTATCCTTATTGCCAGACTCAGGTGCCCATGGAGGCCACTAGAGGGTCTCACATCCCCTGAAACTGGAGTTACAGAAGGCTGTGAGCTGCCACATAGCTGCTGGGAATTGAATCGAGATCCTTTGGAAGAGAAGCCGGTGCTCTTAACTTCCACACCATCTCTCCAGCCCCAGTATTCCTTTTGCTGAGGCACCTGAGTCTGGCAATAAGGATAACTGTGGTGTTGGCACCCAAGTCTCAGGGTGCTTCCTCCTGCCGTGGGGAGCAGGCTTTTCCCACGACCCTCAGTCCTAATTCAGACTGTGACCGGTCCCGAAGAGGAAGCCCACTTCTTTGGAAGCGTTGCTTTCCATGCTCACTGGCTATCATCAGAAAGCTTACCTTGCTCCTGAAGAGTGAAGTGGCTGGTGCCTGGGGAAAGTCTGTGTGGGCCTCCCTGACTTACGACAGTAATGGGTGTAATGACAAACAGGAACAGAACCATACCCTTTACAGTCAGCACTGTGGGTCCCCAGGAGTCATCTTGTCTCGAAAGACAGCTGGCCTCTCAGAAGTTCAAATGTTGGAGGTTTTCTGCCACAGGTTTTGGAAAATTTTACAATTCAGGTGAGCATGGGGATACAGGTGGATTCTAAGTGATAAAGAAAGCCCCGTCACAGAAGTACCTGGAGCTGGGGAGCCCGCTCAGACCTAGGGTACCAGCCCAGAAATGCCAAGAGCTCAGCTTGGCATTTACTGCAGTGAAGGCTCAATGTGGGTACGCCGCAGCTGCTGGGCTGTGGATTTTGGAGGGGCAGAGGCAGTGGGGTCTTCAGTCCACGAGGCCACTGGGGTGTGTAGTGCTTAGTCATCTGGGTGTACCCTGGAGTCACACAGACTTTGTTTGATGTGACCTGGAGCAAGTGACTTTACTTCTTTGAGACATGCTTTCCTTCCCATCACGCCTTTCAACAAGGCAAAAAGGGACTGTGAGATGTTTCTTTCGAGTCCTAATCATAGAGCCCGGTGCACGATATGCATTAATAACCGCCGTTGCCACCGTTGCTGTCAATCTTCACCCAGCGTCCTCATTTTGTAGAGGGAGAAACTGAGTCACAAATCCCAGGTCTTGTGACTGTGTGCACCACTCAGCAGCCAGGCTGGGACTTCACCTCCCATTTCCTTTCACCCTGCCACCTGCCCATCTCCACTCAGCTCCAGATCACGTACTTGTCACCTCCTCGGCTCTCTGCAGTGCCGCAGATCCTGACAACAGATGGTGCTGTTTTGAATTAAAACAATTTAACTCAAGATCTGTCAACTGCCAACATCAAACACCCTTAAAAGAAGGAAAGAAACTCATTATCAGGAGTACTTAAGCAAAGTAGGTATTTAATCTATCTTGATCATTTGCATTCTCTTGGAGAAGAAAGTCAGTGGCAGCTGCCACCACAGGCCAGGCCTGTGACTGTGCCTGCTTGTAATTGCCTCAGACTCGCCACATCCACACCCCCATTTCCTTGTTTGCCACACAGCACTAATTTGGACTTGAGTCCTAAGCCACAACTTTTAAAGCTATGCTGAGTATTTGAATATTTAAACATTTAAAAAGTAGTCTCTTGCTTTCATACCTAAATCCTTTGGTAAAGCTTTGGTAAAGCCTGCGGGCTGTGCTCTCAGTGCTGGGCAGAAAGGATGTTCTTGGCCAACTTTTGTTATTGCAGTGGAATACCTGAGATCCGCTACTTCTCAACCACAGAGCCTGGGTGTGGCTTCAGATGCTGAAAATCAGAATAGCTCTGGGAAGGACCCTCTCGGCCACAGCACTTCCTGATGGATGGCACCACGGTGGCAGGGGCGTCGGTGGCAGAGAGATCACGTAGGTGGCTAGGCAGAGAGAGAGATCATGGTGTGGCCAGGCTTGTTCTTTTATTAGAACCAACTTGCTCCCACGAGCATCACCAATAGTGCTTCCGAGGCCATCCCACTAGGCTGTCCCTCTTTCTGGTCCCAGCAGCCTCCAGCACTACCACACTGAGGACCTGGGGACACGGGCAAACCACAGTAGCCCTGTCCTTCTGTGACTGCCACCATGCTCCTCTTTGCGAGCAACCTACCATAGACTGTGAGGGCCAGGAGAATAGCAAGGCAGTGGCCCTCATTCCCTGCCTCTGTTGCCTCTTGTGGTCTTATGGTCGAGGATGTAGCTTAGATCTTGGGAGCCAGACTGGATGCTCCCCTTCCCTAACCTCAGCTTGACTGAAGCATTTGTGACTCCACATTAGCTGCTCAAGGGACAAGTAACATAGTTGTGCTGCCTCTCCAGAAAAGTCTGCACATGGGCGGGAAGCAGGCTGCCTGTACTACTCTGTACTACTAAAGGGTTTCTTATTGAGACCATGGTGCCCTTGTTGCAGCTTCTAGCCTGACAGACAGAGAGTTCTGCCTAGCGTCAGCTCCACCATCTACTCCCAGCTAAATGTAAACATGCTCCCTTCATATTTGTTTTCTGCCCCACATTTTGCCCAACGTATGGATCAGAGTCCTATTTCTGGAACTTTCTCCTGATATTTATGTGGGCAGGCTCTCCTCCAATGCTGTCTTCCTGGGCAGGCCTGCCAGGGCTCAGCTAGCTCCTTCTCCGGGCCACCTTCTGGTCCTTGTGGTCTTACAAGCAGCAGTTTAGAAGGAACCTGCCACCAAGTCTCCATCGACTTTGGTTTAAATGGTTCCTCTACAGGGAAAGGAAGCAAAAAATGGGGTGCGGGTGTTTGCATTTTAATCATTTGATAATTCATATCACCACCACTGGGAAGAGACTGATGCTCTCAGTGGCTTGAGAGGCCAGGGCCTTGCCTGGTGTTTGGCCCCTATGCTGGGAGGGACCCTGAGGAGACCAGATAAGGCTCACTGGCCATCAGTCTACCTGACAACATGTTGAAAAGTCATGTATAAGTGTGTGATATTGGTGTGGTAGTCTAAGATTTATCAGAGCATACTGTGTGTAAAGGGGACCTTGTCTGTGTTCTCTATCAAAAGGCCCTCTTTTATTGACAGTTCTCATCCTCCCATGGTCTTATAAAACAAAACAAACAAGAAATGGAACCTTGAAATTTTAGAGCTAGAGAAAAGCCACAGAGGTTCTGTGTTACAAGGGAGGGCTCTGGGTCATAGAAGTAAAGGGTGCATCCTCTTTAGTGAAAGCCTAGAGAGGCAGGAACTCAGTGTCCTTTCCTAGGGCCAGCACTGCATGGCAGGGCATCTGCACAGGGAAGGGTCATTGAGGAGGGCACAACTGCCCCTGTTCTTGGTCCACTTATTGTTGGGACATGCGGTGCCCATCCTCTGTGTGCACTCACTTGAAGTGACACTTCTTTCCTTAAAGTACATATTGGCTCCACAGAAGCCTTTGCCATCAGATAGTCCAGGGTGATTCAGCCAGTACCCACTCTGAGACCTCCCCAGACTGTCTTCCCTCTGTGTGGTAGGATGGTGTGGACTCAGGTAGGATGGTGTGGGCACAGGTAGGA
>CAJQZJ010031933.1:5411407-5429356 GCA_907164525.1 Lophiomys imhausi | reverse complement strand
TGTGGACTCAGGTAGGATGGTGTGGACTCAGGTAGGATGGTGTGGGCATGAGATGCCCAGCTGCAGTCAGTAGAGACAGTGCTGGAACTTACCAAGTACCTGCTATGTCTTGGGTGGGGACTGAAATTGTATGTTCTGTATGATTATAGTGTGGAGGACATGCTCTGTTAGTCCCACATCTCCCACTCAGAGGCAAGGAAATGTAAAACACAGCAGCTTGTAATAGTACAGCTCAGTTCAGCACCCTCCTTGCCGCTCCGAGCTCCCAACTTCCATCAACCCC
This sequence comes from Lophiomys imhausi, assembly GCA_907164525.1. Taxonomy (NCBI): domain Eukaryota; kingdom Metazoa; phylum Chordata; class Mammalia; order Rodentia; family Muridae; genus Lophiomys; species Lophiomys imhausi. The sequence continues at coordinate 5,429,073 of CAJQZJ010031933.1, read as the reverse complement.
CTGCCACAGTGCTCCCCTGGGAAATGGTAGGCTGGAAGAGACTAAAGTTAGAGCATTTCTGTGCTGACCTAACTCTCTCTTCAGCATTGAGACTTAGAGACACACTCTACATTCTGATGGGAGTTGTTTTAGCACGTGGCAGTCCTTGTAATTCAGAAGTCAACTTGAAGGCCAAGGGGCCCAAATAGTGCTATTTAATTGCATTCAGAGACTACACTAAACCGGTTGACCTCAGCGATCTTATTGGTCCTGCCACAGACTTACTGCTCTCCCTGCTCTAGCTTGTTGGCCAGCGGGCAGATGTCCTTCAGCAAGGACAGTCAGTTCTCCCATCTACCTCCAACTCTGCAGCAACTCCTATCTTGCTCAAGCAAAGCCCTCAGCGATCACCCCTGAACTCTGTGCTCTCTGCTCTGACACCAGCCTGTGTGCTGATTGGCTACCCTCTCCTCTCCCTGGCCATCTGGGTCTCTGGGCAGATTGCTCTTTCCATACATAGCCCACATGTCTGTCTCCTCGTTCTTTCTTCATCTTCTCAGTGCGCACCATGTTTAACATTGTAGTACCCCTCCCCCACTGTAAAAACACAGTGTGCCTCATCTTTCTATGTGACATCTTTTTCTCCCTGAAAAAGTAGCTTTGGGTCTGTGCTCCCCTCCTAGAGGTGTTCTTTGTCTCTTTGACTGGTGTGTTCTAAGTGTTTAGAGCAGTACCTGGCACATGCAGGAGCGGCCCATTAACCTTTGTGGGATGGATGGATGGGTGAGTGGGTGGAAGAGGTATAGCTTTGAAAAAGCCTCCTTCTCTTTGGGTCTTTCAGATTCTTAAGGCAAAATACCAGCTTGTACTAGATGAAATGTCACATCCTCCCAACTGTGACTTGTGTCAATTCTTTGCAACTAGTGATATTGATGCGTCACTCACCACCTTCCCCCATCCCAGGATGTGGGCTTCCTGGGGCAGGCAGGATCTAGCTGGTGTTGAGGAGGCAGGTGCCATGAAAGTGCTGTTTCTGGGAAGGGAACTTGAGCATGGCCGCCCGAGCACGCACGGAAGACGCGCCCTACTTCCGTCTCACAGCAGAAAGCCCACATGTTTTGCCCATTTTCATTTGGTGATGTTTCCTGGGGACTCTGCCATGCCATCGTCATTTCCCTGTGCCAGCATGGCAGCTCCACTCTCCTGGATGCACCAAAGCCCAAGCCCATTGTTGCTGTGGATTTGTTTGCATATTGTACAGCCATCTGCTGTCTTTACTATCCAAGCTTTAGATTTTGAAATATGAATTACCAACTGCTCCAAGAATTTCAGTCGCTTTTCGTTTTGTGTGCCAGTAACTAGTCTTCCAACTGTTAGACCCATTGCCGAGGCTTTGCTTCTTCTTCCTTTGGGAGGAATTGTGGGCAGTAATTGGGGCTGAACAAACTAGCACCCAGATGTCTTGAGACCTCATACTGCTCTCCCTTTCATGCCTTCATCCAACAGGGACTCCAGATCAGAGCTGTTTGAGAAAGCACCAGTGTGTACTAATCCTCCTGCTGTAAGTTCACAGATAAAGATCCACATATTTTAGTGTTTATTCACTGTAGAGTAACTGTGGGCCGTGGGCTTCATCCTGTAGCATCTCCCGCCATGCCATCTCTGGCCAGGTGCTAACCCTGCTTTCCTCCCTAAGCTCACTGGCTGACCTTGCCCTCTTCCTCTGTCCCCAGCACACAGCCCCACGCTGCCCTTGCTTCTCAACATGGCACTCCCTCTGCCTGCTGTGAATTTATGGTGAGTACTTCCAGCACCGTGTCTTTCCTCTGTTGCGTCTCTCACAGAGCTCATCAATTTTTGGTTTTGGAGTGATTTGTTTAACCAGACTATAGCTCCCTGAGGTTCACAGTGCCACTGAACATTGAGTCCCTGGAACTGCAGTGAGAGGTGGATTTGCACAGACAGCCCAATAAGTTGTTTGCACAATGTGATTCCCATTTGTGCACACGAGGAGCTGGAGCAGGCACCTGCCTAAGAGTGCACAGTGTGATTCTCATTGTGCAAACGAGGAGCTGGAGCAGGCACCTGCCTAAGAGTGCACAGTGTGATTCCCATTGTGCACACGGGGAGCTGGAGCAGGTACCTGCCTAAGAGTGCCTGGGTGGAGGAGGTAGGGGCAAGAGAGTCAGGCATGCTGGTGTTAGCAGGATACTGGCTGCTAAGGCACTTAACCAGCAACAACATACTGTCCAAACGATCTGTTTCTGAGTACATCCACATACTCAGGGAGATTTGACATTCCTATTTATTAACTATTAGCCAGACATTAATTTTGTTTTTCAGCTCTTTTCTGATATTTCCTAAATATCTGTTTTTCCCTCTTTAAACAGTCCCCCACATCAGTGCAGCCTAGTCTTTTTCTTTTGAGGAATCTGCAGTTGTCACTCAGAGTGTCAGCTTGGAGAGGCTCGGCTGGGCGTCTGGGACTGAGCAGGAATAAGGAGAGTAGGCTGGACGTCTGGGAGGGTTGCAGGAAAGCATCATGTTCTGGGCCCATCATAGAACAGGCTTTGCTGCTTCGGTGGCTGATCAAGTGATAGTAACTGGTCTGACTGTAAGTCACTGAAGCTTTGGCCTTGTCATTGCCCAGGGAGAGCCCAGGGATTCTGCCACCCCCTGCTAAGTTGGGTTCCAGCACTGGCCTTGCAGAATGTAGGAGCTTCTTGTCACCTGGGTGTGGCGAAGCGATCTAGTGAGGATCTGCCATCTTCACAGTTTTCTTAAACTTCTCATTTCAGATGTGTCTCCAGTTTCTGGAAATGTCCCCAGCAGGCATGTGGAGTCCTGTGCGCTCTTCACCTGTTGCCCCTTGGCCTCCTGTTGCTTGTCTTTGTCATTGTCTGAGTTAGGAGTTTGCTAAGCAATTGTATGATCCGTAGCCCATTTCCCTTTGCTGCTACAGAACAAAGGTGTTCTCATCTCTAGCTACTGTAACCAAGCATGCCTTCTAGAGAGGCCAGAATTTTATCCTTCCTTCTGGCTCATTGTTGTTTGGGGTCTTTATTTCACTTTGCTATGCTAGTGACCAAATCCAGGGCCTTTGGCGTGCAAGGCAAACGAGCTAAGCCACACCGTCGGCCCAGCTGGTTCCTTTTCCAGCAGCTGCTCAGGGTCCACTCTTGGGCATTCCACCATCAGTTCTCCATGGAGAGTTGAGGCTAGCTCCTGCTTTTCATGTTTGCATTCTTGCTACATTGAAGATTCTGTTATAAAAGCTGTTGCCCAGACACAGGTACATTCAGAGGAAGGATTTTGAGCCAACGACCACTGCATTTACTGTATGACAGCACACACACACACAACACACGCGATTGTCTTTCTATGCATAACTCAGTCGAGGAGCCTGCGTGTAGTGGGAAACATGCAAGGGAGCATTCCTGTCACGTGATGTTTGTAAACTGAACTGGAGAAGGCAGAGCTCCATGGTTGCGATCCATTAGGCCTGTCCATCCCACCCCTCAGCAGGGTCCAAAGGGAGAGAATCAGGTTGGGATAATGTGCAGATGCCCCAATGAGGGCTCGTCCTCGGGGTTTCGGGATAATGTGCAGATGCCCCAATGAGGGCTCGTCCTCGGGGTTTCGGGATAATGTGCAGATGCCCCAATGAGGGCTCGTCCTCGGGGTTTTGGGAAGTTTTACCAGTGAGCTATATTGCAGGTGAGATGGAATGCCCTGTGTCTCCTCCCCACCTTCCCCTTTGTCCTTGCTCCCTTGGCTTCCTCTGTGATATTTCTGCATCCTTCAGCTTTGCGATCACTGGCACCTCCCCTATTGGTGTCCCTGCCATATTTTGTCTGTGCACCTAAGCTACCATCAACATGGTTCCCTTATTCCTTTTGTTTACTGTGTGTCCTTTTCCCATTCAGGGATGTGCTCACCATGCCGTAGGAGTCCTGCTTGTCTTTGGAGCTTATTTTCAGCACTGACCTCAGAGCAGGGCCAGATGTGAAGATGTTAGATGCCTAGTATGTATTTACTAGTGATATTCTAAGATTTATATATGAAGTTAAGTATGTGTTGATTCATCACTGGATGAATGAAAAGTCTAGTTGGCCACAGTACACACCTGTAATGAAATGTTTCAGCGGTTCTCAACCTTCCTAATGCTGCTGTAACCCTTTAATACGGTTCCTCATATTGTGGAGACCCCCAACAATAAAATTATTTTGTTGCTACTTCATAACTATGATTTTGCTACTGTTATGATTATAAGGTAAATATCTGCTATGCAGGATATCTGATACTCAGCCCCCAAAGGCATTGCAAGCCACAGTTTGAAAACCGCTGGTTTATGTGTTATAAGTGGGATGACTTCTCACGGCCTCTTCTGTATGGGTGAAGTGGGATTTGTGGGACACCTTTCCCTGGATTGCATTGTGAAGGCTTATTACCACCTGGTGTGACAGACACGTGAGTTCTGTTGCAGTTTTTACTGTTTCACAAGTTAGGTAGACAAGTAGTCTTCTTCTTTCCTTTTTTAAAAAAATTAGCATTTATTAATTATACAAAGTAATGGGTTTCATCATAACATTTCATACATGTCTATAATACACTTTGATCATCTTTAATCCCCTCTTACCATATCTTATTTCCCCTCTTACTATTCTCTCTTCTCTACTCCAAGCCCTCCTTCTACTTTCATGTATTGTCTCTTATTTTCTTTTAACTATTATTGCTACATATATGCACACATATGACTATATAAATACAACTGGCTGAGCTCATTTGGTATTGATCATATGTATGTTTTTAGGGCTGACCACTTGGGATTGGATAGCAAATTAGAGAGCTCATCCCTGGGGAAGACTGATTCCCCTTCTCTCAACAGTCCATAAAACTTCATGTAGGGTTGAGCCTTATGAGATTTTCCCACCCTTGTTGGCATGTTCACTGGTATTGTCATTGTGCAGGTCTTGTTTAGGCAGCTTTATTGTTAAGATTTCATGGGTGGCTGGGTGGTGGTGGTGCACACCTTTAATCCCAGCACTTGGGAGGCAGAGGCAGGTGGATCTCTGTGAGTTCAAGGGCAGCCTGGTCTACAAAGTGAGTCCAGGACAGCCAGGACTACACAGAGAAACCCTGTCTTGAAAAAAAAAATTTTTTTTTTTTTCATGGGTGAAGCTCTATGTCCTCTACAGAAGACATGACAGCACAGCAGATGTCCTGGCTCTTAAACTCTTTCTGTCCCCTCTTCCACAGTCTTTCCTGAGCCTTAGGTATATGCGTTGTGCTGTAGATGTGTCAGCTGGAGCTGGGCACCCCACGGTCAGTGTTCTCTGCTTTTTGACCAATTGTGGTTTTCTGTAACATCTTCCATCTGTTGCAAAGACAAACTTCTTTGACGAATTGTTGGGGTAAGTACTTAGAATGCAGTTAGAATTAATACTGATTTAGGCAGTAATGGGTTCTCCTCTATGTTCCCTGGCCTCACTAGTGACAGGCTGTTGGCTAGGTTTACAGTAGCATTCATGAATTCTGTTTCATGGAACAAGTCTTAAGTCCAGGTAGACAGCTGTTGGTCACCCCAAGGTATTAGTACCACTGTTGTACCTCTGAGGATGTCTGCTATGGTAAGCCAGCAGTCTTGCCACTCTATTTCTGTTCATATGCTTCCCTTCTGTGGTGTGTATGCAAGTGGGCACACTGTATTGCACTGTGGATGAACACCGTCACAGGTTAGGAGTTGACATCTCAGCCAAAAAGAGCCTAATTCTTTCCTGTAGCTGATCTTTGCTACTTTGTGGGTTGTTCTTTTTCCCATTCTTTATTCCCCACCCCCACCTCCTGTCTCACCCCGTCACTAGATAAGAAAGAAGGGTAGAGCAAAGAGATAGAGATCTCTGAATCTAATTTCTTTCTTCTTGTTTCTTTTTTGCTTATAGCTGTGTTTTGCTGCTTTGTGGGTTCTTCTTTTTCCCACTCTTTATTCCCCTAGTTTCACCTCCTATCACTAGATAGAGAAAGAAGTATAGAGGGGAGAGAGAGAGACAGAGAGAAGGATAGAGGGGAGAGAGAGACAGAAGGATAGAGGAGAGAGAGAGACAGAGAGAAGGATAGAGGGGAGAGAGAGACAGAGAGAAGGATAGAGGGGAGAGAGAGAGAGGATAGAGGAGAGAGAGACAGAGAGAATGATAGAAGGGAGAGAGACAGAGAGAGATCTTTGAATCTAGTTTCTTCTTTGAGCGTGACTGCTAAGGAACTGCAACCACCAACCCCAGCCATGAAGCTCTCGCATGCATATACACTCTGGAAAGTTCCCAGAATTCCAAACATCACACAGTTGCCGAAACTATCTGCAGCTGGCTAAACCACGCCTCTGTTAGAGTACGAGACAAATCATCGTCAGCCGCTGCAGACTGTCGAAAGCAGCCCCGTACCCCACACCTGGGACTAAAACAAAAACATATTCTTACAATATTTCTGTGTTTTTAAAGAAGCCAAAATTCCAGAATTCTCACTGCACCTACCTATGATAAGTTCATGTGTTTGGTGTTCTAACAGAGGCCTGTGTGCTACAACCTCTTACCTCGGGTGCTCATCTCATTGACCTGTGCCTGGCAGGAGAGAAGAGGCCACAGCCAATGAATGCATGGTCTGAGACTCTGCTCAAATTTGTCTTGTGCCAACAGGGGACTGTTTCTAAGTTTAGTAGGTGACATTATTGGGCACACATGAGGTACAGTTAAGTGGCTTTATGTAATGTGTCTGAAAATCCAAGCTGTCATTCTGAGAATCAGTTCCCCATCAGATGCCCATTTTGAGCTTTACTCTCTGACCAGCAGTGAGGTGGGCCTTGTGACTTCCCTGCACACATCTTTAGAGATTATTTTCCAAGTTGCCCCTTATCTTTGGGCAAGAACTCTGGGTGGCATCACAAGGGCAGGGCTTGTGAGGAAAACAGTTCCTATAAGATAAAAACCAGTTTGTTTTTCTGCTATCACAGGTAACCTTGGCGACCTTAAATCCTTGTGTCCGATGTGCTTTAATGAATTTGCAATCTTGATGTGCCCACGAATACTTAAGCTCTTCTGTGTTTTCCCCTTGAATTTAATAAAGGCAATCACTTGTTTTCTGCCTCAGATCTGTTTATATTTATGAGAGCTAATGACACATTGTACCTTGGGAGAAGAAAGAAAAAAATTCTTCCTGATTTTGAGCTTGGGGTGGGCAGGACAGTAAGCTGCATCCTCTATTCCCACATATTTAATAAAAGTTGCCGTGGTTCTCATGATTTCATGTCTATTCACGTGGGGCTGCATGCTGGTGCTGTATGCTGCTTCTGAGATTGGCACTGTTATATTATTAATAGTACTGATCACACATGCCTTGCATTTAATGTAGAACATAAGAGGTTCACCTACCATGAATGAAAACTCTCAAATTGAAAGTGTAGATGCCATAAAAATTTTAAAGGAGGAAATGTGCTGTGGTTTAACTTTTGGAATAAAAATAGTGCATTTTTAATCAGCAGGTGTGAATGTCCTTGGGTTCTTGTGTAAGGATGGTTGAGCAAGGAAAAAAAGAGTCCCCTTTCCTTTTCCCTGTGTGCTGAGTAGAGACCAAGGATTACCTAGAACACCAGAAACCTAGGTTATACTGACAGAAGTGGAGGAAAAACTGCCACAATATTGGAGAAAGCAGTTGTCCCCTTGCCCAGTCTCCCCATCCTGTTTCTGTCTATAAGAGTTTGGCACAGTTGGAGGTTTGTGTACACAAATGCATGCGTGGAAATACCATGCTCTGATGACATTCCACAGGGGGCGACCTTTGATGATGAATTTTCTTGCCCTTTTTAGGGGAGGAGAAGAGGAGGCGGGTGGTACTTCACAAGACTCTAAATTTACTCAACTTTTTTGGGTTTAAATTTCCTTAGGGGGAAAAATGTCAAATGATTGTAGATCCCAAACTGTCTTTGTTGGCATTTGAATGGCTTTGTGAGTCCAGTGTGGAGAGCAAGTGAAAAGAAAAGCCATCTCTCTCCTTGCTGGTGTGGTATTGAAGCCAAAGCCCCAGACCACACAGTGTCTTAGGGACCTTCATGATTTATATATTGTATGTGATCTTTTCTTAAACATTGTTAACCTGTGCCCTTTACAGACAATGCCAGGTCAGAAAATGTCAGGGGAACTTCAGATTGCTTTCATAATTGTGTAAAGAAAATTGTTGTCTTTGAGATCCAGAGCCCACGGCAGGCATCCTTAATAGTGTGTTTGGGAGCCAAATAGCACTGTTATGAGGTTGCCTTTGGCCGGTGGGAAACAAAAGATGTTTGAGTGAGATTTTACTTCTGGCCTCAACTTAGTTTTGAGGAAGGAAATATGTTGTTCACTGGGAGGCTGTTGTGGATACCTACTTAATTTGTTGGGAAGGCGATTCTCCAAGCAGGAGGCCTGCTGAAGTGCTTACTCGCAGGCAGGCACTTTAGTAACAGCTAGGAAAGGGCAGACAGGGGAGTGGAGAGGCAGGCACTGCTCAGGGGAGAAGGCAGCTTGACCACAGGGTCCTGGGAGAACAGACAGAAGAGGCAGGAAGGAGATGAGGTGGAGGAGAACTCCTTCCTAAGGGCTGGGGTCCCTTGAAATGGACCCTGTGCTTGGAGGGGCCATTGCCTCCTGAGACCACACACTGCTCATGTAGTTAGTAAAGAAAGGCCTGTAGTTGCTAGCATGTCTTGTCACAAGTTGGCCTCGGCATATTGAGGCTTGAAAGCCCGGCTTATGTTCCTCTTCTCATTTAGGTGGTAAAAAAAAAAAAAAAAAAAAGATCCAAGTGAAAAGGAAGAAAGATAGATCTTTGGCAGGGCACATGGCGTGACTGTTGACAGTGTTTTGAAACAACAAGTAACATTGGTTACTTTGGTTCAGCTCTTTCAGAATGAAGAAAAAAAATCTCAGATGTGTGGGCTTGATCAGCAGCTTGCCAAATTTCACCTAAGCTGAATTCTGAGTCCACATTCTTTTCAAACAGTTTGCTTTCTCAGTAAACATCAAATATGAACCTATAAAAAGAAGCCTAAAAACCTGACGTTTTTCCATGGGACGTTAAGACATCTCATGTATCTCCAGAACGTTCCCATCACTTTTCATCTTTATTTGCAGCCAGGGGTGGGCCTCAGGCTAGTGGCACTGAGAGCCATGCCCAGTTCCTTCGAGCCCCGGAAGCTCGGTGCTGCACCCACCCCGCCTACATCTCCCTCAACCAGAGAATGCTCTCAGCGCCTCATTATCTCTACAACCTGAGTGAATTTGCAAATTAATTGATGTGTGGGCGGGAAGGCATCTGCTATTGTAAAATCCTTTAGCTGAGGCAGTAAAGCTTGAAATAAAATTAAGTGTTACTATAGTAGACTAATAGTCCCCAGGTGATGGAGCTCATTTTGTAGCATAGGGGCATGCATGCTCACGACTTGCTTTGCGGCCCTGGGTCCTCTTCCTCCAGTCTCATTTTTGTTTTCATCAAAGGAATACAATTGTGCATATAGTTTAAAAGACTAATACTGCAAGACTTTTCACAGAAGCACAGGTTCCTTGCCTGACTCTCCCATGCCACTTTTCAGAGGTAACTCTTTTAACTTTTAAAAAGCTCTATTCTTTTGATTCTTACCTGCACTTCTCTGAGTAATTTGCCTAGACCACCTATATGGGCTCCCGTGTGGAAGATAAGGGTTTGGCTCCTACACATGGCATTCTCCCCGTGGCTTGGCTCTTATGGATGTCAGTCTACGTGTTACATGGCGTGCTATTGGCTGAGCCATGTAGTGACTGTTAACTTATTTGGAAGGCTGGAGGGGTGTCTCACTGTTCCCCTCTTTTCCATCTGTCTGTGAATCCCAAGACTCTGGATTAGCCCCTCCAGATTAGTGTCTGATGGGAGTAGGGATTCAGCTATTCAGCAGAGATTTAAGCAATCCACTTGTTTCTATGCCTACCCTAAACCCACCTTCCAGACATCTTCCTCATCTCAGTGTTTAGAAATTCTGTGTCCCATTCAGCTCGTTGGCTTTCCCTTCTTCCACCGTCCATCAGCTCTCCACACTGTGCAGGGTTTCAATGAGCTTCTCTCTGCCAAGTGTTGGTCATGCCTCTGTTTCCTGTCTGCTGGAGTGTTTCATGTATTGAAGACTTGGTCCTCAGTGCAGCCATGTGCAGAGGTAGGTCTTTCAGGAAGCGAAGAGATCATGAAGGCACAGGCCTCGTTGACAGATTAATCTACTGGTTCATTTATGATTTCACGGGCTATTGCAAGATGATAGAAACAGGATGTGGGACCCGGATAAAGGCCCTTGGAGGCTTGTCTTGTCTCTGTCCCTTTCTACTGCTCCTCTTTATTTTTGAAGATTTCATTCATGTATACAATACATTGTGATTGTATTCACCCTGGCTGCCCTCTCTTATACCTTCCCACTCCTGCCGACCACTTCTTTCCAGCCAGTGCCCTTCCTACATTTGCAAGTGCGCGTACACAAGTGTGTGTGCGTGTGCAAGTAGCCACAGCTGCCGTGTGTTCATGATTGCAGCACTGAGTGTGTCAAGTCTTTTATCCCCTCTGCATCGTTCCTGGGCCATCAGAGGGGTGATCTAGATGTCCCGTTTAGGGGTGAGCACTCAACTGTCATTTACTCTCAGCACTCTGACAAGTTATGTCATTGGCTATCACCCACTGCAAGCAGCTTCCGTGACTAGCTGGAAGCAGGGCTAGTCTGAGTCTAAACATAAATATCAGAAAGCCTCTTTGAGCTCTTGCCTCATGACTGCCCTGGCTACCCTGAGGTGAACTGCCTCCTGTGCCATTCATCCCTACTACTATGTGTCTTAACCCCAGACCACCAGCAGTGGAGCCAGCCAGTGATGGACCATGAAACCATGATCCCAAATAAACCTTTATGTTGATTTCTTCCAGGTATTTTGTAAGAGACAGAAAGCTGACTAACTCAACTTTTCTGTTGTCTCAATTTCTTTTCTGTCTGTCTGTCTTTCTTTCCTTTTTGTCCCTTTGGATTGACTCTTTGTGTTCATTCACTCATTTCCCATCATTTCAGGGACTTGGGAAAGGAGTGCAGTTGATCATGTGGTTTATCCACCATGTTCAGCCAGGAGGCCCCTGGCTCCATGTGAGTGACGGTGCTCTGTGTTGTGCACAGGCTTATCATCCTGACTTTGTGTTTTAAGGAGCATGCCTCTGTGTCAGTGTGCCCCTATGTTCCGTAAAGAGACTGGGGGCCTTTCACATTGCTGGTTTGAATGAAATAGGATAGTGTCTCTGGGCCCCTGGCTGAGATGATAAAGGTGATCCCAGTTCATTGTTATGATAAGAGGAAGAAGAGATAATGAAGACCCAGGCGAGGAAGGTTTTCTCTTCTACCGTTCCCTGGGGGCTCACCCTGTCTCACAGCAGTCTGTCCTCCTGCCTTGGCTGCCGGCAGTTCACTGTAATAGTCAAGGACAGAGGCACATGGTGGGTAATGGGAACACAATGGAAGCGGAGCTTTATAAAGAAAGCAGATTTCATTAATATTAGAGCCACTCTCCTGTGTGGGGCTACACACAGTGGGACTCTCATGCCTGTGCAGTCGGGCCTGTTTCTGCATGTGGTGTCTACTTGACGCCATCTCTGTGAGTCACTTGTGCTGTCTCCAGTAAGACAGAAGATAAAAATACCTTTGCACACCTCTCTGTGTCCTTGGAAACCAGAACACAAACCACCGATTTGATCTGTCACCTGCCTTTGGGACATGATGTACAGTCTGTGTGGGATATGACCATGGCAGCCCACCTTTCTCTGCCCCTGCCTCTCCTCACCTCAGCCAGCACACAGTCAGTGGCCTATGAGTCCCAGTTTGCACCTTGTTCCTGCTGTGTCTCCACCCCTGTTGCAAGGGAATGTAAAATGCAGCTCACAAGCCTACCTCAGACCTTATTAAAACATCATTTCCCTTGCCTTGTTCCCAGATTTCTGTGCTTAATCATAGGAAGGCAGCTTGCTCAAATACACATTATTCTTGTTTGGAAAACTCTTGTCGGTGTGTCTGTCTCCCCACCCCCTTTGCATTTTGTAACCCTGCTGCACTGAGGCAGGACTTATTAAATATCATAATTTGCTTGTTGGAGAATTATTTGTAAACTTAATTAACTCTGTCAGTGTTTGAGGTAATTTTCTCCCTGACTTTCAGCTTCCCTGGTCCTGGTTTTCTGGACTCTGTCCTGTGTCTGTTAAAGACTTTGTAAATAGTTTTGAAATGCCAGCTGCTGATATATGGGCCTCCTTAACATTCCTTTGATTTATGTGCAGTGCTGTGGAAAAAGGCAAAGAAAGCAAATTATATGGTGAAAAATGTTGGCAATCTTCACTTTTTTTTTTTACCTTTAGTTTTAAAAAGTACACTTATCAATCACGTCTGATGGATTTTCTTTTTTATAAAGATTGAAAATTTAACTATTTGAAGACTCCTGCACTGCACATCTGTATTTGCTTAGTCATGTGTAGCTGAACACTGGGCAGGGAGTCAGAATTTCCAAAGCTGTCTCTACTTGTCCCCAGTGGCAGCTTCCAGACAGATGCTGACTGGAAGGGTAGAGGCTTCCAGCCTCTTCATGCTGGAAGCATGTCACATCTGCATCTGCGCCCCTGGATCCTTGTGGTGAGTCGGGAAGAGCTGTAGTTGAAGAGGACTCATTGAGATTTGTCCGGGAGAAACTCTGTTGCATATTAAATTCTTATCGCATTTATTCATTTTGATGTATGCATGTGCACACACACACTGGTACATGCATGGAGGTCAGAGGACAGCTTATGGGGAGTCAGGTCTCTCCTTCCACTGTGTGGGTTCCAAGGATCACGTTCTAGTAATTAGGCTTGGCAGCAGGCACATTTATGGCTGAGCCATCTCCCAAGCCCAGTTGCGTATTTTTGATGGCTTCCAGGGAGGTATTGAACCAATCAGTGAGGCTATAAATGTTTCCTAAGATTGTTCCATGATGGTTCTGAGGTTCTAATGTGCCTAAGAACCATGTGGGCTCACTGGGATTGATGTGAATTCCTGGGCATTGTGGGCATCTCATAGAAATTCTCATCCAACAGATTTGAGGCAGCATGGGATCTGCATGTGGGGCCAATACCCTATGGGTGGTCCTGATGCCAACGAAGCAGGCTGGCAGGGGTACTGTGTGTAGCACACTCACTGCCCACACCATGGCACAGATTCACATCTCCTTATCCAAAGCTTGAGAGTTTGAATGTGTTTTGATCTTAGAATTCTGTTATAGAAAGGTAGGGTAGCATGTTGATATAGCACACATCTCCAGCGGGATCCAGGATAATACCTTGTAATCAGATATTGTGCTGTAGAAATGTCTGCCTCCTCACAGCAAGTGAGGTAAATTAAGATTTAAATAGACTCGCAGCAGTTCATGGCAGGTTTTGCTGCCACACGAGTTCTGCGCCTACATTGATGAGAAAGCTCTTGACTTTGAGGACTTTTCATACATTTTCATATTGTGAGAAGGAGTCCTGGCTCTGTGCTGGCAGCTCCTTGTCCTGTCCTCTGTTCTGGGTGTGAGACAGCAGAAGGCAGTGAGTGGGTGAAAGGTGTGTATAAACCAGCTGGAACGCTCACTCGGCAGCAGCAGGGGGAGTTCTGGAAGAGCAAATGTAAGTCCAATTCAGTTAGCTGTTCTAGAGCTGGAAAAGCAGCCAGTGGGTTGGAACTCCAGGGCCAGCAGGGACAGTTTGCTAGACTGTGGTGGACCATGGTTCCATCTTCCAAGAGGCCTGGCTGCAGACACCTCTCCTGCTGTCTCTGCTTCCCTCATGACAAACCTTTACTAACTGGGCATCCTGAGAGTGACGGCTCCTTGTAACCTGAACTGACCTGACCAAGTAATGGGGACATTAGATCCAGCCCCCATCCCCACTCTTGCTGAAGACATCACTCACCCCCAGGGTGGTTCTCACCACAGTCTGGTGTTTATTTCACATCTGCTCTAGCCTTTCCCGCTAGCTGAGCACTTGCTCACTTTACAAAATACTCAGAGGGCTTGCTGAGTTCTTGATGGTAGGGTGAGCGTAGTGGCTCCAGGAGAGGTGCTCTGGAGCCAGGCTCTCCAGATTCCAGGCCTCTCCCTACCATTGTCTGTGCCTGTGCCTGCTTTACAAGTCATCGGGCAGATCACTTGAATGAACCAGATTTGATGAGTCCCTAGCTCACAGTGAGCCCTTGTTATTCTCCAGATAGGAACTGCCCCCAACTTGTTTGCCAGGTGATTGCATTAGTCAGCAGATTAATCCTATGGGGGAGTCATAGTATGCTGACATTGCAGCAGGCGGGCTGTGGGTGCATACGTGTGTATGTGTGTGTGTACGTGTGTGTTTGTGTGTGTCCTAGTTAGAGGAGGTAGGTCATTGGGGACATCCCTGGGAAAGATGTGTCTTGTCCCCTGCCTCTTCCTCTCTTTGTACTTTCTTTCCTCCTCGCTTCCTTGAACTGACAGGTCTCCTCCACATGGCTCCTGCTAGCGCAGCACTCTGCCTCACTTCAGGCCCACAGTGTGGAGCTGGCTCACCGTGGACAGAAGCTGGCCTTTCCTTCCTATACTTGTTTTCTCAGCAGTCTTTTCAAGGTGGTGAGCAAACTTCTTTATTGCTAATGTTAGTGGTTTTACCACAGGCTAGCCACTGTTCTAGACTCAGGAAATCTCTGCTCATAGGAGTTTGCACTAGAGGCAGATCTGGACCTAAAAGCAGAGACATTACTTATGTTTTCTAGCCACATCTAGCCCTCCCTGTGTTCTGCATCTGCCACTCCAGGCCATTCTCAGCTTATTGTCATTGAACCTCCACATGGGCCCCTGTGCTGAGCCGGTGGGACATGGGTGGAATTCCCCATGCTGTAATGCACAATGGTGATAGAATAGATCACCTTTCTGAAAGGCAAGGCAGGTGTCTGGCCTGGCTGAGCATGCCTCGGCTCTGGCCAGGTGCCCATGGAAAGGCAGCGAGGACACTAGTAGTGCAGCCCCAGTGGTCTGTTCCTATCTCCTCAGCCTTGGGCCAAGGGTGGCTCCTTTCCATACTGAGCTCTTCTCCTGGTCAGGCACAGCTGACTGTTGTCATGTTCTTGATCTTCCCTCATGGACACCCTCCCCCTGCTCTGCTGCTGGCTCCTGTGTGCTTCAGTTGCTCGCTTGTTTCCTCACAGCAGACTGGATTGGGTGGTTTGAGTAAGCGGTGGCACCACATCTCCAGGGGAAGTTGTCATTCATCCAAGCTGCCCTTCTTGGGCTGGGGGTTTGGCCCAGTAGTACTGTGCCTGCCTAGCGTGCATCAAGTACTGCATTCAATCTCTAGCAGGAGGGAGAGAAGAAGGAAGATGGAAGGGAGGAAGGAATAAGAGAATAGGAAGAGAGGGAGAAAAAAAGGCAGGTAGGAGAGAAAGTGGCTCTTGCATCCCAACCTAGCTGTGCTGTGTACTTGGCGTCCCCAAGGGCTAGAACTCATCTGTGTCCTGTCAGTCTTTTGTCCAAAGCAAACCTTCCAGTCATCGGCTCGTTGCGGACATCTTGTTGGTAGTGGCCCTCAGCCTCTCAATTGCAACCACAGTATATACACTCACTGCCAGCCCCTTTCTCGGCCCTCTGTGTTTTTACCACTCACCAACTTGAAGACCCGAGGATGAGGCCCAGGTTTCTTCTAGAGCAACTGAGCAGTGTTGAGAAGCAGCAATGTCCTAACTAGCAAAGAGGCTTTGGGGAGTGGACTGATGAACCTGCGCTCACAAGGCCCAGGCTGTGGAGGGCCCTGGCATGGACCCAGACAGATGACTGCCCACCCACATTCTCAAAATCTAAAAAGTGTTCTCTGCCTCGGTCGTGTTGATTGGTCAATAGTACACTCACTCTGATATGTTGCTTGTTTTGAATCAAAAACATATCTGCTGGTTGACTATTTTTGCTTTCAAGGGTGAAAAAACCCACAGCCCTGTCCTTTGTGTGGGAAGGTTCTGGCACCTAGGGTGACAGCTGTCTGCTTCTTCTGTCCTTTCTGTGCAGACAGCCATGGTCCTGGTCCACCACCCAGTGCTGCATCACTCACTTGCCTGGCATGTACAGGGCCAAGGGTTCAGTCCCTGGCATCACCAAACCAAACCAAAATCAGAGCCAGTGAAAGCCCTTCACAGTCTCACAAAGGAAGGGAGAGGTCCTGTGGGAGGGTTGTGTGGAAGGAGTCTCTGGTCTTGCCCCACTGAGATCTTGGTGATCCTAGCTTGGTGGCTTAACATATCAAGGCTAAGCTAACAAGCCAGGCATTTAGGTTGAGTGCAGGCTAAAAAGAAGAAACTATACCTCTGAGCTGCACCCATCCCACTGCCCTCCTCTCACCCCCATCTTCTTCCTCTGGTAAGCAAGGACTGGGGAAAGGTAGGTCAAGTCCCTAACTGGCGGCCATTTGCCTCCCCAGCAGACTGCTGGCTGATGGGAAGGGGAAAGTAAGGAGACTGCGTGTTGTGCCATTGAGTCCCACTTACCTCTGAAGGGGGCGGTTCATGACCCGGAAGTAAGGGGAGTTTAATAGTTTCCTTGGTGAAATCTAAACGCAGCAGCAGCTGTGTAGGACTCATTTTTCTCTCTGAAGGAGCCATCCCTTCTCTGACTACCTGTAAAAGAAGAAATTTATAATGATTTAATCACATTCTTATTTTCATTAGATTGGTAATCTTTTAGAGCTCCTGTCTCCTAGCTTACGGAACTTGTCAGATAGCCATTGCTGAAGCTTTGGTGTCGGGGACAGGGTACAGAGGTGCTCAGGGTTCTCAGTGTGCTCATTTCTCATGTGCAAAGCCTCCTTTCTCTCTGCCCCATGCCTCAGCCAGGAACATTATGAGGATAATAAGTAAAGTTCCATCTGTCAGTTCATGTTGGGAACCTGTCAAGGCTAACCCAGATGTGGGTTCACGAGGACCCCCCTGCCCCTCCCCCACCAGCTTTAACTGGAGACTTTGAGAGCAGTGAGGCAATCATATCACAAGTGGACTGAAATTCACATGCACGGATTTTTGCAGTAGGAAGCCAGACCCAGTTGTGTTTTCATAGAAGAATCCTTATTTTTTATTTGTATGTGAGTGTGTGTGCATGCATGCGTGTGTGTGTGTGTGTGTGTGTGTGTGTAAGAGAGAGAGAAGACAAGTTGCAAGTCATTTCTCTCCTTTCACATGTGGGTTCAGGGATTGAACTCAGGTCAGCAGGCTTGTTGGAAGGCACTTCTACTTTCCAGACTCTCTTGTCAGTCAGAGAAATCTTTATAGTCTTGTCATGTTTAAGTGTTGGAGGAGCCATGGGCACAAATGTAGCCTTGCTTTGTAGACTGTTGATCAGAAACCAGTACTTTCTGGTTCTGGCAGCACAGAGTAGTTCTGGGCGCTCACTCTGCTCCACTGCATCTATCATAAGTTAATAGCAGAGGAAGGTGAAGTGCACATTGTGCTCTGTCGGGTGCAGAAGTGTCGGGTGTAAACACGTAGCTGGCTGTTCAGCTGCTGCTGAAAGCTTGGTAGACTTCTTCCTCCAAGAAGACCAAAGGCCCACCATACTGCCCCTCGGAGAGAACCATGGGCACACAGGCCTGCCATGCTGCCC
>CAJQZJ010031933.1:5383899-5399443 GCA_907164525.1 Lophiomys imhausi | reverse complement strand
CTATCTATCTATCTATCTATCTATCTATCTATCTATCTATCTATCTAATCATCTATCATACTTCAGGGCACATCTTTGAGCAGTGATGTGCCCTGAAGTACAACACGGACTCCCTTGCTTTCTCATTGACTTCCAAACTCTTCAGTAAGAACAGTTCCTGTTCTCCAGATCAGTAGCAGTGCCAGGTCAGGACATAGTAGTCTCACTATGTGGCCCATCTGCTGTCCACTGACAGATGCACCAGCAGCCCTTGTGTGTAGTGAGTGGTCCTGGGCAGTGGCAATATGGGGGAACCAGCAGCATACATAGTTTCTTGAGAAAAGTTTCCTGGGTGAGAACTGTTCTCTTGGACCACGAACAGCACAGGGCTGCCTTTCCTGAGTCCACATCTCAGGATGATAACAGTTATGAGCAGACACAGTATGGAAGGTCACCTGAAAGACAGACTGTGCTTGCACAGCTGTAAACTATCATTACCCCTGCCGGGATGAGGCTTTTCAGAGGGTGCAGCTGCTTTGGGGTCACATGTGCTTCTGTAAGTAACTTCTAGAAGGTCTAGAGTGACAGGCGAGGGGACTTTGGTGCTCCCTGCCTTTCTATCTCTTCCTCCTGTCCCTCAGGGCCTCTTGTCTAGGCCAGCTGCAATTGAGAGCTTAGTCCCTAGCCTGTTCTTTGTCCACAGGGTTCAGTTCTGACAGTGTCTATGTATTTGTTGGTCTTCTTAGAAACATTGGCAACTGATTTGTGAAATGAATGAATCCCCCTTCAGGCCAAGAGCTGACCTCCCTGGATTGGGTGAGTCCTTAGGAAGGAAATAAAATCAAAGATTGATTTATCTTACTTTGAGTTTTCAGATATTTTTTGAATGTTATATTCTCTTAATGTGGCATGGGTCATGGGCAGAAAGATGTTGCATATGGAGAGATGCTGTGGCCTTGGACCCCAGGGACCCTGGCTTAATTAGTGCATTGAACTTGAGTAGGCCAAAGAATTGTCCTTCTCATTCTTGGTCCATTGCAAAACATTTTCCTCATTATGGAATAGGTAGAAGCCATCAGAACAGCAGGGAAGGCATCATACAAGCCAAAACTAACCTAAAGGCTCATTGAGTTTTCTAAACACTGAAATTTTCAGCCAGAAGCTTGGCATTGCACCCTGCCTCCATCATTTTCTTTGATAGTTTTCTTTCATATGTGCTCCTATCTGTAATTCAGAGCATGCTCAAGCCAACTGAACTTTGACCCCGGTGGTCTAGGTTCTTTAAAGAAGTTTCCATGAGACCTAGACTACCCAGAGGAAGAGGTTTGGGTGAGCCTAACAGAGTACTGTCCTCTGAGTGTAACAACCTTTGATTCACCAGAGCTAGTCTACTTGCAAGTGGCTCTTGACATTGCCTCATAGAAAGAGGGTGGGGAGAGTCCCTGGACTCTCACCTGGCTGCTCCCTCCTGCACATCTCAGCCCACTGTGTGTAACTCTGCCCTAATTGCACATGGCCTGGTGATCTAGGGAGCAGACACAGCATGGAAGATTAACTGAAAGCAGGACTCCACCTATTATAGGCTGTCATCCCTGCTAGGGATTCAGAGGTGCAGCTGCTCTGGGGTCACGCACGGCCCCGTAAGTAACCCCTCACCTATGCTCTGTAAACCCAATAAACTCATTGACTCTCCAGGCTGGACTTTGGGGGTGGGGGTCATGGATCACCTGTTGTATGGATGTTAGGGGAGGTGGAGTCAGATACCCTTCCAGCTCCATTAGTGAGCTTGATGTGTTCTAGAGAGGGGTGTGGGATGTACAGCCATAGGCTCTCCTGGTAGCAGAGCCTGGGAGCAGTGTCTCAAGAGTGCTTGTACAGGCTGTCAGTCTCATGGACCCCTCCGGGCAATACTTGGAGCATCGCCCATGGGCAATGAGTCTCAGCATTATTTACTATTAGTTGTCATCAAAGTTTTCCTAATTCTGATTGGTCTTTTCTCAGGTAATAGTGAGTTGTTGACATTTTC
Organism: Lophiomys imhausi; assembly: GCA_907164525.1. Lineage (NCBI taxonomy): Eukaryota > Metazoa > Chordata > Mammalia > Rodentia > Muridae > Lophiomys > Lophiomys imhausi. The sequence goes on along the minus strand of CAJQZJ010031933.1, from coordinate 5,397,438 downwards.
CCAGGTAAAGAGATGATTAGCAGATATAATTGATTAGATGGGGCTTTAGGCTGAGAGCTGATAGAACAATCCTAGGTCACTCATGAAAGACAGAAGGGGGAAGTTAACACATGATGAAGTCCTAGCTGGAGTGTCCTCAGTCCCAGAGAACAGACCGAGCTGCTGTCTATGGCACGGCAGCTCCGTGGCAAATGAAGCTCATCTGCAGTTGTAGGATGTGAAAGGTATGAGGCTAGGCTATTTCACTTCTTGCCTCTCATGTTCCTCCTTGTTGGTGGAGAAACAATCCTGCATGAAAACATCACGTTAGAACTTTGACAAGTGGCTTCTCTGAGATGAAGCTCTTTTCCATCCACAGACATTTGAAAGGGAGTATGTTTATTGAAATATATTTTTATAGAAACCATCACAGAACCTATAACTGAAAATTTATGGCAGAGTTTTGTGGCATAATATGTTCTTAACATATTATATGTTAGTATAATATATATATTATATATATTGTATGTGGATTTGCTCTGAACCCTCTTCTGCTTCAGAACCTTTGGTTGGGTTGGGTGGACATTTTCCAAGAGTCTTTTCAGATCTAAACAGTGTTCCATGGAATGAAGTGTTTGGTGCTTAAATAATGTATAAATCCAGTTGGACAGGAGCTGCCTGTCAGTTTTATTAACTTTAACCTTTTTGCCCATTATAAAGGTGGTTCAGTTAATATTTAATGGCCCCTTATAGATCTTGACAGTTGGAGCCATGTTCCTGGAAACTGGGGTCTTATATATGATTAACAAATGTCACTTAATCATTATGAGTCAGCTTGCAAGGGCAGGTTTTGTTTTGGAAGAAGGAAAGTCCTTCTACCTACATGTGCTTGTGGAGCTGCGCTGCATGCTGAGAGCCACCAGGGTGGGGAGGCTCCAAGGGACCCCTGCCAAAGACAGACAGCACTCAGCCTGCAGCTCCACTGTTTTGGTCCAACGGATGCCAGGTGGACAGAATCCCCTTGCTACTCTGCATAACCAGCAGGTCTCTTCCTTAAAGAGTGTCAGCAGGCTGGAGTGGCTGAGCTTGCATGGACAAAGGAGACGGAGAGCCAAAGGCTGAGAGGTGGCCCAGGATGGGCCCTGCCAAGCTGCCTCTCCCTTCGTTCCAGAAGGGCCTGTGCGTATTGCTCTCACTGCAGATTCTGGTGGGGAAGATGGAAGCCCAAGCCGCTGACAGACATTTGAAGCACTGTCTTTCAAGCTTGTTCTCTCCCTTGTTCCCATTGATCTCCCATTCAAGGAGTCTGTAGGAGAAAACCAAATCTGAACAAAATTCACTGCTCCAAGATGACTTCTTAGAGCCACATCATGCCCCTCTCCACTCTGTAGAGAGCTCCTGTTTGATTATGAAAGCCATTTGTCTCTGCCCTGTGTGGGGTGGCCATGGGCTCCTCGGTAGATCCACCAGGTAAATCAAGTGCCTGTTACGAAGCAGCACGGATGCTCCAGACACAGCCATTTCTGCCTTGGCTGGGGCACAGGGCAGCCAGCTTCTCTTTATAGCCACTTTTTAAATCGGCTTTGGTTTTTCTCTGTGGTGAGGCCATTTGTTTTTCAGAGCTTTATTGCCCTTTGCATCCGGGCCCAACCCTTTATATATGGTGGTCACCATTTCATTACCACACGCTGTAATGCAGCTGACTCAGCAAAGAAAATCCATGCCTTGGAAAAGCAATCGGGAAGAAATTGATTTGGAATGAGTTACTATTTGTATGTTTAGTTAATTCTAAATATATATGCTAAAAGACTTGCTTCGTTTGAGAGGAGGGGAGAAGCATATCAGTTGTTAGAAATGGTCTCAGCTAAATTTTCAGCTTAGCATTTGCACATCTGAGTGTTTCGTTTATGTCTGTTCAGAACTGGGATATCTGTCCAGGCTAATTTTATTGTAGAGAGATTGATGGCAATTCTTAGGATCTAAACTACAAAAGCAGAGGAAGGTTACTGTCACATGTCACAGAGCTGTGCTTCATTTGGCAGTGTGTGAGACTGGGGAAATGTGTTTTCATTCCAGATGTTGGGATGGCAGATGTTGGGGGTCTGTCTGTGGCACCAGGGAGCTTTCTGCCGTGTTGGGAAGTTTTCTATGCCTTTGTCTAACCCAGTGGTTCTCAACTTTCCTACTGCTGTGACCCTTTAATACAACTCCTCATGTTGTGGTGACCCCTAACTATAAAATTATTTTTGTTGCCACTTCTTAACTGTAATTTTGCTACTGTTACTAATCATAATGTAAATATCTGTGTTTTCTGATGGTCTTAGGTGACCCCATGTGAAAGGGTCGTTTCACCCCCAAAGGGATTGTGCCCCCCAAGTCGAAAACCACTGGTCTAAACCTACCAAATGGTACACTTAAAATGTATGCATTCCACTTCACACAAGCTAAAAGTCAGTGAGATGGGTTTCTGTACAGTTGTCTGAGTTAGAACCAAGCAGTGCCATTTCTCCTCCACAGAAGTCAGAATACCACAGGGAGTAAAATGATCTGTGTGAAGTAACCTCAGAGCTCAGCAGTTTGTCCAGGAATAAAGCAAAGTGTGCTGGCCCCGAGCCCACATCATATGTGCAGCTTCCTCTCCGCTGCTCTGGTCAGCAGCGTGTGAGTGGAAAGGAATTACTGTCTGCCATTCCCTCCACGGCCTGGGTCTGTCTCTATAGGCTGTTGTCATATTGTGTCCTGAGCTGGCTCTTACCTTGACACCTGTTACCGCCACAGGTACAAGTGGGAAAAGTGACTCCAGCAAAAGGTGTGACCAGCCTCGTTGAGGTCCTGGCTTACCACAGTCCAGGATCAGTTTTGTGGTTTTCATTACAAGCGAGAGTTCCCAGAACTAACTTTGTCCCTGGGGAAAACTGTCCAGATCTTATTAGCAACATGGCACAGGCTTTCAGACGACCCCTGGAAACACTGGGCGAATTCCCACTGACACACCTCCCCAGTTCTGCTAATATTCAGAAATGCACAGCAGTGCTTAGCAGCACCTCTGTGGGTGTCTCCTGGTGCACAGAGCATCTTGCTTTGTGTATGAATCAGTGAGGTGAAGCCCTTTGGTCTTCTAACTAACCACTTTCAACTGTGTCCAGTGCATTATTGCTGAGATGAACCATGTTGCTTCTTTTTCTCTTCATCTGATTGTCACCTTATGAATAAATTCCTTGCAGCAGAATGTTAGCAGCAGTTATTTGCAATAACTTAAAATGTGGAAGGTGACAGAGTGGCCTGCTGTCCTGAGCTCATGCAGTGTTCTTCCCCTCTTGCCTCTGCAGCTGCAGTACCATGCAGGTCTAGCGTCTGGCCTTTTGAATCAGCAGTCCTTGAAGCGCTCGGCAAATCAGATGGGTGTGTCTGCCAAACGGAGACCGAAGGCCCAGCCCACCACTCTGGTTCTACCGCCTCAGTGAGTGAAGGGTTTGCGGAGAGGGCTTTCCGCCTGGGTGAATATTGCTTTGCTCTCTTTTGGGGTTGGCAGGAAGGTTTTGTTTTCCTTTCAAATAGTGTCTTCCTTTCTAGCAGACTAGAAAGTGTAACTTACCTGAGTTTTTCTGGAACAGCTGTGACATAGTTGTAGTTTATGTGTCTGGTGAGCGACTCTCCAGCTGGGAGTTGTAGGCACCTCACATCTTGTTGTACCCTCAGCCCAGTTCTGAAGCTGGCATAGCACCAGTAAAGTGGACCTGTGTGCGTTCTGGTAAGCACAGACCTAGAGGACATGCTAAACTGAAGCAGAGCTGAAGCTGGCCGCTGCTGCCTTCACCTAACCCCTGTGCTCTTGTTTCTCCACCAGCAGGGACAATAGGCACAGCAGACCACATGCCTGTGGCTACCAATTCCAGAACCCTAGGAGAGTCCTCAGGCTCCCCGTTGACACCCAGGCTGCCTTTAGCCCCATGCTGAGTGTTATACTCATTTCTTCAAATAGTTAATTTTTGCCTGGTATGGTGTCATGTGCCTATGGTCCCAGCATATGGGAGGCTGAAGCAGGAGGATCGCTATTTAAGGCCACTTGAGGCTATATAGTAAGATCTGTCTCAAAACAAAACTAAAACAAAAAACCTCTAAGAGCAAAAACACAATGTTGCCAGTCCTTGAACTTTATATAAATAAAATCATATGCTGTCATTGGTGCTAGCTCTGTGTGTGTTCTTGCACACACACATGGCACAAGTGTGTGCGTTGAGGACTGAACCTGTGGCCTTGTGTCTGCTAAGAATGTGCTTTTCCACTGAGCAGCTTCCCTAGATCAGCATAAAATTAGGAAGCATGAATGTCTTTTCTACTCTGTGTAATACTTGTTTCCTCAGTTGGTTCACCCACTTGGCTGTGTGCTGAGAGGCCTTGCTTCTCTCCCCGCATGCACTCTCCTCAGAGGGGTCACACTCCCAGAACCTTGTGTGAGCCTCAGACATTCCCCAGCGAATCATTTGTTCCCCTGCCCTCTCCTTTGCTCCTGTCCTCAGCTACTAGAGCAGCAGCTTTGCTTGGGCTGCTGGAAGGATCATTTGCATATCAGACATGCATGTTTACCTTTACTCGAGAGCTCACTGACTCTGTCTGCCTATTGTGCCTACTATATGCCGGACAAGGTTCCAGGTCTAGTTACAAGCAAAATGCCCCCAGTTCCACAGTTTCCAGTTATAATTAGTGCTGGGAAAAGAATAAATAGGAAGAGAGTGTGGGAGGAAGGGCCTGCTTAAATAAAGTGGTCAAACAAGGACTCACTGGCGATAGCTTAAGACACAGACTTGAGCAAGGAGAAGGTGTGGGGAAGGTCACTGGGGCTCTCTCCAGCAGCAGGCACCTGTCCACGGCTGTCTCCGTTTTCTGAGGACCCTCTCATAGTCTGCGCCTGCCAGACAAGATGAGCTCAAGCCAGTGGTACTGTTCCTGGTGGCTTTTGCATGCTGCATGCATATACATGTGCTGTGTTCTTTGAAAAGAAGCTGACTTGAAAAGCAGAAAGCTTCTTGCGGAGTGTTACTCTGTTGTTGTACCGTGTCGACTCGGTGACTCTTCGTATCTCAGCACGCAGCTCCCCGATGTCTGATGGGCCTTGTAATCTGTCATTTTCCCTGCATGGATTGTCTACTGAGGCAAGATGTTTGGCAAGAAGTGAAAGACTTTCTAATGGTCCCATAAGACCGAAGCCAAAAAGTGTTTGTTGCTAACTCTCTCCTGACAAAAGTCAGTTCTTGGTCCATCTGTTCACCATTTGTTAATTTGCATTGGCTTGAAACCTGTTTACAGGTGACATGCTATTATGAGGACACTTAGAAGCTATTTTAAGCACCGAGGCAATCAACAGACACTGTTCTGATGCCAAAGGGAAAGAGAGAGAGGAGTGTTCACGACTGTCATCATCCATTTATAATAGATCACTCAGAATACTTGGTTTCAAAGTGAGAAATGGTTACAGCATCCTAAGAATACAGCAAGGAATGATTTCCCATCAACTGAAGCCATTTCCTGCAGATCGACTGCTCCTCTGTCCCATCTTTGAACTCTAGGGCTCTCAGCCTCCTGGCATCCCTTCATAGAACTACTGCCTCATAGGCAGGGCCTACATTAGTTCCACACTGCTCGTCACTACATTTGATGTTGGCTAGGAATAGGACATGGCATAGCTGGTGCCCACTGGAATTATGAACTTTTTTTTTTTAATCAAAAAGAAAGAAAGAAAGAAAAGAAATACCAACCCACAAGTAATACAGATGTAAAGAAAAACCAAAGGTAACAATACATTGTACCATCCTGAGGAAATTCCTTTTAAGACACATGCATACACACAAGCACACAGACACACAGAGAAAGAGAGAAAGAGATCATTGTTGTGAACAAAACAAAGTTTACTTTGTCCTAATTCCTGGGCCCCTATGAAACACCCAGATTCGCCAGGTTGCTATATTAGTTCAGTGTCCCTTTTCCTCACCCTCAAATTTAGTGTTCATCTATTGCTGCCAGATAAATTGTCCCTGGACATAATGTTGGCAGTAAGAGGCATTCTCTGTCCTGTCACCCTGGGTCAGGGTTCTGAGAGTTTCTCGTCTGGGCAGGTCTGACTCAGTCTCTCAGTATGTTCTGCTGAGACACTGGCTAGGGCCGTAGTCATCAAGGACTCAGCTGAGGTCATGAACTGTTCCACGAAGGACGCTCAGTGATCCCAGCTGAGCCCTCTGACTGTGACCCTGATTGGCGTCTTATTAGAACATTCTGAGAGTCCAGCAGTGGGCAAACTGGTGTTGACTGATGACAGGTGTTGGTTCTTACCACATCACAGATTTCTTGAGTGTCCTCAGGTATGTCACTGGCTTCCCCAAAAGCCACCATCCAAGAAGATGAGCCAAGAAGAGGTGGTCCTTTTCCGACTCAGCCTCAGAGTATCTGTTGTCCGCCATTCTGTTCATTAGAAATGAGTCAGCCTCAGAGTATATTGTACACCATTCTGTTCATTAGAAATGAGTCACTGAGTCTGAATGGCATTCAACAGGAGGCATGAACTGTCCGTTATGAAAGAAAAAGTGGCAAGGAACATACGGACATGATTTACAAGCACCCAGTTGCCAATGGAATGACACTTTAGGGAAGGGTGGCTGAGAGCAAGCCCAGAAAGCACTGTTGACTCAGGCCCACAAGTGTCGCAGTGTGTGCATCAAGCAGGAGCTTCAGGGAGGACTGAGGTGTAGAGACTAGAGACAGGAGCAAATGAGTCACAGGGCGTCATAAGAGTGGGTGGCGGGTCCTGTGATAGAGCAGATCCATGTTCTGGTCAGGGAGAACAGAGAGAGAGCACTGTCCTCCGAGCACAGTAGCGATCACCTTCATCATCTTGCAAGAGACTCTCAAGACCAGACTCGTTCGCTGTTGACATTCCCTCATAGAAGAAGGACTGGGGGTCGCTGACCCCTTTCCTAAGGTTCTAGAGATTCTCTTCTATACCCCCTGGCCATTTGCATGTAATTCTGCCCGAAATGCACTTGCCCTCATGGTAAATGGAGGTGCTAGAGTGGAGTGAAGTAGGGATCTCGGTGCTGTCAGGGAAGTCATCATCCAGACTTGGTGAGGCCATCCTGTAGCAGGGCTGCTTTGGGAACACCATACTCTACAGCCTATTAAACTCAGTGGTTCCCTAGGGTAGACTTTTGTGGAGTCAGACTTTGATTTTTTCTTGGTGCTCTGTAAGGAGAAGGGTAGGTGTTTATAGACATGTCCCCAAGCGAGAGAGTCCCCATGTCAGGTTCTGGGGAAGATCCATCCACTTACGAACCCCATGAAGTTTCACCAGGTTTCTAAGGCTAGGGTGGGCTTTAAGCAGTGAAGAAAGCAGCCTGGGCCTTCCCAGGGTTGCTTCCTCTTGCACCATATGTATTGGCCCTGTTGAGCCGTGTAGTGACCATACACAGGAGCATGGGACAGTTGAAGAACGTGTGTTTCAGATGCAGTGGCTGGAATGTAGTCACCTGCACGGTTCCATAGGATGAGTGAGCACTGGCATTAAACACTCCCACACCCAGAAGCTTCTGAAGAGGTGAAAATGGAGGGTGTTCATAGTGCACTGTTGAGCGCCCTCCCTCGAGCAGTCCTGAGGGCTCCTCCTCAGTGAGATCTCTGCTCTCTCCATTGCTGGGAAACATTACCAGGCCTTTGACACTGCTCTTCCCCACTGGGTTGAAGTTAGCTTATTTGATCGGTCTGTGAGTCATGTTCGGATAGACCTGTGTTTAGGATCTGTCAGGTGTAGCTATATTGCGCTCTCTCCCAATAGCAGGTTTACTTCTCTGTTAACATGGGATGCTAGTTTGGATCCATTTGGTCAGGCTGAAGTGTCCACACTATGACCTCAACAGCTTTCAGTGGCCAGAGATGAAAGAGTCCTTTCTGCTTTAACTCAGCATGTCTTGGCCTCATTTCAGATTGAGGGAAAACTAGTTTCTTTGAAAGGTTCTCTGAAAATACTACCGCTGTCCCCTGCAGGCAGGGCTAGCAGCATCTGTTCCCCATATATTGCCTGCAAAGATCCCACCTACTGAATTAGAGCACCGCTTTTTAGGGACTTCCTCGGAGACGCCGTTCTCTGCTTGTTGCCTGCTGTACACTGGCTCTCATTGGCCCTCCTCTTCCAGTCTATACAGTTCCAGTCAGCGCTTCCTTTCCCTGGACTTGTTCCTATTAGTAAACAGAGCATACTCGTTCAAAGCCATCCCCTGTAGGAACCCTATCTCTGAACCACCCTTCCCTGCCAGCTCCCATGGCACACAGCTCTGCTTTACAGCCAAACTCTCAGAGTTCATGTCTTGTCTCCACATTTCTCTGCAGTCCCTGTGTAGTCTCTGCTGTTCCCTCTAGTTACTGTCTTTAGAACATCACCCAAGTGGTGTACAGAATGTGGTATCTGTTTCCCATCTACTCAGAGTGTAGCTTTTGAGATTCGCTCACATATTGTGCATCCGCACATCATCTCATTTGATGCTGAATGCTGTCCTTTGACGTCCTTTGAGCCTCCTAGTGACCCTTCCTCAACATGCTGCGTGTTTCGGTATTGTCTGAGACCTTCAAGGGAGCCGTCTTCACACCGCGTGTGTTGGAGTAATTAGATCACTGTGACAAGCATGCAATGAATGCAGTTGCTGGAAGAAAGTGCCATCAACTTGGGCTAGGGGAATAATGGCACCATACTCAACCTTGTACTTCGACACAAACCGCCTTCTCTGCTGCTGATTTTGCTCTGGAAGTTGAGTCAAATGAGGCTCATCTCCTGCTACCATTATGCGTATGTCTGGCTCCCAAGATCACCCACTCACTGTGCCACATGGTTGCTTTGTTCTCAGAGGCTCCCGTTGTCTTTTGTTTAGTGTAGGAACACAGGAGTCACAGGAGCAAGGCAGGGGAGTTGTGTGTCCTGGGTGAGGAGGAGGAATGGGTGAGAACTTCCAGGCTCAGTGGCATGTCATCACCAGCCAGGCAGCGCTTGTGTGGGAGACTGTCCTATGGCTTGCTTGCTGCCTGTTGCCCCTTTCTCTCTTGTGTTGATTTGAAGAGCTTTTTTTTTGTTTTTTTTCAGTTTTGTGGTTTTAAAAGGAGGCTTAGTTTTGTTTTCCATCTTTGTCCTCCTCACGAGGTACAAAGATCAACATTTTACAGCTCTGCTAGAAAGTCATCTCTGTGGTGACCGTGAGCTGTCTTGGCCTTCCACCCCCCACCCCCCCAGGGTGTTTAGTTGAGGGCAGGGTGTGGTTATGTGGTGACTAATTTATATTAAGCCCATTGGCCTTGATGGTGACGGGTTTGTTTGTCTCGTTTCATTGGAGCTGAGTTTAGTTTGACCTGCACAGCCAGTAGCCCTTGGCCAGGTCCCTCTGTTGGAGGCTTTTCAGAGCGCACAGCAAGCTCAGCCCGAGCTGGGGCTGTGGCAGGGCCAGCGTCTGGCCTGTACTGGTGCCCCACAGAGGAGGGACGCATGCAGATGAAAGTTTCCCAAGTTTGGGGAGAAAATCTTCAAAACTTAGGTGGAAATTCACTAAGTCCTTCTTTCCCCATTGGCGAGCATTAAGTAACAATATTCATTAAATACCACAGAGAGGCTGTGTAATAAAGAAATAATCCTAGGCCTAGGTGGCTGCAGTTCTCCAGAAGAGCTGAAATTGAGAATATAATTAAAGATTAAAACATTGTTTGCATTCTAGAACACGGAGAGATCTTTTCTCTCCATTGCGGGACCATATTAATAAGGAGGAGATCAGTTTCCAATAACTGTTGCTGCTGAGGCTCAGTTATTAACACCCGTCATGTCTGAGCTTCCAACTCAGGACTTCTGCCCTTCTCCTCCAAGACTGGCTAAGAGTACCAGCCTCCCTCGGAAACAGTTTACACGGGCTGGGGAGACGCCCACAGGGCAAAGGGCTGCTGCACAAGCATGAGGAAGCACGTTGAGATTTCCAGCACCCATGTAAGGAAAACCCACTGTACTTACATCTGTTTGGTGTCCCGCGTGGGCAAAGTAGTGCTGAGATAGCCAGGACCGCCTTCACAGGGATCTCAGCCCCTGCAGTCCCTGCTACCCTCTCTTGTGAACACAGTAATTTTCATTCTGTTCCTTTTAGCCAGTTTGCATGCAAAAGGGAAGCTATTGATAGGAACTCTGCCAGGGCCAGCTATACTTATAACTGTGGCTGAAGGGCCACTTCAACCCAGGGACAGAAAGGTGGAACTCCTGCACAGCTGGCATCTGGTCCCAGAGCTTCTTAAGGCCAGTCTAGACACGCAGCCTCCCAGGGGCCAAGGCGAGCCCAGGGCCTTTCTCCTCCCAGCCTTGCTTACTGGGTTGTAACAGCCTAAACATCACTCATTGGTTTTGCCACTCTTTGCACCTGTCTGTTTGCCACTAGTTTTGAAATAGACTTGGAAAGCATCTTGAGACCAAGGGTGTGGAATAGACTTCCTCCTGGCTCTGTCTCCTCGCTGCTCTTTAGAGTCTCTGTTGAGGAGAGACAAGCCGGTGGAGACAACACAGCCGTTGTTATGCCTGTGCCCTCGTTATTGGCAGGTAGAGGAGGAAAGATTCTGAGTCTGTCACTACGAGGGAGGACAAGTGTGACGTGGTTCCTGTGTAGAAAAGAGTGCTCCCTCACTCCTCATTCAGTAAGGCTTCAAGGCCAAGCTCCTCCACGCCACCCAACACACTCACTCTCCCTGTCACCCAGGTTCTCCACAGTGTCTCAAGCACTGATAAATGGCTTTCCTAACTGATGAGGCTGAGAGCACCTCTCTCTCACTCTCCTCTCTGTGCGTGCATGCACACACGTGCTTGTATGCCCATGCCTATGAAGAACAGAGTTCAGTTTCTGGTATTGTTCCTCAGCAGGAACTGTCCACCTAATGGCCACCCTGGTTTTTGAGTCATGGCCTTCTCCTGGGACCTGAGGTGCTTTTTATTCTCCTTGGGTGTCTGACCAGTTAGTTCCTGGCATCCTCCTGTGTCTTTCTCCCCAGTGGTGTGATTATAAATTTGAAGCCCCATGCCCAGCTTTTTCTATAGGAGCTGGGGACTGAACTCGGGTCCTCATGCTTACATGGCAACTACTGTAACCACTGAGTCATCTCCTAGCTTCCCAAGAACACAAGACTTTTTACATGTGTTTACAGTACCCAGTTCTCGTCATGAACTGTACCTGTAAGTACAGGGTGTTTAAGTGACCAGGAACCAAGTGCCATTTAGTCAGACAGAGGGGGCTGTAGGGAGAGGGTGCAGAGGTTGGACTTGGAGCCTTTCACAGAGGACAGGGCCCCAAGGCCAGCCTTAGCACACTGGGGAAGAACAGGTCCCTGGGGCTGGTGAGCCGGGCCCAGTATGCAGAAAGTGGTATATTAGGAAGATGAATCAAGGGCAGGTTGCAAATGGATAAGTTAGTCCTTTGTAGCTGTTTAAAAGATAATTGGTTCATGTTACTTATCTTTTATCCCCTCTCTTTGGGCAGGAGAAAAGTCTCTGGGAGAAATAAACGAGGAATCCCTCATAAATATTAATGCAAAAATCTGTCCGTGGAGAATAAATATAGGGACATTTTGTTTTAAATGCTCTATATCGTTGCGATTCATTAGCATATATGTTGTAAAAGCCACTTCTCTTCCCTTGAGAGAACTGTGTTCCGTTCATCTAATAGCCGCCACAGACCAAAATCTGTAGCTTGTCGGGACTGTAGTACTTGAGACATATGGCAAAACTTTGCTCCTTGTTTCAGCCAGGGGGGTTCTGGTCCCCCGTACTCAGAGGTAGTGCCTCTGTAGCTGATGTCTTCAACCCTGTTCCCGTCTGGCCTCTGTCTGGAACTCTGATCCCCACCGCAGCCTCCCACTTTCCATGCACCCGTCCGTGTGTCCCCTTCACTCGGAGCAGGTTAGGTATGTGATGGCCAGGCCAGGAACATCACGGCACAGAAAGGACTTGTAAACAGGGAGAGATGAAGCACTCCTCTCAAGGCAGTGTGATGGATGGACCACATTTACTTTAAGTACGCCAGCATCCTGTTGCCAAACTTTGTGGTCAGCACACTGCTGCTGTTGGAGTGGGGTCATGAGACTGACCGTCTTGCTGTGTATGATGCTGCTGGGCTGTTGGGCCTATTGTAGTCTTGCCTGCATTTCTATGTACGCTCATACCCTTTCTCTGCAGAACATGTTCACGGAAAATGGAAACTACGAGTACTGAAGCTTATGAGTACAAATGAGTCTTCCATATGAGCCCATGTGTGACGAAGCCTAATCCACATGTTCCCACAGCGGGGGAGCAGTGTGTTTTCTTCTTTCACAGAGAGAAGGTTCGTGTTGCCATAGATCTTAGGAACCTCCGCATCTTTTTATTATTTTTTTTTTTAAATCAAGTTGGAAACTGTTTTTTTTTTCACTTACAGGGAGCCCTTTCCATCTTCTCTTTGGCAAATCCGGGCTGCTTACATGAGTCGAATAAGGGTTCTTAGAATGCATGTTCTGGGATGCCACCTGGTTTATCTGAAGATGTTTCAGACTGTGGTTGACTGCTGGTACCTAAAACAGCAGACAGCAAAGCCATGAATAATGGGGGATACTATATCTGAAACCTTTATGATAAAATGTTGTGTCCCTAGGGGATGCACAAACCAAGTGAAGGGTGGCAAGGGAGACCCAGGGTTTTGGTGACAGCTCCATCGATCTCCCGGATGGATACCTGTAGCCTTTAGTGCCCAGCTCTGGACAGTGTGGGCACATGCAGCCAGCACTCAGAGACTAGCTCTGGTTCTGGCCCTGCTCTCAGGTGCCCTGTTGTGTATTCATCTCAGACTACATGTGACACAGAGAGAACTGAGAAACTCAGTGTCTTCTGAAGACACTGAATCACGGAGCAGTCATGCACACTAGAAAACAGTAATAAAGAACCTAGCCATTAAACCCTGAGTGGAACGTGGCAGCCTGCAGACCAGTTTAAAATGATATTTCATTGCGCCCTCTAATTGCATTTCCCCTTTACAAGGTGATTTTATCCAGGAAGACAGCTGTCTGCTGTGGCTATTACATCACTGGCCATTACAGGGCAAAGGAAGAGAAGAATGGGTGGTTCCTCAAGGCTCATCAGATAGGCGCTCAGCTTTTTTTTTTCTTAATTTGTAAAAATTTATTTTAAAGCATTGCATCATTTGAATCACACACACACACACACACACACACACACACACACACACACACAGCTGTGGCTTCATTATATATGTTGAATTTTGCTTAGTGCAGTCTTCCAAACAGCAAACATAATGAAGTAATTGAAAGCAAAAGTATTTGCTAAATTCTTTTGCATAACAAATTGCTGGAGCCTAGAATTGTTAGCTTTTCACACCATAGGGTTCCCAACTAAAGCCTGCTGCAAGTGACACTCTTTGAAATCCTTCTGTTCTGCCTGGCCTGGAAAGTAATTCCTGTGTTCTCCTGGTCTCCTCCCTCTCCCTTTCCCCCTCCCTCTCCCTTTCCCCCTCCCTCTCC
>CAJQZJ010031933.1:5364048-5383889 GCA_907164525.1 Lophiomys imhausi | reverse complement strand
CCTCCCTCTCCCTTTCCCCCTCCCTCTCCCTTTCCCCCTCCCTCTCCCCCTCCCCCTCCCTCTCCCCTCCCCCTCCCTCTCCTCCTCTCTGCCACACTGGCCATTAGTAAGCTATAGGCTGCTGTCACAAAAGTCTCCACTTAGCATATAGGTGATGGAGAAGCAGTGAGCCAGGTTTTTGTTCACTTCTGCCTAAGAATCCAGAAACTCCCAGGCACAGTGACTGCTGTGAGATCTGGCCTGAGGGGGAAGTGGCCATGCCTCACTGGAGTCACCTAGGGCAGAATGGACTCTGGTCTTGTGGGACCCGCTAGCCCAGCACTCACTGCCAGAAGATGGGCACACAGGAGTTCTCAGAGTAAAACCCAGACACACTGTTTGCCGCCCCTGTCATATTGAAGCTTGTTGGGACATAAATCTCTCCAATTGGGTCTAGTGTGGAAAGAAGTGGATATTTTCTTTCAATCTGGAGGCATGGCGAAGAAGGGAAATGTGCTGTTGAATGTAGAAGCAGGGGGAGTGGACAGGACTAGTCCCCACTCCTGGGAACTCACAGACAGCTGGGACAGTACAGTACAGGGCCCAGCCTGCCAGAGATACCCACAGCTGCCCATTGGAACCACATTGGATGCCTAGGAGAGAGACCCAGGACCCTGGTGTGAACAGCTCCCAGGAGGTTTCCTGCTGGTACCTGAGGTTTAGAGCACTATCTCCACTGAGATGTGAGAGGTTCTCCAGGGATGGTGCTTCTGGAAAAACTGTCACAGCTGGTGTTCAGCGAGAGGAGCACTGTGAGGCCCTGTGCCCCTTCTTCATTCTTCCTGTAGATTAGTTTGTATTTTCTAGAACTTTATGTGGATGAAGTCTTTTTAAAAATCTGTCTTTATTACTTGGCATGGCCATTGAGATTCAGCCTTACTGTTGTATGTATAGGTCATTTCTTTTTGCTACTGTATAGTATTCCACTGAATATTTCAGTTTGTTCCTTTGTCTTGATGACATATGGGCTGCTTGGCTGCTGTGAATAAAGCCATTCTGACCCTTTGTATGCCTTTGTATGGGCATGTGCTTCCATTTTTTCCTTTATAAGAACTTTTGATTACACTATCGTGGTCACATTGTAGATATATGTTTAACTTTTTAAGAAATTGATGAACTGTTTTCCTAAGTTGTACTGCTTCACATCCCCAGCAACAGAGTTTGAGAGTCTAGGTGCTCCACGAGGCTGATAGCAGCAGATGTGTGTGTAGGTGTGCAGCAGGGTCTCCTTGTGGCTCTAAAAGGCATTTCCCTTCTGACTAGTGATGCTGAATGAACACCCAGGTATCTTCCTTGGTGAAGTGCAGGCAAGGGTCAGGCCTTCTGTTAGGGTTTGTCAAAAGGCAGGTCAGCATTTCCTTTAATGGCTTCAAAGAGGCCTCAACCCTGGGCTGTTGTTGTAAGCACTATTAATTGCAGGTCTGTGGTTGTTTATTGAGTGCCTACTATATGCTCACCATCCCCTCAGGTGCCCTGGGAATTTCAGAGGAAACAAATGGAAACCAGAATGGGGGGGGGGGTCTTTGCCTGTGTGTTTTCTGTTCCTTAGCTTTGAACTCTTGCTGTCTTCCTTCCTGTATAGGTGTGATAGCAGTGCTCTGGAGTGGCTGTTTGTGACAGGCTCCTAGCAAGTTTGCTTGGTGTGTGTGTGTGTTGTGAATAATTTTTTTTCTTTGAGACAGGGTTTCTCTGTGTAGCCCTGGCTGTCCTGCACTCACTCTGTAGACCATGCTGGCCTCGAACTCACAGAAATCCTCCTGCCTCTGCCTCCCAAGTACTGGGGTTAAAGGCGTGTGCTACCATACCCAGCATGTGTGATACTTATTAATATTTGAACCACTGATGTCTAAATTCATGCTATTCTTGCCATTTTTTTAGTTTGCTTTAATTTTGTTTGTCTATTGAGACCTGTCTTGCTGTGTAACCCTGGCTGGTCTAAAACTCACTATATAAATCAAGCTGGCCTCAGATTTGTGATGAACCTCCTGCCTCTGCCTCCCGAGTGCTAGGATTATAAGGGACACTATGCTTGTCTTAAATTCACATTATCCTTACTTATTTTCACTAAGCTCCACTTTGTGTCACTTTGATGATTCAGGGAATAAAGCCTGGTGCCCACCATGCTGATGCTGGGGGCTGGGTGCTGAATGATCAATGGGGCGAGGATGACCGCTGCAACCCGGAGGAGGCCAGCAAAGCAGGCACTCCCCACTTGCTGCCTTGTCTCTAAGCTTTTGCCTAGTGACCTCAGCCATAACCTTCTGTTACAAGACTTGGTCTCACACCAAATTCAGAACAGCTTAATCTTGAGCTACGGAGCATGCATTGTCATAGGACAGGGCCAGCCTCAGGTTTTCCTTTGTACCCAGCCTGTGGAGAGATTCCTTAAGGGACATACATGTCCTCAGGTCTCTTTCCCAATATGCTCTGGCACTCAGGGTTAAGGGCACACCTTTGAAGGCCTGTGACTCCTGGCTCCAGGGACTCTCTTCCTGGCAGCTTTTCCAGCTCCCCACATGGTGGGTAGATCTGAGGACTTGTTGTCATCAGAAAATAGCCCTATAATTCTCTCACAGGCTTACAGTGATGTTTACTTCATTCTTAGTACCACTGTGAGCATGATTTCCAAACATGGTGGTTCTAGAAAGCTCTTCTCCCCATTCAGCACATGACAGAATAGAAGTTGACTTGAAGTAGGGAAGGGAGTTTAGACTTGGGCGTGTTGGAAAAAATGCAGCAGTAAAATTATGTAATTCTTTAAATAAACTGAAGCTACCGATTGCATTTTCTCCCTCTTCTAAACCTCTTTTGTCAGTTAAAATGGACCTTACCCCCCATAGGCTGTGCATAGACCTGACTTTCCACATCACATGTGGGCTGGAATGAGTTTCCACAAAAAAACTGGGTTTGGGCAGATTTTTAACAAAGGAGCACTTCAAATTTAGAGGTCCCCTATGGCCAATTAATTCAATGCAGTTTGTTCAGCAGACATGTAGACACTATACAGAACTGTCCTCACCCCAAAGGAACTTCTGTATTGTGGAGGAAGCATATTTGGGGCACCATGAAACCCAGACTGGAAGAGCCCGAGAGGCATCTCTTCCACCTCATCCTGTGTTAGGGAGAGTCCAGCTGCAGAGAACTCGCCTGAGTTCCCGAGGTTTTATCGGAGTATCCCTGCTGACGCTTTATCCCACCCCCTTCTTCTCTCGGGTAAGATGGACTAGGAAAGGCAGACAAATTCAGGCCATAGAGCACATTTACACCTGTCTTTCCCCATGATTTTGCATGGTCTCTGAAGCCTTCCTGTGCTTTGCTTTGCTGTTCCTAGAGTCACCCCCACACTTGGTGGGGACTGGTCTGCGAGCCCAGCCTCAAGCCCATGGCTCCGATTCTTTGCAGGTGGAAGGGCGTGGTTCCCTCAGTGCAGAGCATTATGCTTCAGTGTCCTGGCAGCCCTGGAGCTTTGCCCGGTGTACTGCTGTTTGGCAGAGATAGTACTTTATCAGCCAGGATGGACAGATACTTCTGTGCTACAAATGAGTCTGGATTTATAGCCTTGGAGTCCAAGAAATGAGCTGACAGCTCACTGGCCAAAGCCAGTCAGCCATAGCGGGAGCAATGAACGTAACTGCATAGGGCACCTGAGTCTTTCTGAGGGTGCCATTACTCTTCTTAGCTATGTACATGTTGACAATGGGGCTCAAACTTTGTCCACAGTCCCCAGATGCAGATCTGGGTGTGAGGATTCCAGCAGCCCACTTGTTAGCTGTATGAAGCGTGGGTGCTGGGGGTGGGTATGTTTTATTAGGGGTCAGTGCCTAGGAAAGGAAGAGGAGGAACAGGTCTAGGCCATGGGAGAACAGTTTGCCTGCATCCAGTAGGACCTTGGCCTCCTGGGAAATGTCTGGAGCCAGCACTGCCTGGTGCTCAGCAGGAGGGTCCTTTGCACCCGGCCTCATTCTGTGAGCAGATGCATGGGCTCCAGGAAGACTAAGGTGAAGTGAGGCTCCAGCGTGCAGCTGGGGCAGGCTCTGAGGGAGATGACTGCCCCCACCACTGGCCACAGGGGCTTCCTAGAAGAGGACTCTGGCAGAATCTCACCAACCCTGGCCTTTGTCAGCCTCAGTTCCGGTACCGCATAGCAGTGTTTCAGAATGGTAGTCATTGATTCCCCACCCCACAGAAGTGGCATGCTGTCACACCCTCTGAGTATCCGAGACAGCCTCTGAGTGTCAGCTGATAAGCTGTCATTCTGGGTTCTGCTCACCCTTAACTACAGTGCTGGCCCAGGGAGCTCCAGAGCTTCTTCCCTGCCATACCTCAGCCCCCATCACCAGGCTCCTCTAAGACCAGGCACCTAAAGTCACAATGCATCAGTATACTAGGGACTCCATGTTGGTAGCCCAGATGCCACCTGGATTCCTCTTCACTCCACTACCTGCTTATCAGAGCCAGTGTTGAGGAAGATGATGACACCCTGTGTTCCCGTTGATTCTTCCACTCAGGAGGCAGCCTGCCTTGATACAGTGGAACTGTCACTGCATCCCCTGGTCAAGCTGTGTGCTCCTTTTAGGGACCAAGAGTTCTCATCACAGGGGTCGGAGTCCCAGGAAGGGGATGCTCTAAGTCTCTTCTGAGTGCAGAAGATATTTCTCTTGGTCCCTCTGACTCCCTGTGTATTCTTCCCCCAGAGGCACAGCATCCTGCAGAGCTCTCTGATTTGATGCCTGTCCTGTACCTTGGGGGCTGATACCTCATCTTTACATAGTGCTGTCCTAGCATAACAGACATCGTCTCTGTGAGAGCAAGCTGCTAGCCCTCCACTGTAGAAGATGTCAGGTTCATCAGCTTCACCAAGCAGGTGTCGCCCTCCTTGAGGAGTGACCTGTCACAGCCACTCAGTGTCGGTCTCCCTTGCTGGAGGGCGCTGCTTATTGGTTCAGTAACCAGATGAGCTCAAGTAGGGTGTGTTCATGCTCTTCAGCCCATTTCTGCCGCCATGGCCTCCTTGGGTGGATGCTCTAGGTATTCAATGGGCTGGCATTTTGTCTCCTGGTTGCCCAGTGCCTTTTCCTTGGGGAGTAGTGATGACATGTAGGCTCTTCCACCTTTTCCATTCCCCATGATGTGTCCACGCACATGTCTACTTCGGTCCTTGTCCTGACTCACCCATTTAGCTCATGAGACCATATATCATCTAACCTATGCTACTGTGTCTGTGGGAAGTAAATCTTACTGTGCTACTGAAGTCCCACCCACTGGGCGATTTCCCCCTCATTGCTGATTTCTGAAGCCAACCTCGGCAGTCTGTAAGTCAGCTGACGTGGTTTTGGCTGGTGCTCAGTTACCACGATGACCCATCTGTAAACCAAACTTGGGCCTTTTCTTTCTCTTTCAATTGGTCATGTGGGATTCCTCTGCTCAGCTATAGGTGTGAGCCTTGGGAGGGGGTTGGCACAGCCATGATGGACTTTATATTGTGAAAGAGGGCAGGAGAACTCTCCCAAAGAAGAAAATCTGAACTATGTACATCCAGTAGAATATGAACTGGGCTTGGTTCTGTTTGTGATTAGGATAAGGACAGAAGATGCATGCACTCTGAAATAGTTTGCCTTCAGTGGTGACACAACGGTGCTCCTCGCCTGACATAGTGTACGACAGTGGGGCCCTCTGCCTTGTGGGCCTATAGTGATCTCCAGTCCTTCTCCAGGAGCCTTCTGGTTTTCGCAGAGGTCAGCCTAATAAACAAACAGGGTGAAGACCAGTGCTCCACGTCCTTGACATTCAAGCTGACACTGATCTCCAGCACCGGCCTGGGATGTGCATCGTCTCTGATACAGTACGGACTGGAAGTGGAGACGTTCTGGTCAGACCAGAGGCTTCCATTGGGCCTTCCCAACTCTGGCGGTTCTTACCCATGAAGGACTCCATGTGGTTGTCCAGTAGACCGTCAGGTGTGTGTAAGGACCCATGTGTCCCCCTCAACAAAACTTCAGGTCTCTAGGAATCCACATGAACTGAGTTGGCTCTGAGCTTGATGTGTATCTACCCATTCTTGCTCAGCTCCAGTGCTGGAGCACCAGGATGATGAGGCTTTGTGCTTTGACTCTATTAACATGTTCAACATGGCAGGCAGGGTTTGTAACAGAGAGAAAGTTTGCACAGAAAGCAGCTCAGGAGAGGGCCGTTTAAAGTGGATTTAGGTCAGACCCCGGGAATAGAGAAGCCTTGTTCTTAGGACTTAGGATATATGGTGGAGGAAAGTGAAGAAGGGTTGGCCGAAATCACACAGCTTTTGGGTAGACTGAGTCTCAACCTGGGTTCCTGGCTATCTGCATGCCAGGTTTCCCAGCCTCTTTGATTACTCATCTTAATCCTTTCCTTTGTCAAACAGGGTGACAAATAATGGAAACAGCTCACATCATGTCCCAGATGGCAATCACTAAGTGTTAGCTATTCATGTCATGGCAACTGGTGGCAGCAGTATGTCCCAAATGAGTTCTGTTGGCACTTAGTGTCTCAGGGTTCCAGCAGGGAGCTGCAAGGAAGGGCACCCATGGACTTGGGCTCTGGTGGCTTCTTTTGTATTAGTACTGCACTCCCTTTACAAAGCAGCCATCAAGAGAGGTACAGTGTGGATTGAAATGTCCATTAGAACTTTGCAGAAATTCAGACCCTGTTTGCATACACATGGTGGATGAAAATGGAGGACAGGGCCGAACTGCACAGCTTCTGGATAGAGTTAGTTATCAGCGCGCTCTGGCCTCCCCACACCCACAACCTGTAGAGCGAAACCTGCTGGTGTGGATAGTAACGAGACCGTTTCTCTCCCCTCCATGCACATGTGTGTCAAGCTGTGTCTTCTCCCTGTATGTGTGTTTACTCAGTGTGCAGGTTTCCTCCCAAATAATGCAATTAAAAGTAACGTCCCTACAGTGGTCACTGGGTGAGCTTATAAAAGCTCTCCTAACAGATAGTTGGGGTAAATGTCTTGACTACTTATAACTAATGAATCACCACAACACTGAGAAACCTATGCGTGCCTTACTGAACCTCCACAGGAAAATTAAATCCCACTTTATGTATTTTTATTCAAAGTACATGTTATTATGTCTTAATTTTTGAGAGTGATTGATTCGTGCTATGTGTAGTGCCTTGAGAGAGCTGTTGCAAGGACAGATCATTTAGAGTCAGGTGACGGCTCGCCCGTCTCCTGAAGTTTAGCTCAGGTCTTTCCGCAGTGTGATAGGAAGCCTGCTTAAAGGTGTGTTTCTTGTTTCTAACAGTTAGAAATTAGTCCATGTTGAATCTCCACAGCAACCAATGCAATTAGCCCAGACTCTAAGGGGTTCCTGCTGGGTTCGAGGATATGGAAGGAACGGCTCTGCTGTAAAATGTCACTTGTGAATGGTGGTGGCTGAGGGTATGTCTCCATCACCAGGTGCAGACTTAGGTCTCTGGTGGCACCTGCATTTTTGAAACACAGCTGTACTTAACATAGCAAACGTCTGTTGTTTTGTGTGGCTGCCTCCAAGATATTTGGGTACAAGTAGCAGTTAGGAGAAACTGTCAAAAGTTGTCTTGAAAGGGAAAACAGGCTCCTCTCACCATGTTCTCGGTTAAGGCTGAAAAGCTAGAAAGGACTTCTTTGCTCTGCGCTTTAGCTCGCACTTGGGTTTCCCATTGTACCTTGCGGCTGTAATGCCAATTACACTGATTAATGAATTGACCACAAGTGTTTATGGATTTCCCACCCATGTCTGATTAGTGCCCAGAGTTATGTGCCCTTGACTATGAAGAACTTATAATCCATTTGAAGGACGAGATTGTTTTCAGATGCAGGTAAGAGAATATCAATTCCTGGTGATTTGTATAGACTGTCTGTCATGAGAGTATTGTGAGCTGAGGTCCTGGGGGAGGGTCAGTGGCCAGCTCTGCTGCATTAATGGAAACCCTAGACCTGGACGGCAGCTGGACTCCTGGGCAAGGCTGGCTTTCAGGCCTCAGTGCGTGGAGTCAGGGGTAAAGATGCTACCCTCTTGCAGGCGACACAGAAATCAATGGCCAAGTGCACTATGGGACACAGGCATAGATCTGAAAGGGCAGGCAGCAGTTTTGACTTTGTTCCCCCTTGGGAAAACTTAGAGGATACTCAGCAAACTTGTGGGGTGAGCTTGTTGTATGCTATTAAGTGACAAGGATCTGGGACACATAGCAAGGTGACCTCCCTGCTCTTATGGAGAGACACAGTCTTATGGCCACAGAAGCAACATACATGCTTTTAGGAGCCCAGGCCAAAACTCTCCGGGAAGATCGAAGAGCTGCAAGTAGAAGTTTGCGTACACAGCAGCTGCAGGAGTACCCTGTCAAGGTTCGCTTCCGAGCATTACTGAGTAGCTGGAAACGTACTGCGGGTGTTTCATTGTGGAGTCTATGAGCTCCGCATGGACACAGAAACTTTGATAAGAGCTCTCTGAGCCCTTCCAGACAAGACTGGAACTGGACTTTGGAGGGAGCAGATTTCCTGTGATGGGGGTGTCGGGAGGAAGTGTTGGGGCAGCTGGGAGGGACAGCTGAGGAGAGCAGAGGCTTGTTCTGTGTAGATTGGCAAGATGACAAGCAGACCACTGTGTGAAGGCCACTGTGGGGGCTGGTGGCTGAATTCAGGATTTCTTGGTGGCAAGCTGAAGTCAGGCAGTGACAGAGTGTCTGTACACGGCCCTGCTCATGCAGTTATTATTGGGAGCTATGAGGACCAAGTGTATCTTGTTGAAACAGGTAATGGGGGCTTGGTAACAATATCTGGGATTTTCATTGTCTTTGCAGTTTAGTTAAAGAGCATTTGTGCAGTGGGAAGGATTTGAAATGAAGCAGGATGTCAGCATGTGTATGTAATTGCTAGAGCTGCCTGACAGGAGTCTAGAATGACTTGTCCATCCTTGTGGGAATGTTTAGGCATTTCCGCAGCAGAGAACTGAAAGCATAGCAAGTCTCACAAAAATGTGAGTGGACTGTAGTGTGCAGAAGCATACATTTTAAAAGGTGGTAATGTTTCTGTGCCGGTCTTTTAAAGCATTTTCACAAGATGGTTAGAATGGTAAATTCCATGCTAATGTATATCCTTGCTATATGGCAATAACATCCAATTCACTGGCCACGGGGTCTGCCACCAAGGCCTCTGGAGGCTGACAGGGTTTTCAGGTGAGGGCCTGCTGCCATGCTGAGAGGGAGGTGACCCAGACCCCTTCCTTTGCCTTGGGGCCTTCCAAGAGCAAAGTCGGTCTCCACATGTGAGCTCTCATCCCTCCCTGTGAATCTTCATTTTCAGACTTCAGCGGCCTCACTTGTACAACTGGTCCCTGGTGCCTGCACCCACACAGTAGACCATTGTGAACTTCAAATGAGATGATGAATGTTTTTCTAAAACACCTCCGAGTTCATTCATTCAGAATGTGTGCAGTAAATGGCTTCCTTGGTGTATAGGTGGCATTGATGTGTTAATTATTAGGTGGAAAAGTAGCTGACAAAGAATGTTTCCCTATACTTATGTTATTTTCTAAAAAGGTATAATCACAGTGTTAGAGAATTTTAAAATGAAAAAAAAGCTCATAATTGGACTTATTTTTTTTCTCCCCTCTTTTTAGAGATAGAATCTCCTACCTATGTAGCCCAGGCTGATCTTACTCACTATATAGCCCAGGTTGGCTATTCATGAACTTCCACCTTAGCCTTCTTGTACATTGGGATTATTGGCATATGCCACCATGCCCAACATTATTTAACATTCTTGCTTATTTGTTTGTTTGATACAAGGTTTTTCTGTGTAGCCCCGACTATCCTGGAAGTCACTGTGTAGAAAAGCTGACTTCAAACTCAGAGATCTGCCTCTCGAGTGCTAGGATGGTGTACGCCACCACAGCCCAGCTCATTTAATATTCTTAATGTGATTTTATTTTGATTATTGTGTTTACAGAAACAATTTTCCTAGCTCACTTTTTATCGTTTTTGTTTTTTGAGGCAGAATCTCACTCTAGGCCCAGGATAGCCTAGAGCTTACTTTGTAGCCCAGGCTGGACTCAAACTCATGGCAGGCCTCCTGCTTTACCCTCCTGAGTGCTGGCTTACCATACTTGTTCCTCCTAGTTTATATTTAAAATTTGCAACCCCCAAATCCCAAGCCCCACCCAGGTCTTCATGGGTATGGCTTCTGTCATCCTCAGCTTTTGGCTTCAGGCTCCTCCAGTGTGTTCTCCTGTAACTGGGAACCCTGAGCCCTGGCAGGAGAGCTGTCACCTATATAGTGCCTGGGAGCCAGGCATAACCCCCAGCATCCCAATTGCCACTTGATGGCTTTTCCACTGCCTCAGTGGAAATCCAGATTAATGAGGTCTCCTTGCACCCGATCCAGCAGGGAGAGGCCCAATTTCACGCATAATTCGTCATGACTGCTCATACCATTTTAATTGTTTGCTATTGTGTCAAAATATTGTCTTCCTGACAGTTGGGACAATATAAATGGAAATCAAGAGGAAGTAGAAAATTGAGTAAATCTGTAAGAAAATAAGAATGCCTTTGAAATACCTAAAAGGCTGACTCCCTAGCATCAGGAAGACACTTGCTCTCTGGCATTGTTGGGCATGGTATTTGGGAAGGCCATGATTTCTCTGAGACAGAACCTGCTTAGGATGAACTTCTGAACCTGAAGCCGCCTCACAAAGAGCTGGGTCCTGCCGGCCTAGCTGAATTGGTGAGCCCCAGGTTCACTGAAAGACCCTATCTCAAAAGATAAAGTACAGACAGAGCTAGCAAGGTAGGGAGGCCTGCTGTCAACCCTTGGTCTCTACACAGATACACAAACATGTACACATACACAGAGGGGGGGAGGGGAGGAGAGAGAGATCAAGGTTTTAGTTTATTATTTGAAACTAGGAAAAAAAAACCCTCAAAATGCTAGAATGAAAGCTGATACAGTGTGACCCCCACTCACAAGAGAACAAAGGACACACCAGGTGCAGATGTAAGACTGACCATAGTCTGATGCCAATCAACAACCATGGGATTAACTCCCACCAAAGGAAAAGGAAGCAGGTACCCCCAATAAGGCTTTGCCATGCATCACATGCAGGAGATAGGCATAAAGGCAGGTCCTGTGCTCCTGATGCAGAAGACCTGTGAGAGGCCCCATTAAGTTCAGGACACACAGTGCCAGTGGTCAACAAAGGGAAACTTCCAGCAAGAGTTTGACATCCATAGTAAGACCTAATGGGCCACATTACCAGCTATGTGATGGACAGGAAGTGCCAAGAGAGAGACCAAGACTTACTTTAGGAGCTCATGGGAGATCAGGGTGACAGAGTCTCCAACAAACATGTGCATGATTTACATAATGTCTCCTTGTCCTTGTCATTACTGAGCTGCCACCCCTGCAGATATGTCATCCCTATGGGTCCGAAGCAGCGTCTCCAGGCCCTCTGCAGACCAGTTCTCTTCTCTGCCCTGACTGGCTTATTAGTTTATGTTGTGTTGGTTGGCGAAGTTCTGTTTTAAAGAGAGACCTTGTTTGTCTTTTTCACTGCTATAGCCTCAGACCTGGAACGTGTCTGCCAAACACCGCCGGTTTAAGAAATACCTGCAGGGTACCAATGCTATACCAGCTGTGTGGGAACTCTTGTCTACAACAGCAAGCCAAGCACAGACCCCTGCTCCAGGTGCCCACCTTGTAGCAGAAAGAACACATAGTCAATAGGTAGCATGCAGCATGCTGGGGTAGGGTAATGCCTCAGGGAGAGTGAAGCTGGCAGAGAGAGCCAGAGAGCTGGGCCAGGGAGAATGCCTTGAGGTGGTGATGGAGGAGCAGATGGGGTGCTAGCCATGTGGCCCTCTAGGGGACGATGTTTCAGACAGGCCTGCCAAGGACAGGGTTATTAATAAGGTAGGTTGGGACCTTGCATCCCAAGCTTGGACTTTCTCTTGTGACTGTAGGCCTGATGTTACCCTGCTCAGACACTCACTGGTCTGGATCAGCTGAGCAAGAGGAATTTGGGCTGCGAATGACATTGAGCCCCTGCTGATCCCAGGCAGTTCTGCCATGGCCCGATGCAAACAGGAGTTCTTGTTTTATACGTTGTTTGTGAGGTGAACAATATGTGCTAATCTCAATTATTAAAAAGTCCATTTCAGCCGGGTGGTAGTGGCGCATGCCTTTAATCCCAGCACTTAGGAGGCAGAGGCAGGAGGATCTTTGTGAGTTCGAGGCCAGCCTGGTCTACAAAGTGAGTCCAGAACAACCAGGGCTACACAGGGAAACCCTGTCTTGAAAAAAACAAAAAACGTCCATTTCGAACATTAGCACAGATGAATTCAATTATTTCAAATATAGAAGCAAAATATTGTACAAGATGAAAATATATGATATAATTAGACTATTAATGAAGACAGTCACATACCTCTGCATGATTAAAAATGATAACAGTCTTGAAAGGATAGAGCTAAATATTTACATATCTGCCTGAGGTTCACATTTTTAGATGCTAAAAATACTCATTGTTAATGATGGAGGAAGAGGCAGTGATAAAGTACTTCATATTTATCTCACACCAAAAGCAGCTACCTCTGTCAAGTCTCCCAGGCAGTCTTTGAAATAGAAACTATTGCTGGAATAAGAGGGGACTCTCCCAAAGAGTCACCATACCTGTTCAGAGAGGAGCCTCTGTAGGGTGACTGAGCCTGCTGGGGAGCCTGCCTGGAAGGTTGCCCACTGTTATCTATGTCACATTTCTGGAGATCCAATGAGGATTCTGAGTATGCGGCATCAAAGGACAGGCACAGAACCATCAGGCAAGGAAGGAAACAGCACAGGCCTTTCTTCCTGGGAAAGTCTGGCTTGGCCTGACTAACTTCTTTCATCCTTTTCTGCCTCTGTCAAACAGTAGTGAGTGGAACTTGCATCATAGCGAGAGAGCAGAGTGACAGGCTTTGTGCTGTTTGCAGTCCTGTAGCAAGATCTCCTGGGGACTTAGCAGAGCTCAGACCACTGCACCACCCCCATGAGGCCAGGTGGATCAGTTCACACATTGAAGGGGGGCTGGGGAGTTTGCTCGGCAAATGAAGCACCTGTAGTCCATGTGTAAGAATCTCAGTTCAAATCCCCAGAGCTCAAATAGCACCAGGCATGGTAGTTACATGTAACATCTGTGTTCCTATGGCAAGATGGGAGAGGACAGGTTCTCAGCAACACGCAGGCCAGCCAGTCTCATTTACAGGGTGGAAAGCAAGAGATCCATCTCAGGGTAAAAGGCAAGGATGAACCCCTAAGCTCCTCTGACCTTCACATGTGGGCCTGCGCTCACTTGAGCACACAAATCGTACACACATGTACACAAGTTGAGAGTAGAAAAAACATTGGCTTAGTGTAGTAATTGGCAAGCCAAGGCTCATTGGCCATGCCTCCTAAATACAGTTTTGTGCCTAGTCATATCCATTCATTTGTAAATCCAAAGAGATCAGGAAAGGTCAGTTGTTGCTGCAGAGGTCATGTTCTCAGCAAAGCTAAAAGTATTTGGTCTCTAGACCTTTAAGAAAAGGTCTTAGCCGGGCGGTGGTGGCGCACGCCTTTAATCCCAGCACTTGGGAGGCAGAGGCAGGCGGATCTTTGTGAGTTCGAGTCCAGGACAGCCAGAGATATTCAGAGAAACCCTGTCTCGAAAAACCAAAAAAAAAAAGAAAAGGTCTGTTGGTTCTTGACTTAGGGAGGATCAGGTCTGGTCATATGTCCTGGGTTCAAGGCCTGGCTTTGTAGATCAGGATTCTGATATGATTGCAAAGGATGACTCACCGTGTCATAATAAGCTGTTTTATTTACTAACAATTCTCAGTCTGGTCTAGCTCTTTTTCACCGGGACCTCAGCTCCTTTCCTGCTCAGTGTGGCCTCACTGTTCCCATGAGCAGAAGAGCTTCGCCTCTTTGACGGATTCTAGGGCTCTGGGGCCTTCAAGAGAGAAGAAGCAAAAGCTGCTGAGCCTTCCCAGTGCTCAGGCCTGGAACTGATAGTCAGTGCCGCCGTACTTTATTACTCAGAACATGACAAGACCATATCAGACCCAAGGGAAGGCGGAGACACCAGGGCACACACCCTACTGGGAGCGGTCAGTTGATGGACTGCCACACAGGGAAGATTGTGCAAAGTTTGCAAGATGTGGTGTTTGCTATCTGTGCAGATATTCTGTATTTGGGAGTGGGCCTTTCCCCAGGTAATTTCCTCCTGATCGGAATCCTCTCTTTCTCTAACACTTCAAAAGAAAATGGGAAGAAAATGGGGTCAGTTGTTAAATTTGGTTGGAAATCTGAGGCCCGGTTTTTCTTAGAAAGTGTGCCAGTCCCTTACTGGCAGTGTGCCCTTCTGTCTAAATCTCTTGCTGTCTCTTCAGCAGTAGCGTGGTGACTTGGGCCTGCAGAGCTGTCCGTAAGGTGCCATTCTTCCTCACGTTGCCCTCCTACCTTACGTCCTGCTTTGTTGCCCTGCCATTGTGTTAGTATAGTAAATCATCCTCTCACTGTTGTGGATGCAAATGAGCCTCAGTACGAGACTGTATGTACACTCATGTGCGTGTCCACACACACACACACACACACACACACACACACACACACATATGCAGTTAAATCCTGAGCCCTCCCTGATCCTCCTCTCTCTAACGAGCAGTTCCCTCTCCTGGCAGCTCAGTAGCACCAGTTAGCATGCTCACAAATGGCTGCATTTTAAAATAAACCCAGAGAGAGGGACCAGATCATCTGTGCCTCATGTGTGTTTGACTTCTTCATTACCAGAAATTGTATTTTAGTTTCACGGAGGCCCAGGTTCCAGCTGTCCAAATGGCTTCTGCCTGTTTTGAAGGAGACCATCTTTAGCCATCACTCAGGGAATGAGATTCATTGTAATTTAGCCAAGACAAAAATAATGGTTTCTCTTAAAACTTTTGACCGTGCTGTGAATGAGCAAGTGTTTATACAAGGTGTGAGTAAGTTTCATGCAGTCAGTCACAAATGTGAGTCCCAGCCTGCAGCTCTGAATCGCCTTTTATATTTTGGGTAACAATTTCGGTGGCATTCTCTTTTGCAATTACGAGCCCTGCTGCTTGGAGACACCATACCCTCATCCAGATTGACTTGGGATAAAGAAAGTTATGCTGATTTCTCATGTTTTTTTTTTTGGGGGGCGGGTAAATGTCTAATCTTTGCTTTCAAAATGTGTAGATTCTGTCAGAAAACTTGGGTGACTGAAACTCTTTCCCAGAGGTTTCATTTTCTAATCTGCTCCATTGAGCCATTTCTTCTGCTAACAAGGACTCAGCCAGCCAGCACCAGGCTGCCCGCTGCCAGCACTGTGTGCCTGGACCACCAAGCAGGGCAGCAGGGACGAGGTTTAAAGTGCCTGTTTGGAAATGGGACCAAGCAGGCAAATGTGTTCCAGCCCTTTCCAATAAGCAGTTAAAATGCATGTGAAGACGCTTTTCATGAGAACTGGGTTCACGGATGATTGACTGCCGTGTGCTTCCCTTTAAGAACTAATTGGGAAGCTCCTGTGCCTGGCGGGCTCCTCCCACCAAGTGAAGAGTGATAGGGTCTTTTGTGCCCCCTTATCTTTGTGCCCTGAGGTCCCATTTGTTTCACAAAAGACGAAGGGCAGGCACATGAAAGCTCGCCTAGGCTGTGAGCAGGTGCCTGCCAGTCTCCCTCAGCAGTGGAGTCTCTTAATCACGAAGCCTTCTGCTGATTGCAGGAGTCCACCGTTTGAGGTCACAATCAGGTGTGTTCTGAATGAGAGGAATGGTTTTGCCTGCCCCAGCATTTGCTAGCTAATGAACTGGGTGGCTGGTTTCCAGAGCAGCACAGTGCTTAGAGCTGGTGCTCGGGGGCCCGGGGCCCCCCCAGCCCTCACTTTCCCCTCTCCACCCACCTCCCTTCTCTTTTTTTTAGGTTTTTTCGAGACAGGTTTTCTCTGTGTATCCTTGATTGTCCTGGACTCGCTTTGTAGACCAGGCCAGCCTTGAACTAACAGAGATCCACCTGCCTCTGCCTCCAGAGTGCTGGGATTAAAGGCGTGCGCCACCACGCCCGGCTCCCACCTCCCTTCTTAGAAGCCATTTGCACAGTGTGAGCCGTGTTCTTACTGATGTGTTTGTACTTCTGAAAACGCACAGACCAAAAGTCATTTAAAGAAACAGTGGTTTAAGGCTGTTCTTAGGAATTTTTATAGATACATTGTTTTAAATAAAACAAAATGATAATTTAGGCAAAGCACATAGCCTAAGGTTTTAAGAACCAAGGAGAGCCTGTAGATTCCTAAAAGTCTATTCCATCCTTCTGTCTGTATCCTCACCCATTGTTCCATCCATCCGTCTAGCATGCCAGGTTCTATGCCAGTGGTAAAAAGAACCCATCCAGGAAAGGAATGTTCCAGCATTTGCTACCGAGCAGATATCTCTATAGGGGAATTGCAGAAGTTGAAATCTTCACCGAAGAGCCCCCTTCATTTCTTCACCCAGCAGGTTCTTTGTTGAGCACCTACTGTGTTCCAGTCTCTGCACAAGGGTAACAGCAGATATAGCATGACCAGGATCTCCTTTGTTGTCTGACCTCACTAGAAACATTCAGATTCCTTTAAAGAAGGCCAGGTTAGTAATGGAGCTTAGTTGAAAAAAAAGAAAATGATAGCATTTTTCATGTGTTTCTAATATAGAAAGGAAGATGCAGAGTGTGACTTAAATTCTCGGTTCTGCTTAAAATGAAATCACAGATTTCCCAGGTACCCTCGCTTCTGTGTGCTTTAATGCACTGGTTGGCCGGCTGTTGTTTTGGAAAATGAAGCAGAGGAGGGTGTCAGATCCTGTATTTGACCTAGATTGGGTGTCCAGTGCTCCCAGCCCTGTGTGTCAGGAGGGCCAGACAATGTCCACAGAGTGAGTGCCTGAGCCTCCACAGAGTGAGTGCCTGAGCCCCAGGGGTGGCTGAGGAAAAAGTAAGCAGGCAAGGATGTGAGTGACCACGTAAACTCCATCTCTGTGGTAGAAGCTTGTGCCCCAAAGCGTCACCAGGCAGTTGTGCTGCACAGCCCCATATGTGTGAGGTTTGCCTGGTGGGTCTTCCCTGTGTGTTAGAAGGACTTCCGAGTGGCTTCTTCTGTAAAGGGGAGAGCAAGGGCTGTAGAGCTGATCTAGCTGTGTTGCAGATGCCAAGAAACCTGTCCTAGAGGCTCTTCATATTCAGAGCCTGCGCTCTTGGCCCCTTGCGGCGGCTGTCTGCATCTGTGCTTGTCTGAAGAGTAATGTGTGTCTCACCCTGCACACACCTGTGCAGAGTGGCAGTCTTATGTTTACGTAGTCACCTCCTTATTACCCTTATAAGGTAATCACTTTACTTACCTTTGTAAGTAAATCTTCTTAAAGGCAAACTTTGAATGTGCACAAAAGTAGATTGACTTGTGCACCCAGTTACACTCTGCCTTTTCTGTGATTTTGAAGCAAATCTAAGACATCATGGTTATTAATCCCTGGGTATTTCACCACGGAGCCCACAAATATAAAGATTTGTAAGGTGCAAAGACTCTTAATGAAGCATAACCATACTGCAGCCATTCTGCTGAAAATCAAACTATAACAGTTCCACAATAGCTGCCCTGTCAGTTTCAAATTTGCAGTTGTCTTCTCGGTGTCATCGGCAGTTTTTTAATAGTTTGAATCACATCCAAATAGAATCCACATCTGGGATTGGCTGCCACCTTCTGTATCTCTGTATAGTTTCCCCCTCTCCCCAAACCCTGCGCACCATCCCTTTCTGTGAAATTTTGTTGTCTAAGAACCAATTTGTTTTCTGTCACCTTGGTTTTGCCAGCTCTGTTCCTGTGGTACTGTTGGCTAGATCCAGACACTTCACCAGAGTAGCAGTGATATGCTTGTCTCTTTTCTCAGAGTCCTCTCCACTGGCACTGTGCCCTGTGAGGTATCACAAGATTGCTGGCTGTTTGACCTTTTGCTGGTGGCAGTAGCTGGGGCTGGATGCAGAGAGGTAGCGTAGTGACACTATGGCCCTGCTCCTGTGAAAGGGGGCTTCCTCTTGTCAGTCGCGTGGGTACCCCATGATATCACCCAGACAGGACAGCAGAAGATGTGCTTGACGCTTGCCTTTTGGGTCCTGGTTTTCAAAGTAGAGTTGGTTCTCCAGCCCCCTCATTAATGACTGTGTGCTTTCCCCCTAATTGATTTTGAAAGTGATTATTACTCTAGATAGAAACATTGATTTCTGTGGGGAGCTGAAGTGTTTGCTGCCTTTCAAACCCTATCAAGAGATGGACTGACATATAGCTTTCAGACCAACATCTGACTTCTGGGACCAGCAGCTCATCAGGTGGTCCACATGCCCCGAGAGCTGGTGGGGACCATGGGTGGGTGGTCATTCTGACCACTTTTACCTTTGTTTTCAAGGAGATAGTTGAAGCCCTGCTTGGTCAAGTATCCAAACAGGCTTCTTTGTCTAGAGAAGGAAAGTGGGCCCAGAGATGGTCTGATACAACATCATAGTGGCACATGGCAGCTGGAACCTAATTCTGTGGCTCACAAGTACAGGACCATTGGCAGTAAGCCAGGGTGGACCTTGCTGCACTTGGAGCTCAAGTTGCCTCTCCATACTTGGCTGTCCTTGGCTCCAGGTGCTCAGGGAATTTGTCCCGTGTGGAATGTTCCAGAAGAAGCAACTCCTGAACAAGACTTGAAAAGCACAACTGGCATGACCAGCAGCCAAAGGGTTATTAACCTTAGAGCCTGGGATGACCAACAGTGGTTAACCTTGGAGCCTGGGATGACCAACAATGAAGGGTTAACCTTGGAGCCTGGGATGACCAACAGTGGTTAACCTTGGAGCCTGGGATGACCAACAATGAAGGGTTAACCTTGGACCCTGGGATGACCAACAATGAAGGGTTAACCTTGGGGCCTGGCTAATGGCAGGGCCAAAAAAAAAAAAAATGTGGTGAAGTTCATCCTTGCAAGTGACATCAAAGTGGTAGAGCTGTGACTAGCGGCCCAATTAGTGCCTCTCCTGCTTAAATAGGCTCCTGTGAGCTGAGTCTCCAAAGGCTGTTGTGATCAGGCTTGGGAGAGCAGAAAGGAGGAAGGCCTCCTCCTAATTGCAGTGTTCTTAAGGCATAATGATGTGTTTTGGGGGCCTTTCTGATTAGATAATAGCACTGGAGGTTAGAGTTGGAGCTAGTGAGGTTCACTGCTGTGTTTGCTTGTTACTGGGCCGGGTGTCTTTTGTTAGCTATTTACATAATCACTACAAACAGTTGATATTTACAGATTCTTTTTTTAAAAAAGCAAATAATGAAACAAATTGGTCAACAGTTTAGCTTCTGAAGGAAGCAAGGCGATTTTGAAGACTTTTTTTGCTAACTTCCCTAAATTGCCTGTCTTTGCTAGCAGACTTACCTTTCATTCCCTGTCGAGGGAAAGAAATGAACCTGTATGTGGTGGAAGGTGGGATTAGGAACTCATAATATTGGTTCTTCATATCTGGTTATGGGATCAGGGCTCAGGAGCCCGGGAGTTAACCCATCCCTCTACTCAGTAATGAGATAACCTAAAATCTTCACTTTTCTAGCTCACTTGTTCATGGCCTTTGACCTTCAGAGCATACCTTACCGTCAGATGACAAGGATGTTGAGAGAATGACAGTGTAGCCTTTTGGCAGTTAGAGCTGGTGTATGAGTGATGAATGGAGTTAGACAAAGCCCCATTCATTCCAG
>CAJQZJ010031933.1:5333909-5358858 GCA_907164525.1 Lophiomys imhausi | reverse complement strand
CAGCTTATCTGACTTGGGGATCACACACACACACACCACACACACACACACACGCGCACGCGCACACACACACACACACACACACACACCCCCACTTTACCTTTTAATTAGGAGGAGTTGAATGAATAGAATCCCTCCCTGTGGTGAGTGAGCATTTGAAGGCCAGGGTTGGGTCCTGACTGGCTTTGCTTACCCAGCCCCTGATCATAGGTTGTGCCCCTGCTGCACCCCGCCCACCTTCTAGTTTAAAACAAGGAAGCTGAAAGCCAGGGAGCTAACATTCCCTCAACTTCAGGGAACTTGTTTATTTACCTTTATCACGCTGCTTCCCTGTAGCACCTGTCTCCTTTTCAACATGTGTTTACCAGGCTTGCGAAGACAGCAACACCACTGGTGGATTCTTCTCACTGTTGGCTGTAGGGATGGGCTACGAGTGGACCAGTAGGACCAGCTGGCTCAGCTGGGAAGATCTCAGCTCCCTCATGAAGACGGGCATGGAAGCACATCTATGACCCTGAGCTGGGCTTGGGGAAGCCGCACAGCCAGCATTACTGAAGTGATGAATCCCAGGTTCAGTGAGGGAAACTGCCTCAAGAAAGAAAGTGGAGAGCAGTCGAAGAAGACACTCTTGGGCTTCTGACCTCCACATGCATTCCTCCCCCCCACACACACACTTGAATATGTACATACACCACACGTGTGCATGCTCCCAGATGCTCTGCTCACGGAGAGCTGACTGTCCAAAGTAAGCTGAGCAGGCCACTCCCATAGGAGAATACAATAGTGCCCTTGCTTCCCATATGGGGAGGAAGGGTGGGTAATTTTAGTACCTACCTTCCTAAAGTCTCTAAAATACTCATTGGTTCAAATGTGTCCCACCGGAAGCCTGCATGCCTGTGAGGGAACAGATCCAACTGGAGCAGGGTTCTCTCTTTTTTTTTTTTTGGTTTTTCGAGACAAGGTTTCTCTGTGTAGCCCTGGCTGTCCTGGACTCACTTTGTAGACCAGGCTGGCCTCGAACTCGCAAAGATCCGCCTGCCTCTGCCTCCTAAGTGCTGGGATTAAAGGCATGTGCCACCACCGCCCAGCTCTGGAGCCGGGTTCTCAACCTTCCTAATGCTGTGACCCTTTAATACAGTTTCTCATCTTGTGGTGACCCTGGACCTTAAAATTATTGGTGTTGCTACTTCATAACTGTAATTTTGCTGCTGGTATGAACGGTAATGTAAACATCTGGTACACAGGCTATCTGGTATGCGACCCTTGTGAAAAGGTTGTGTGACCCCCCAGAGGGGTTGCAGCCTGCAGTTGAGAACAACTGAACTAGAAGATGTCTGAGCTCGAATTACATTGGAGGGCACACAGAAGACTAGTGTCCATTTCTGCCTGCTTTGTGTGACAAAGTGGTTGAAGAAACTTTTTTTGCTTGATGGCTTTGTTACCTGTGGGCGATGTGGCTCAATCCCTTGACTCAGACCATGGTATAAATCTGGTGAGGCTTTTGAGGTGCTTTTTGGTGAGCCAAAAGCACACTGAGCAGCCAGGTTTTCCCTCTTAATTCTGGGGAAAAGGAGTTAAATTGTGACATGACCAAGTAAATGTGTCTCCTTTCCACACCGGCCCTCAGCGCAGCTGACCTTTGGGGAGCCCAGGTCCCTCCCTGTCTCCACAGAGCTGCCCCTCCTAATTATCCTCCTATCCACCTGCAGCCTTCATCCTGGCCTCCTGGGCTCAGCTCCTCCTGCCTCATACATCAGCCAAAGCTGATGAGTCTGTCACAGTCATGTCCCTAGAGATGCCTCTCCCCACATTCCAACTACCCAAGCCCTCCCTCTGGCCTACTATGGCTGGCCCACCCTCCCCCAGCTTATCCCAGCTCCCATCCTTTTGACTGCCCCTGGAGTTCTCTGCCTGTCCTTCCTCGGGCCAAATGCTGTGTGGCCTTCTGCATCCCGGCTGTGTCCTCCCATCTCCACATGGCAAGTGCTCCCCCACCTCCCTCTCTTTATCATTTGAGTTTAGACAGAGTAGTAAATGGAAATGGAGCCCACAGGGACAGTGCCCAATGTCCCAGATTAACAGTGTCTGGCCATGTTTTTTTCCCAGGCCTTTGTTTCTTTCCAGTGTTTGCTTTTTTGTTGGTGACGCCATCGTGTTTTAAAGCAAATCCCTGATGTGTTGTTGGTTTACTTCTGAATACTTGTCTCTACAAAACAGGAAAGCTTGCTTTTGTATTCATATTCCCTTTAGCTTTAGCTTGGTTGGCAGAAGTAAGGACAACTTGTCTTGTTGTCTCCCCAGCTTGTCTCCTCAGTCCCTGCTTGTATCTGACTCTCTGGAAATGCTCTGTGCTTGGTGTCTGTGGTCCCAACAGAGCCCATGCGGCTGTTTTGGTGTGTGTGGTCTCTGGCCCCTCTGTTCCTCTTTCTCCAGCTCTGCTTCTGTGAT
The DNA here is from genome assembly GCA_907164525.1 of Lophiomys imhausi. Lineage (NCBI taxonomy): Eukaryota > Metazoa > Chordata > Mammalia > Rodentia > Muridae > Lophiomys > Lophiomys imhausi. The sequence continues at coordinate 5,356,410 of CAJQZJ010031933.1, read as the reverse complement.
CTCCAGCTCTGCTTCTGTGATCTCTTGAATCTAATTTTGTTTCTGTTTCCTCCCTCTTCCTAATTTCCCTCACTGTCTCTGAGTTAGTTCCCATTGCCTGTGTTCCTGTCCAGCCACCTCCTTTCTTAGAATTTCTGCAATGTGCCCTCAGTTTTGGTGTTTTAGATTTTTGGGTTTTGGTTTTGATTTGTTTTTGATTTTGGTTGGTTGTTTGGTTGGTTTTTTTTTAATTGATTGGTTGTTCCTTAACTTCTTTTAGCACAATTTGAAGTCATTGGCTCTGGTTTTTATTGGCCAGTGGCCACTGGAGTAAACCTCTGTCCTGTTTGATTTTTGTCTTCTTGTACTGGGTACAGTAGAGCCAGGATTTGGCCTTGTCCTCTCGTGAGAGCTCCACCTCCCGCATGGCCCTGGGGCAGCCTTCCCGAACTCCTGAAATACCCAGGCACTGGCCTGACTCCCCATGGCTGCAAAGCCATCAGAAGCTGTTTGCTTCTCTGACTTGGTTTGGACGGCTGACTCTCTGTCATGCTCCGGGCATGTCTGCACAGGAGGACGGCCTTGCTGAGGGGACCATTTGCAAGGGTCTGGGCCCTTGGTGACCAGCTTGTTCCTCCATCTGGGGCCAACTTTTCCAGTGCCCACCTTTCAGTGTCCTTCAGTTAAGGACCCCCCTGTTTTGGAAGCTTTTCCTGGTGGCTTTAGGGTCTGCTGGCCCTGCGTGGCCCTGTGTCCTGTTTTCAGGGACTTGTCTGGTTTTGCCATAGCTATCACCATCTCTCATGGCTTTGCTTGCTTAGTTTGGTTTCCAGGAGAAACTTAGGAAAATTTCAGAATTAAGGTAAATTAATCAAATTAAAGGTAACTTCCTCTTGAGTGCCATCACCCCTATTAGCTCTCTGTGTGGTATACATTGCTTTGAACTTGGTTTTCACCCATGACTTCTCTGTTCATGTGTCAGCACCACCATGCTCCCTCAGGATTCTCTCTTGGGCTGAGCATCAGCCTAGTCTGCAGCACTCTGACCTCTCCCTTCCTCAACACTCCAGAAATTGTGAGACTTTCCCCAAAAGCTCTAAATCTTTTTACTATGATTGTAGTACCCAGAAAATAAAAGAAAAATCTTTCCCAAAAGGTACTTAAATTATAAATGCAAGGAAAAAAAACTCCATTTAAAGTACTAAATTAATAATGAAATATATGCTGAAGTGAATATCTCCAGACATAAAGGTCCTGGCTTACCTTCTCCTAGCAAAGAGAACAGTTATTTTTCTGTGATGAAGTCTAGCGTGTGTGTGTGTGTGCATGCCTGTTACATACTATGATTAAAGACAGTAGTGAGTGGATTCTGAAATAGTATGATCTCTAGATTCACAAGCATGACATGAACCAGAAACAAAGCCAGACTCCTCCTCTTTCCTGCCCTCTAGTATTATCTGAGCTTGGGCCTACCACTTAGTGGCTCTAGGTTGTGTCCCATTCGTAAATCAAGGAGCTTGGGTCCTTGGCTCTGAGCACTAGGATTCTTGCATGCCTGAGTTGCTGTTAGCTGGAGACACGTTGTGACCTCAAGCAGAGGACTCAGAGGATGGGTGTTTTCTGAGTTGGTATCTCTGCTGCAAATGGAGAGCTGTGAGCAGAAGCACACGAAAGCCCAACGCTTCAGTTTAATTTTACAATTACCCATTTACAAGTAGCCACCGAATATTTCCTGTTGTTGATTCACAGCGGTGGTGTCACAGGGGGGTGCTTTTGAGAGAGATTTCTTGGAGCAATACAGTTCTGAGAATAGAGCAGGCATGCCTGTAAATTTTGAATTAACACCCACAGATTGGAATGGCCTGGGGTTTGTGTTTTGAATAAGCCTACAGCTTATTGTTTATTCAGACACAGTGGTTCTTACACCGAGTGAAGACCTGTGAGGAAGTACTGAGCTAATGACAACAGCAGCCTCCTCGAGCACGTGTCATGTGTTAGAGCACTTCACGCTGACCACACTGTGATCGTTATTCTCATATTATAGGTGGAAGCTGAGACTGAAGAGAGTTAGCCAGCCAGGCAGCTAGTGCAGAGCAAAGGTGGCCATGGCCACAGAGAGCAAGTGTCACGTGGTCTTCCTGGCACTGGGTCTGCTCTGAGCACTTTGCATCTGTTAAGTTATTCTGTCCTTCCAACACCCAACATGGAGGCTGCTGTTATATCTTCTACAGATGAGCAGACTGGGCACAAGGCAGTGTGTGGCTTAGCCATAGTCACAGGCTAATTCAGATCCTCTCATCCAAGAGCGGTGAGCTTGGGAAGTGCCTGTAGCCCACGTTCTTACCTGCTAGACCTAGTGTTACAAAGCAGCTGAAAAAGCATCGGAAGCCCTCAGCCATTTCTGCAGATGCTGGGTGCTTAAGCGAAGGGCTTTTAAGCTGGTTCTTTACGTTAAGGAGCACATTGAGTTCTTTAGCCAGTCTGTATGTGACCTAAAGCTCATGCCCACTGCTGAAGTCCTGAGTATTGGGGCCATTTGCAGAAACATATTCTCAGTCACAGGTATCAGAAGCATATTGCAAAGGGCATGTCCTAGGACGACTGTGGTCATCAAGGAGCATTAGAGATTCCCAACCTCGCTGGTCACTGCTGTCCCAGTTGAATGGGAACTGTGCATAGGTACTGCCTTGTATGGAAAAGTGGTGGACACTGGAAAGGGGCTAGTGCAGAACAAGAACCAGGGGGCTGTGCTGGTGTGTTCTTAACACTTTGTCACAGTTCTGGTCGTGGATGTGTGTGGGGGCCTATGTCAGTGCACGTACCTGTGGAGTTCAAGAGGGTGGGTAGAGCCCTTGGAGCTGGAGTTGTAAGAAGTTGTGAGCCCAGGTCCTCTACAAGAGTCTCAAGTGCACTTAACTGCTGAGCCATCCTCCAGACCCCTTAGTGATGTTTCTTCATGAAGATTCTGAAGTAATACTTGCTGACAGTGAGCGTGGTCTGAGGGCTGTCATTTTAATGGAGTCCTTTGGTTTTGAGTTTGAACTGTTTCCTACCTTCAGGTTTGTCTTGAGAGAGAGAGTGAAGCAATGCCTTTGAACATATAATAGCCCAAGACTCTGGTCAGTGGGCAGACATGTGGACAGGGCACTGGGCCACCAGTGCCTTAGGTGGTGACAGAGAGAGTCCAGAGTGTCATCAGCAGGCCCAACATGGCTGCCTGCCTGTGGTTATTGACCTGGTTGCTTAGAAAGTCTCTAGTGGTTTTTCAACTTGAAAAGAACAAATTTGAAATAAATAAATTGATCCATTAACCAGTTACAGGAAGGTTTCCTCTGTACTTAGTACCCCAATGGCCTCAGATGAGGTCCACTAAGCTAGACTGTAATAGATTTTCAGGGTTATATGTGGACTGTAAAGTGACCATTAACCAACGTGCTTTGTTTAAGAGATCTGGGCACTTAATGCCACTGGCCCCATGCTGGAAAAACATTCTACTATGGTGTGCCTCAGCGAGGTGAAACCATTGATCAGATGAAAATGACCAGTTAGCAAGTAAGTGTTTCCTGGGCTGGAGACTTTTGAATGATGTGTTGTTCAGTTAAAAACAGCACTTTAAGCAATTGTTTAAGCCTAACCATTTGGGAACAAGGGAGAGAGCTTCATGAATAATTTATTTTCAAAAGAAAATATTGAGGGATCTGAACTTATTCACCTTCCATACCTTCTGACTAGAATAGAAATAAATACCACCAAATGCTAGGACACAGACCAATGGAAGTCAGAATGCAGACAAGATGCACATAAACCTGTACACCACATTCTCTAAACCCTTTGTGGAGTAAGGTGTAGGCGTGTAAACAAGAGTTTTAAGAGCTGGCTATGGAATTGCTGGAAGGGGTGCGGGGTTTTAGATGTGATTTTGAACATACATTAGCATAGTGCCATGGGAAAGCTTGAAATGCAGGCAATATGTCCTTGTGTTTAAAAGGACTCCATCAAACAGACCAGTTTGATCCCTTGTACTTAAGCATTATGCCTTCCACTTTTTAAACAGACCACCATCTTGTAAAAAAAAAAAATGGTACGTCCTTGCTTCAAGGTTTAAGAAGAGAGTTTGATGGTGTGCAGATAGAACATCACAGCACTGAAAGTCCCCCACCCTCTCATTCCATGCCATTGAGGACTCACAGTTTTGTATTTGTGCCCCTGTCTGACATTGGGCCACAGTGATTTCCCCTCATGGGTGAAATCTCATTGGCCACCTTGGTCCTGGAGGAGTTAACACAGGCTGTGTTAACCCTGAGTGAGGCCTGATGGTCCTCACTCAGCACTAACAGTGGCTGGTGTTTATTGAGTGGCTACTTCATCTAGCATTACTGTCAGCACTTCACAGTGACCAACCCATTTAATCCTGGCTGTCTCCTGAACTGGGTGCAGCGGTAGCTTTCATTTATGGATGAGAAACTGAGGCTGGAGCACTCAGTTATCTGAGACCTCAGAGCTGATGTTCTTACCCCTTCTAGCATCCACACTGCAACTTCTTGGCCATCCTCACCTTAGACCAGAAATACTTGTGTTGGACGAATGGTCCACACCATGCAAGGGTACACTCATTATTCACTACCCATTTTACCCCACAACAAAGTCGAACCCAGTGATGGTCCAAGAAGAATGCTAACAGGCCTAGCCGACATCCCTGATATCAGATTTTCAGACTGTCAAAGCCCCTCTCACAAAGCCTGTTTTCTCCAGGTTGTCAGGGTAACGTGGTTGGAAACATGTAGCACACATACAACAGCCAGGTGCCCATCCTTATATAACAAGACCGAAACGGGACGAAGACTATAAAGCACAGGGCTTGGGTTGATGTGTGTAACATTAACACAAAAATTAAATTGTTTTCTTTTAGGAATAAATGGAAATCTTTGTTTTAAAAAGATACCCATACATGATTGGTCGGGGTGGGGGTGGGGGGGGAGATTAAATGTCATCACCAGAGTTTGAGGCAGGCGTGTCTGAGCCCTCAGCTGATGAGAAGAAGCCACAGTCTCCAGCAGGGGTGGGCAGCTTCAGGCAGGCAGCTGGAATTGAGTCCTGCCCCTGACCACCATCCCGGAGTAAATACTTTTACAGGGATACAGGAATCTTGATGGGTCCCATCTTCTGTTTCTGCTCGATGCTTCTGGGGGCTTTAAACAATTTCATGTTTAAGATAGTGGGCCTCCCATTTTGAGCCAGTCACACTTGAAAAATAACCCTTGAAATTATGTGAACTTAATTTCTAGCCATTTTGTTTCAGAAATACTAACCTCAGGGGGTCTTTGTTCTCTGTACTAAAACTTAATCTATTTGGAAAATTCCATTTACTCTCTGTAGAAATGGACCGGCCATGGTTCCTGTGAATGATATGGTTGCTATTATCCCTGAACACTGTAAAAATGAACTTTGAAACAGTTGGGTAGGACCAAGCAGGAATCATGCTTGGCTTGGAAATGGCTGAGCAGACATTATGCCTCTATATTTTACTGGTCATTGTGCCTCAGGTTTCTGAAATATCTGTCTGGCTTTGTGTAGTTCTATTTGGAATTTTTTTCCTTACAAAACTAAGTAGATTATTCAATTGTGTTTACTTTGGTGCGAAATGTCACCCACATCTGCAACATGAAAAGTGTCAATTACCTGAGATCCAGGTAAGATGACGTTGTCTTGATGTGGACTCCACCCAGCTCTGACCCCACATAGAAGGAAAAGACATTGAACACAATTAATGGTTTATTCCAAAAGTTTGTCAAAAAGATTCCAAAGCGCGGGCTAGCCCCTTACCTGGTTGCATCTGAGTGTGTGCCTAACCTTACATTTTAAACACTCATTATCTCCCCCAAGGTATGTGTAAGAAAATAGACTGACACTTTCCAAAACCTTTTAGCATGGTTTCAGTGACAGTTAGCCAGTGGTCAGAGTTCACTGCTGAGAAAGCAAAGCAGGTTGGAGCACCCTGCTGCTGTGGGAGGCGGTGGAAGCACCCCTGCTGCACCAAGGGCTGCAGACCCTGCCTCTGGGGAGAGAGCGCTGCTCTCTGTGCTTCTCGGTGACCATGCACTAAAGCTCTAGAAGAGACCTTCCTCAGAAAGGTCAGAGGTCCAGCTCTGTGCCTTCAACATTTTGTATCAGGTCTTTGTCCTGTGATCAGATGGGACAGAAGCCACTTCAAGGAGGAAAGGACAGTCCACCACTGTGGAAAGGCGTGGTGGCATTGTGAGGCAGCTGGTCACATCCCATCTGTAGTTGGAAACAGATGGGTGGGATGCCGGTGCTCAGCTCTCCAGGACCCCAGCCCCTGGGAGGGTGTCTCTCACATTCAAGGTAACTCTTCCCTCCATTGAACTTCTTTGGAAATGCCCTTCCAGACATGGCCAAACGTATGTCCCCTAAGTGATTCCAAGCCCAGTCAGGCTGACAGTGAGGAGCAACCATCACAGCTTCTCCACAGAGGGAAAAGTTTAGGGTAGAGGGCAGCACTGCAGCTGCCTTCCAGCTCCAGACGTGAGTGAGCCTTCTGGGGCCTGTTATTATAGTCTGGAGTCTGTCAGACTCTTGGAGCATGTTTCCAAATGTGATGCGCTCAAGTCCTTCAAAAGAAAAAGAATTGCTAGAGGTCACAGGCCACACATCGTCATCTTTCCAGCGAGTGTGTGTCCTAGTGGACTCACCCTGGCCTATTGTCTCTGGTGTTAAGGGATTGCAGAGTGCAGAGCTCCCCCAGTGAAATAGCAGCTGGCCAGTGATGGCTCAGTTCTGCCAAGTTCTGCCGTGTGCCCCGCTGCCTTCATTAGGCCCTGACACACGAGGCCAGTGGCCAATCATTATTTACTGTAGAAATCTGGAAAAAGCCGTTTCCCAGAGCTGTCATGTCAGCAGGTCTGAAAACCTTCGTGGGAATGATGAAAAGCCCGCCACACTAATCATAAGCAGACGCTTTACATTGTTTAGCAGCAAATAATCCACCAGCTACTTTGAAGACTACAAAGAAAGAACCCTTTGAATTAGGGCTGGAAACTACCAGAGCATTTCAAGCCAAACAGAAACTGTGTTGTCAGAGCCACCACCCAGGCCTGTCTCTCCCTCGTCTCTGAAGGTCTTCCTCATGCTGCCTGAGCACAACTGCCATCCCTGCCAGCCGTCTGACTGGCACGTAGTGGGGTTAAGCCTAGCCTGGTGGGCAAAGCATCAAGCTGAAGGGCTAACGATGTTTAACAAGAATTTAATCAATCTCCTTGCTGTAGTATTCATGTAGATGGAATTTTCCAGGACACATTCCCTGCCCCAGTCCCCTTACAGGAGTAACTGTGTGCTTAGCCAACTGCAGGTGAGAACCCCCATGTCCTCTCTTAACAACCTTTCCCCACTACAGCTGCGAAGTGTTGCCTAATGCTTAACCTCAGTGTGTCCTGCTGTCACTGTTTTACAGACCATAACAATCCATTGAGCTGTCCTCGCTGGGCACCTCCTGTTTGCATGTTTGAGGTGCCTGCCTCTCTTGCCCAGTTTGGAAGGGAAGCTTTGCATGCCTTGTTCGCAAAGTGTGACTGACTGAGTGTTCCTTATCCCCCATTTGTCATCCCTCGTCATTAGTCACATCACTACCACTGCTGTTTTCATCATGGGAGACTCTCCTCCATGTAATTGTCCATGTTAACACAATTCCAAGGACCCGAGAGAGAGCTGTGGCGGGGCTCCAGAGACATCTCCTCTGCTCACTGGAGGATCCCATTACATACACACACACACACACACACACACACACACACACACACACACGCACGCACGCACGCACGCACACACGCACGCACGCACACACACACAGGCACATACCCTGTGCCTCACTTCATGTGTCTGTGTCTGTGGTACTGTTTGGAAATGGACAACCCTCAGTGGATCAGAGCAGGGCTTCTGGTTATGGATGTGGGTGGCATCTGAGATTTCTAAGGGGAAGGACCTGGTGCTTGTTCTCTTGGCTTCCATTTCTAAAGCTGTAGGATGTAAGTGAATAGTTGTTTTCTCCCTCCTGTTCTCAGAGCCTCCAATGAAGGACAAGTTGGGTGTGGACTCTGATTACATGTGCACCCTGAACACTCTACTTGTCTACATTAAGGCAGTCCACACAGCTCCACTGAGTGCTGGTCTGTGAGGTCTGGTGGGCAGATGCCTCCTGTACTTTCCTTGATTGAAAAACTGCTTCCTGGGGTTCTTGTTAGATACTCATCCTCGGCCCACAAATGGAGTTACTGGTTCCCTCTAGCCTCAGGTCCTTCAGAAGTTTCGGGTGATGGGCCTGAGATCACTGAAAGCAATGTGTTTTATACTAGAGCTGTTTTGGGGATAATCCTGATATTAGAAATACTGATAGGCTTTACTAAAGTCCATCAAGTCTGATAGATTCCAGTTACTCCCAAAGATTGGGGAATATAGTGTTCCAGTTAACTGAATTCTCTACAGTAATTGCCATGCAGAGATGGGTGGGTGTTGAAAGCTGTGTAATTGCATACAGTAACCTCTTAGGAAATAACATGTTGAATTGACTAAAGCTAGAATGAACCATAGAGTTCATCTGGTCCAAACAATAGGAGACTGACACCAGGAGGAGCAAGTGACTTGCCTGATGTGACAGTGGGTGTGGAGAGCCAAGATGTTTTTCCTCAGCTGGGCTTTTCTCAATGAATCCACTGCCCTGTGTGTTCAGGCTAAGGTGAACTGGAAGAGAAGGGGTGGAGGTAGGCTTGCTGCTTGGGGTCCAGGTGGGTAGGTGCTTATTCCATGGGTGTATGTCAAGGGGTTGTACATGTATGCTCAACATTCTAGACTTTGAGTGTGCTATTTCATGCAGTCTCAGAACCACCCTCTGGACAAAGATGCTGCTATGCTACTATTCTACTCCCATGAAGTTTGGGGCCCAGTGGCTACACACCCAACTCCGTATGACACCTTCCTGCTTTGTTAATGTAAAAGGGCTCTTGCTGAGCTGTTCTGAGGGCCAAGACTCACACACCTACTTATATACATTTAAAAATAATAAAAATAAATCTTTGTAAAATAAGTTGGGTTCTAGATTATTCCTTCCTTCCTTCCTTCATACTTAAATCAATTTCAAGACTTCCCTTGCTTAGAAATTATGTCCTTCACTTTTTGTTTAGAGTGGATTGCCATGGAAATGTGGGCACTGTAAGGCCCCACATAACAAGGGGTTATTGCCTATCTTCCTGCTGACCCTCAATGAGAAAAAAAGACACTGAATGGATGCCAAAAGCAAGAGGAATTTATTGTTCTGATGTGCGTGACCAACACTTGTGGGATGGCCCACCGAGGGACAGGGGGAGAGGCAACCATGAACTTTGCAAAGCTTTGGGTTATATACGTTTTGTTGGGGCAGATTCAGGCATTGGTGTAAATTCCTGAGGAAGGGATTTTGCTTTGAGAATCGGGAACTTTGGCCTGTTTGTCCAAGGAGAGCTTCTTATCTCCAGGGGTGGGCAGCTTCCTCTCCGGAGTGGGTGGGTAGATGTTTGCTCAGGGAGACTTCAAGGAGACCCTGGGGCTGGGTGGCTGTGTTAGTCATTTCCTAGCAACAACAGTGGAGAGGGGGTGGTGAAGATCACTTTTGCTCAGCCCAGGATGGGGGGCTCCTATCCATTCAGAGACAAGTGGCTTAGGGGGCATGGGACATGTAGCAGGTGGCCCAGTGATTGACCTTAATTCTCTTCTGACACTAAAAGAGTTCATGCAAGATCTTAAAGATGCCATAGATCAGTAACCTTAGTGAGCCATGAGTATTGGTGAAGCTACCTTATACCTTTAGTGGATTGTCACTGTTCTGCTATGAAGAGACACATGACCAGGCAACTCTTATAAAAGAAAGCATTTAATTGGTTTTACTTAAAGTTTCAGAGGTTTAGTCCATTCTCATCATGGTGGGGAGCGTGTAACATCCAGGCAGACCTGGTGCTGGAGAGGGAGCTGAGAGTTCTACATCTGGATCTACAGACATCAGGAAGAAAGAGCCATTGGGTCCGCCTTAGGCTTCTGAAACTCTAAACCTCACCCGCAGTGACACACTCCCTCCATCAAGGCCATACCTCCTCCTACAAGAGCACACCCCCAATCCCTAGTGCCACCACTTGATGCCTGAACATGGACATATTCACAGTCTATGTGGACGGTGGTGGTTTGCATATGAGGAGGGGCATTAGGAGGCGAATAAAGGTGAAGAGCCAGACCTGGTCCCTCTTTCTTCACCTGCTGGTTCTGTTTGAATGATGTGGATTTCTAAACAAAGCCACGTGGCAGCCAAATAGTCCAGAGAAAATCTGCTAAGGGACAGAATAGGTAACGTTCATTTCATTGTTAGTCAGGAACATGCAAAGTGTTGCTGTCGCCTTCCCTTAACTTCAATGTCTAGGTGGCTCTGTTTGGTACTCTAGCATGTGGGATTTCAGTGTTGTTTTTGTGTTCTGTGTTTAACTTGGGAAGGACACTGACTGGAGTGACTAATGAAGTTGTTTACAGCAGGGGGTGGTTGTTTACCTCCAGGGCGGTTCCACCTGCTACATTCCAGGGGCAGCGGGTTTGCTGCCCTTCCTCCTGTGTGAGAAGAGGGCCTGGGTGCTAGAAGCCAGGGGTCAAATAGAATGGGCTGACAGAACCCTATATGGAGAAGGTTTCTGGAAGCTTTGATGGCCCAGTCAATGGTTGCTGGTGATTTCACAGGTCGATAGGACTACTGCTGACTGCTTTTCTTGCCTCCCACATGTCCTGTCCAGGCCTGTTGTCTTAGTAGGGTTCACCATGACTAAAAGCAAGTTGAAGCAAAAATGGTTTATTGCAGCTTACAACTCTTGGGTCACACCCCATCACTGGGGAAAGTCAGAGCAGGAACTGAAGCAGAGGTCCTGGAGGAGCACTGCTCACTGGCTCGCTCCCCTTGCCTTGCTCTGTGCACTGGGCTCTCCCATGTCAGCTTTAATAGAGAAATGCCTACAGTTTTGCCTACAGGCCAATCTAACTGAAGCATTTTCTCTGTTGAGGGTCCCTATTCCCAGATGACTCTAGCTTCTGTCAAACTGACCAAAAAAAAAAAAAAAAGGAATAATAATCAGGATACCGCCTTTTGACCAAACACAGACAGAGGTAGAGAGCAGAGAAGCCTGTGAGTGTAGTCCACATGACATAGCCTGTCAGGATCCAGCCTCCGGAGGAGACTCAGTAAGCTGAAGAGGGTGGGTGGGTGGGGATTGTCAAGAGCAATTGGCAGGAAACAGCTACTGCCACAGACATAAAGCCACCCCATCCATACACCCTTGCCATGCTGCCGTGCCTCTGCTGGATGGTGAGATTTAACAAACACTCAGCCCTGCAGGTCTGCGGCCTTTTCGCCAGCTCGGTACTCCCCTGCCAGCACTTGCTGTTGACCTTAGAGCTAAAAGTCTAGTTGATGTTCTGTCGGTGTGGGCCGGCGTCCTGAGCGTAGTGCAGTGCAGAGGGATCAGTGGAGATATCTGGCACAGATCTGGCCTGCAGCCTGACCTGCTTGCTCTAGCCCACCTTATACTAACTCCCATTTCAGGATCTAGAATGCCTAAGCAAGCCCCCTGCCCTCTCCCCTAAGCGCCATGCTAGGAAAAAGAGTTCTCCCTTCTAACGGGAATGATATCAGAAAGAACAGAACTTCTCACTTCTAACAGTTGAGATGTTAGAAAGAACAGAAGCCTGGAAGAATCTCCTGCTCTCAGGCGTCTTCAGGCTGCAGTGGACTTACTGAGGTTTGGGTTCCACTGTACTCAGGCACAAGGTCTCACCTTAAAGGGGGCAGCTGACGTTAGCTGGTATTCCAAGCTGAAAGCTTACGTGTTTGATGTTCTTATTGTGAGATACAGAGCCATGGCTAGAGAGGACTCAGATGAGGGCAGAGGAAGGCTGAACACCTGGGTCCCTTTGATTCCTAAAGCTGTTGTTCGTCAGTGTCTGATGAGAGACTACTACGGCGGCGGCGGTTGCAGGATGGACCTGGCCATCATTGGCATTCTGTGCTGGTAGCCCAGGCACCATCAAGTAGGCAGTTTCCCGGATGTATGTGGCAGTTTATGCTGAGTACCGTGAAGGGTGAGTGGTTTTCATGTGAGGACCTCAGAGAAGGTTCCATTCTGCAAAGTCTTGATGGGGGTTGGCTTAGGAACAGTTGGGAACTCACTGAGCTCTGCCTGCCCACCTTCATGCCACTTCTGCCTCCTCCTGCCTCACACTGCTGCTTTCAGGAGGGGCCAGGCTCATTGGGCTGCACTTGCTGTTAGATGACGCTTTCCGGTTTAGAGCTTTGACTTGTAGAAGAAACAGTTACAAGAGAAGGTTCGATTCACTCTTGTGATCTTTCTTGCTTTGATCCTGTGTTATTAAATCTCTCCAGTTTCAATAAAACCAAGTGTTTATTGAGCATGTTTTGTGTAGAGACATCCCAGGGGCTGGAGATGGGAGCCTCAGACTCTTCTCAAGGACTTGTCTGGTGAGTGGCACTGTAACAAGACAGCTGTCACACAAAAGCACACTTGCCCAAGTCTTTTGCAGCTTCCTAGAGTATGCCGACCCACTGAGACAACCAGTACACATTTGCCTAAGGTTTTATTCCAACAGAAGCAAGTGTGTGTACAGGGTTGGCAATCACTGTGAGCACCCCCTCTCTGTAATACCATACAGAAATGAAATCTTATTGTACATGCAGGCAGCAAACAAACCTACCACAGCTGGCCACCATCTCAGGCTACTGCCACAAAGAGCTAGAGCTGAGCAGGCTAGTGTGCACATGTGACCAGTCTTCAGCTGTGACAGATGGACAGGGAAGGTGTCAGTGGTCTGCTGGAAGTGGCCTTCTCTTGTCTCATATCCATTCACCACCCTGAGCCCTTTAACCACATCCTGAGGAGATGAGTGGCAAGTGGCATGGTAGCTGCTGCTAATTAGTGTTTGGGGAAATTGAGTCTGGGTGGTTTTGGTGTATGCATGGCTTTCCCTTTCCTCTCTTAAGCATTTGAAGGGTTCACAGAGAAGGTGGTGAAGTCACTGTTAACCCAGTTTCCTGCCATGACCATTGTCAAGCTCCTACAGTCCCTTAAGCACTGGATGGATATTTACTGAAGGAACAGAAAGGGCAGAATCGTCAAATGGTTGTATTTGGTTACATATGCGTCTGAAAATTTCCTACTAAACTTAGTTTACAACCACAGGGTCCTCACACACCCGAGGAGCACACTATAGTGCATAAGAAATCTCAGCCCGCCGGGCATGGTGGCACACGCCTTTAATCCCAGCACTCCGGAGGTAGAGGCAGGCGGATCTCTGTGAGTTCAAGGCCAGCCTGGTCTACAGAGTGAGTCTAGAACAGCCAGGGATACACAGAGAAACCCTGTCTCAAAAAGCCAAAAAAAAAAAAGAAAGAAAGAAAGAAAAAAGAAAAAAATCTCAGCCCATAGGTTCTGGGTTCAGCTCACCCCTTAACTGCAAGCTCACTTTGGGCAAGCTGCTAGACCTGCTTTTTTCTCCCTTGTAAAGCAGAAGTTTTACTCTTCCCTGCTTGCTTCCCAGAGCTGGGGAAGGGTGAGTGAGTGAAAGAGCAGAGATAGTTTGAAAACAATATCAGGATGTTCTTGGGCACCTGGGAGAGCCAGCTCGGCTGTCCAGGTCCCTCAAAGCCTTCTGGGTGGCTTTCCACCCTCACTTCACAGAACCACTCTGGGAACGTGTTTATTGTTGACAACTATAGGCCTTTTGTAACTACTGTTAATGCAGAGATGGGAAGGCATGGTTTACAGAGTTCTTCCCCTCTGTAAGTCACTCCAAGAGAGGGAGGTGTGTGTGTGTGTGTGTGTGTGTGTGTGTGTGTGTGTGTGTGTGTGTGTGTGTGTGAAAATTAGGGTTTCTATTTCTGCTAATTAGTGTTTGGGGAAATTGAGTCTGGGTGGTTTTGGTGTGTGCATGGGTTTTCCCTTTCCTCTCTTAAGCATTTGAGGAACTTGGAGAGGAAAGGGTTGATTTGGTCTTCTGTCAGGTCCCAGTGCACCACTGAGGGAAGCCAGAGCAGGAACTGAAGCAGAGGCCACGGAGGAACACTGCTTACTCTGTCTTTCCTCCTGGCTCTTTAGCCTGCTTTGTTATAAACTTAGGACCACTTGCCTAGGGGTGGCACTGCCCACGGTGGCTGGGCTCTCCCACCCCAGTCATTAATCAAAAAAATGCATACAGACTTACCTATAGGCCAGTCTTAAATAGGCATTTGTTAGTTGAGGTTACTCTTTCCCAGATGACTCCAGTTTGTGTCAACTTGACATAAAACTAACCAATACAGTGTGTAAAAAGTCTCCTTTCCTGGTGGCATTTGCCTGGTGTAGTTCACGAGATGTCCAGGAACCTGAACAGCTGCTGGACAGACAGCAGCCAGGCTTGACTGGCCTCAGCGTATGCTGGATTTTTGTGCCGGTCAGCTTTTAGAGATGGAGGAGTGAGTTCTTTGCTTGTCTGGGGTTCTCCTGAGCCTGTAAAGGGAACGTGTGCACACAATCATGAGCTACGAAGGAGACAGCAAAGTCTCCCGCCCCTGGCCACTCTCATTCCTAGAGTGGACACTCTTCTCAGACGTGCCAGCCCTCCCATGTAGCTGTGCAGTTTCACAAGGAGACGTTTAAACCGGTGAGCGTCTTCCTTAGAAGGGGTCAGCTAGTAGCTACCATGTTGGGATGGGAAGGGTGTGTTGAGAGATGGAGAAACCTAAGCAGGCACTCCTGTTTCTGTCCTCAGTACACCCATTCCTGCCTTCCAGCACATGGTTTAGAAATTAGTTTCCTTTTCTTTTCTTTTCCTTTTTTTTTTTTTTGGTTTTTTTCTCTGTAACAGCCTGGCTGTCCTAGACTTTTTGTAGACGAGGCTGGCCTCGAACTCACAGAGATCCGCCTGCCTCTGCCTCCCGAGTGCTGGGATTAAAGGTGTGCGCCACCACTGCCCGGCTAGTTTTCATTTCTTGAGAGAACAACGAGATACCTTGCATAGCCTCAATGCCAACATTTTACAAATGTGGATATGAGCAAGTTTGACCTGCATCTCTATTCCCCTCCTTCAGCATCAGCGGTTGGTAGTTGTTTCAGCCATCCTCACTCCCGTGAAGTCATTAGACAAGCCCCCATCTGTTCACCCACTGTCAGAGGCCACACAGGCTCACCGGTGTGGCCAGGTGCTGGGGAAGCCTTCTCTCACTTCCAGACGTTGCAAATGTCTCTCTCTGTTCATGGTCAGTCCTGGCTTTATTCTCTCTGGGAAAGTAGTTTATTAATACATACAACCCTAACTCTGAGGGTGTGTATGGGCGGAGAAAATGAACAGCGTGAATCTTACACACTGTGTGGGGTAAATGCTATTTAAATCCAGCTGGAACCGCTAAGCATCACAGTAACATGAGATCATTGGCTTGGGGCCAGGTTTGTTGTGTTTGTGGGCTGGGTTTTTTTTCCCACCCTTTTGAGGAGGGGTTAGGCTTAGAGAGCCAAGCCATCTGTCCAGTTTAATATTTTAAGTCTTTAATAACAAATCATTTGCAATGTATCTTACCACGTAGAGGAGAAAATGGATATTTTGAAGAAGTGTTATCTTTAGAAACGTCTTCCCCATTCCCTGTTGTTATCACTTTGGTGGTGTTGTCTCATCTGATTTGATAGTGCACATCTTTGTACTACTGTTTTGCAGAATTAATTAGTTCATTAAAAATGGCATTTTAAAACCGGTGTGTCGGTACAGTATGCTTCTTTAGAAGTCTGTTGCGTCTAAGAGGCATTAAGCTTCTGCAGAACAGATGCAGGGGTTCTGTGGACAGACATTAAGCCTCAAGACTTGAAAGGCTCTGCTGCTTTCTTTGAGGTACATTTCGCAATGAGCTCTGGCTGCCATTGTACCTGACTCTCTGTGGCTAATGTAGTGACCTCTGCCACGCCTTGCTTCTTCATCTGCCACAGAGAACTGTGCATCTCATTGAATAATTGCCTAGCCTGGGTCCTTGTGGCAATCTCTAATGTACTGTCTACCCATTCAACGAGTATTCAAGGAGCACCAGGGACTATGGCAAAGTGCTGGGATAGTACAAGGAAGAGAGCAGTCACATGATCCTAGAGAATCTTGTAAGAAAGGAGGGCTTTAAAGAAATAATCCCAAATTATGTAATCATAAATTTGCAGAAGTGACTGAATTTGAAAGTTCTGTGTGAGGTAGGATGTACTGCCTGATGGATGGAAACAAGGACAGAGCCAGGGAAGGCTTTCCTGAGGAAGTTAGCCTAAGGAAGAATGACCAGGACTCTGTGGTGGGCCCCTCTGGATAAAGAGTGCTCCAGAAAGAGCTGCTGAGGACTTGGGACTTGAGTCCCTTCTGGTCCCTACCTCAGGAAGCTTTACCTAGACAAGCAAGGGCCCTAGAAGGCATGTGCGCTGTGGCTTTGCCCTGCAACGCTGGTCACCTATAGTCAGGTCACCTCCACGGTTCTGTAAACAGGTACAAGACCTTGCTGGGAGAGAGGAGTTGTTAGAAGAGATCCGTGCTTGGGAGGATATGAGGGATGCTTGCTTCCCTCCCTTGCTTCCATTCCTGATGGAGGGAATGGAAGTGCGGGGAAAGAGCGGAGAGTTTCCTCAGAAGGTTAAAAACAGAAGCACCATGTGACTTCACAGTCCCACTTCTGGGTGTCTGTTCACAAGCAGTGACAAGAGGCATCTGCACTCCCATGTTCCCCACTGTCTTAGTCACAGCAGTCAAGATCTGGGATCATTAGAAGTGCCCGTCAACATGTTAACAGATAAAGAAAACATGGTGTGGGCACAATTGGTACTTAAACGAGAAGGAAACCCTGTCAGTCTGGAGGACCATAGAAGTCATTATGTTAAATGAAGTAAGCCAGGCACAGGCAGATTAAATAGTACAAGTTGTCACTCGTGCGTCAAATCTGAAAGAGTTGAATTCATAGAGGAAGACAGTAAATTGTGGTTATCAAGGGCCGAGATGGGGTGCAACTGGGAGAAATGTTGTCTAAAGGACACGAATCTCAGGAATAAGTTCACAAGGTCCATTAGGGCATAGTGGCCAGAGTTAATGATAGGTTATCACATTCTTGAGAATTGCTGACAGAAAAAGTGGTATGTGAGGTTAAGCCATGTTCATTAGCTTGGGCTTAGCCGCTTCATAATGTGTGTGTGTTTTGGAGCACATTCACAGGTCGAGTCCCGCCCCAGGAAGCCACTGGGAGCCTGGGAGGGGCAACTCATGCTAAACCACGGAGTGCCTGGTCTTCCTTAGGGATGGGGCAGAGAAACAGGACACACTAGTTGCTTAAAAGTTAACTTTCTGCCTGAAAATACTTAAGTTACCTGTGGTTTCTAGAGGTTTGTGTTTCCAGGCTAGTTCGTAGGCCGAGGAGCTGAGTGCTGGAGTAAAGGAGAGCCCAGCGGCTTCTTCAGTTTTGAAAGGCTCCTGTAATGTAAATAGGAACAGCAATCTTTCCAAGTTATTACCCTGTTAACAGGTTGACAGATATGTGCAAATTGTGACTCACTGCTCAATTTGGCTCCAAATTAATGTCTTTCCGTGCAGGCCGTGCAGGCCGCGTCTGCTCAAGTGTAAACTCGTCATCACCGCGGTGTGCTGCTTGTTTGCCTGCACTCCAAAGGTAAAAATTAATTTGATTCTGCCACAAAGCAGAGTGTGACATATGGTGGCAGTGTGGGAAGAGAGCAAGCCGTTCCTACCTGTCCTTAGCCCTGCTCTGAAGCAGGGTGCTGGCGTACTGCGTGAGCTCCGTGCAGACTTGAGCAGCACCCGGCTGTCTTGAGAGGCAGCATCTAGAAGCATTGCCAAAGACCACCCCCCACACCAGCAGAAAGAAAGCCATTTTTGTCTCCAGACTTTTATTCTGGCGTGGCAAGCCTCCCTGGTTTCTGTCAAGTTACTAGTGGCTCATTTGTATCTCTAAGGCTGGGTCTATTTAAAAATGAAGTGTTTTGATTTCTACATCTAAAATCTAGACACTGCCTTCCTCAGCAAAAGGTGCAGCTTTTGGTCTCTTTTTGGCAGATGCAGAATGTCACCTGTAACAAAAGAATCTGCATCTCCTTTATGTTAGGCTTGCGAAGAAAACCAGTCTCCTTAAAATTCATTTCTGCTCAATGGGATTTTCAAATGAGTTTGTTGAACCTTATCTTAGATCACTGGCAGGGGGGTGGGCAGGGAGGAAACCACAGAAAAGCCACTCTGGGCTTCCTAACTTTCCCGTACCAGTGGCAGATTACTTTCCTAGGGACTTTCTTCTGTCACCACTAGTCCCTATTTACTGATAATAGAGTCCAGAAATGGCCAGGGGCGCTTACTCTTCACGCACTGCAACTCTGGATGCTATAAATGAAGTCTGGACCAGGAGACTGGGTTGGAATTCTAGGAAATTGCAGAGTGAGGTCAGCTCCAGCTGTGTGTGTGGCCCACTCCAGCTGTGTGTGTGGCCCAGGGTCATCGCATATCCCCACTGTTTGGGTTGTCCAGCCTGCTCAGGAGTCTGATTTTCCAGGTGGTATGCTGTAGGTTTCAAGGCGAAAGATACAAGGCAGAGCAGGTCATGGTGGTCTTTGAGCTCCTTTCCAGAGCTCTGACAGCTATTGATTGAGGACCTGCAGAAGACACAGCCTACCCCCTCATATTCGCATATACTTAGCAATGACCTCCATTCACGTGGGAAGGGGCTGTTTATTTCCTGCTGAGTCTGACGAAATGGGTTGAAACCACACATATAGATTAGGAGAAGTATCTGAAGGTAAGCATAGTGTTGCCATGTGTCTTCAGGGTGCTGACGCCTTCCTCTCTTCCAGTCACCTCTGAGTAGTGTTTGTGCTTAGGTGCCATGAGGCTGAGTCTAAGGGATCACAGAGACTGCGCTGTTGTTTCGTGTTGCCCGGGAATGACATTTCCGAAGCTGTTACATCTTAATAGGGTGGGACTTTACCTTCAAGAAATGCCTGGAGCAAGTTTAGCTTCTACTGGCCAGCCTCACACGATGGCCCTCTTGAGAGGGAAGGTGGATGCGGGTGTGGCGCCATGGGATTTGGCGGCTACTTGAGGACCATGGGAATCCCCCCTGCCACCTTCCCCAGACAGTACCGCCCACTGCCCACTGCCCTCAGTGGTAGTTGCCAGGCCTCCTGTAGCCTCTGCTGCCCTCCTTCAGCATGGAAACTCAGCAGGACGGTCCTGAGAACTGCCTTCCACTTCCTTAGCAGAAGTGCTGGTGTTCCCTTTTTTTTTTTTTTTTTTTGGTTTTTCGAGACAGGGTTTCTCTGTTTAACAGCTCTGGTTGTACTGGACTCGCTTTGTAGACCAGGCTGGCCTCGAACTTGCAAAGATCCGCCTGCCTCTGCCTCCCAAGTGCTGGGATTAAAGGCGTACGCCACCACGGCCCGGCTGGTGTTCCCTTTTTAACAGATGGCATCCTTCTGTGTGCCGGCTCTCATGAGACCCAGGTTTCTAACGGAAATTTCGTTATCATGTGATTAAGGAGCTTGTCTCTGCTTTTCCCCTTAGAAAGTCTACCTTACCATGTCCCTGATGTAGACATGCTTTCTCTTGTACCTTTGTGTTGGTGTGACTAGAGAGTGAGCTGCTGTAGTTTCCTACGTAGGGAGCAGAGCCAGCTCTGTGTGTGCTGTGGGCCAGCTTGTTCCCACTGAGCCTCCACTGCAGGGCAGGAGGGCTCTTGGGACCACCTGCCAGCACTCTTGTCATCTGTGAGTCCTTAATAAGTACCGGCACCATGCCAAATGCTTAATGGCAGTGGTCTCGGTGAGTATTAATCCCTGGGAGATGCAGCTTTGCTAGGCTAGTGAAGGGGTAGAAATGGAGCTACCAACTCGCCTGGTGTATTTGACTACGCTGGAAAAGGTTTTAGAGTCAGGGAGTTTAGGAGTAAAGTAGTAATAGGACATAGAAATCTTAGCAAATACCAGCTAAACGTAAACCCACGAACACCGAAAGCACAGCTGCTAAGTCTCAGTAAAGAAGGGAAGGCTAAGCGCGGGCCTGTGCGTGTCACACACAGTTGCACACAGCTTACAGTGGAGTCCTGTAGAAGAGACTCACATAGCCCAACGGAAGGTTAAGATGCATTCAGGGTGCTTTATTTAAAATATAAATATAAACACTTAAAACAGAGCCCCTCTGCAAAGGGTCATGGGATGAAAAAAGATGTTTTCATGAGGGGGGCCTTGTAATCGTCAATCTTGTTCAAAAGTTATCACACCGACTAAAAGTTGGGTGTTAAGTACACAATGAAGTCTTTGTGCCCATGGATTTCAGCCTCCGACAGGGCTCCAGCTCATACTTATGTATCTCTTCCACACCTAGATACGTTGATGATGTCATCAGCCGCATTGACAGGATGTTTCCGGAAATGTCCATTCACTTGTCCAGACCCAATGGGACTTCAGCAATGCTTCTGGTAAGATCTGCTTGCCTGTTTGTGGGGACATGTGGAGTAAATAACCTGTCTTGAAACTCACCTCTCTGTGGAGGCTGGGGAAATGACTCAGTCAGTAAAGTGTGTGAGTTCCCCAGGCTCATGTACAAAGCCAAAGGCTGTGTATGGTAACATGGACTGTAAGCCTAGTGCCAGAGGATGGAGGCAGAGGGTCCTATAGTGTGCTGGCGTGGTGGCCCAGTTGAATTGGTGAGGTCCAGGTCCAATGACAGACCTTGCCTGAAAAAAAATAAGGTAGACAGGAACACCTGACTTCCACCTCTGGCCTACATGTTGCATACCCAACTACTTGTCTGGCTCCTCATATCGTGGTCACCCCCCAACCATAGAGTTACTTCCGTTGCTACTTCATAACTGTAGGTTTGCCACTGTTAAAAATTGTAATGTAAATATCTGTTTTCCAATGGCCTTGTGAAAGGGCAGGTCCACCACAAAGGATTGTGACCCACAACATGAGAAACACTGCTTTAGGGTAAACGTTCTGCACTCTGACCTTGCTTTTGAGCAAATTGCAGCCCCAGGTGAGAGTTATCAAGAGAGGGAAGGCACCTCCAGTCAGGTCATGTGACAGCCTCCCCAGCAGCATTGGGGTAAATTTTATATTTTTCCCAAGAGATTATATGGGTGACTCTCAGCTATAGTACCCTGCTAAAGACAGTGAACATGCTGTTGCCTCGGGGCTTTGTGGTCCCTGAAAGTCATTTTGCCACCCTCACATTTTAGGAGAAAGCATCTGTATCTTTGTTACCAACGACTTCTAATTCTGTTGTTTCTTTTGGGTTTGCACTGAGCATTCTGGCTTCTACTGATGTTTATATTTTTATAAACGGACCAAAGACAGTGTGCTTGGAGTCCAGTGGCCTAGGGATGTGCTGTGGTTTCAATGAGAAGGTCTCTGATGTCTGTGTGGTGATCTGTTCCTGGGGAGCCCCTCCTGGGACACATGTTTTATGGCAGTATGTTGTAGAAGGGATACGCTTTGGTGGTGTTGGGAAGGTAAGGGTAGCCTTGCTGCCTTGAATCCCACGTGAACTCCCACTGCTGTGGCATTTTCTTGTGTAGAACCATATTGATCACCAGTCACCAGGTGAGCCATTCTTCACCAAGCCCCTTCATCTTGGAAAAGCTAATTGTGCATGTTTATTTTGACCATGAATGGTCAAAAGGATGTGAGCTTACTAAGTTTGCAATATTATATTAAATGGACTTCAGATTAGATGGATAGATAGATAGATAGATAGACAGATAGATAGATAGATAGTTTTTTCCTTGTCTATAAAAATCTTTAGGCTAAAATATAAAGAAAATGAGATAGTTTTTTTTTTATAGTGTTGTTTTGACAGGAAAAGAAAGCACTTTTCTTGATATAAAAAGTGTTTCCTGCCTCCTTCAAACATACCCGTCATGCGTATAAGGTCCCTCAGACCTCACAGCAGTGGGCAGACCATGTTAGCAGACTTGACAGGGACCAAAGAGATTAATAAAGATAAAAACAAAGCATCCTCAGCGAAATCGGTTTGTTCACATTATTTCCAGGTCATTGAGCTTCCATTTCATGAAGAGGATGCGAATTTGGCATGGAGTGGAATGAGCAGGATTAGAGGCAGGCAGGCAGGGCATTTGGGTTTCTACCATCTGACAAACAGGCAACTTGGGCCTGTCAGCCTCAGCCACCTACTCATGGAGCTTCTGTTCTGATAGACTGATAAGAGAGCATGGGACTCCATGCAAGGGAAAGACTCCATATTACACATACCATGCTTAACCTTCAAGGGCTGTTCAGGTCTGTGTTCCTCTGTCTGGCTGCTGTCCTGTCTTCAGTGGCACAGAACTGTACTTGTTTATGGTAGAGTTGGGTGACTCCGTGCACTCTCACGCCCAGGTGTGTAGGAGTTAGATAAATTAGATTTAGGAAATATATAGGAGTTTCTG
>CAJQZJ010031933.1:5308894-5320208 GCA_907164525.1 Lophiomys imhausi | reverse complement strand
AGCATGAGGACCATTGAAGACCTAGCATGTAGACATACAACGGTAAATATGAGGACCAGAGACCTAATGAGAAAATAAAGGGCTGGGTAGAGCTTGGTGCTGAAGCATTGGCCTAGCATGAATGAGGCCCAGGGTTCCAGCACAAGCATCAGAAAGTAGGCATGGCGCCTACTTGCAACCCTAGCTTTCAGGATGAGGCAAGGGACTGCAAATTTGAGGTCAGTCTGTCACGTTGTCTACAATACATTGTCACAAAACATTCACACACAGGAATAAAGGTGAGAAAAGAAGGGGAGATTGGGAGGGAATACCCAGAAACACTAAACATGTAATATATTTAACCATGGAATCAAATTGAGAACACACATAGCAGTCACATCAATAAATGTGAGTTAATACACATGCTAGCAGACTTTCAGAGATGCCACTAAAGCTCATGGGAAAAAGAAAAGTATGCATAAAAGAATAGGAACCACTAAAAAGGGAAGATAATTTGGTGAGTAAGGCAGGTGGAAGTCTCTAGGAGCCAAAATATATGGTCCTGGCTGTGGGTAGACAGCCAGCCTGGAGGACTGAAATAGACCAGAGCTAGTGTAGAGATTAAGGTACAGGTGGCATCTCTAGTCAGTGAGGCCACAGCCACAGAAAGGAAACCATCTTCAGATAACAAAAACAAACAAACCTAGCAAACCAAGAAGACAGCTGGCTAGCTGGGGAAATGTATGTAGTAAGTGTCCAGAGATATATCTCTGAAACCATTTTAGTAATTTAAAAAATAAAGTGGAAAATATTAAAAATGGGATCTAAAATGAGGAGACCATTAACACACATGGTATTTAAATAGATGAAGAGATGCCCATCTATTTAAATAGATGAAGAGATGTCCTCATCCTTGGAGAGATGCAGATTAAAACTACATGGAGTGCTGTCTCCTGTCTACCAGATTAGCAGAACCAGAAAAGCCACCCCTACATTCTGCTGTGGAGGCAAGGGAGCGAGCGGGTCCCTTCTAGGTGCTGATGGCAGTGTGGGCCACTTAGAGGAAGGACCTGCACATTGTCTTCAAAACCGTGTTTGCTTTTGCCTTTGACCAACAGGCCTTGGGCTAGGAGGTGACCCTGAAGACGCCTTCCAGCAATATGGGGGCTGGTCCGTGTAGCTGTTCATTACGGCTTATTTGTGAGTGCAGAATCTTAGGGTAACTTGCACACTCTGGGGACGACTGAGCAGATCAGGAGACAGCCACACAATAGAGCCACACTATTTCTGTTTTCATCTTTGAAAGATGAGAGAAAGACCTGTGACCTGTGTGAAGTGACTTCCAGGGTGTGCCATTATTTAAAGAGAAAAGCAAATGCTCTTTTCAGTGTGGTCCCTCCTCTTTGTAAGGAGAGAAGACATCCATTACCTGTGGGTTTTAAGAGGAAAACACGTGGAGGGTTAGACCTGAAACGAAGCAGTCTTCTTAGGAGGCAGTTGAGAGAGGCAGGTCAAGCATGAGGGCTGGAAGTGGGCGACACAGATGTGGATCAGGCCGAGTGACTCTGGGGCTTCTGGAATTAAGTCCAGACTAGCTGTTTATCTTTGTTGCTTTTGTTTTTAACCAAAAAGAATACAATTGGAAGTGAGGAAAACTAAGGACATTTCAGCCAAATTATGTGTTCCTGCGCCTTGTAGGGGCCGGAAAGAAAGTAGGGAGGTAACTCTAGAACCTTTGAACATGGAGGTTTTGACCCAGCCTTTTGATTCAATGCTGCAATAGCTGTGAACTAAATAGTACAGTGTCGTTGGTGGTTGGCTTCACCAGAGGTAGGGACTGGTATGTCTGGTATGATTGGTATATATGTAGGATGGAGCACATACAGAGATAGAAGACCACGGGAGCCAACTCCTATAGAGAAGGAAGCTGCCAGTGTGGAGAGAAGGCCATAATAAATGCTCACTGATGCATGGCAGCTGGAAGTATTAGTACCAACAGAAATGCTGGTGTGACCAAGCATGCACGCAGGTGTGCCCTGATCCTGTCTGCTCAGAAAGTCTAGAGGAGCTCTCGGAGACAATGAGCACCTCTCTCATCCACATCTTGATCTCTAAACACCAGTCTTACTAGCAGGAGTCCTTTGAGGACAGTACAAAAGGAGCCCAGGGCATCTCACTATGCCAGAAAGTGGGGGGAAATACCCAGAGAGCAATGGGGGTCAGTATCAGGGCATAGATACCATCTTGAAGAGGCCCTCACTAAGCACACCTGGGACTGCAGAGTACCAAAACAGTGACGTCACACATTATAGCCCGCAGTGTACAGTCCTCATCTGTGAGTCTGCCTGATGAAATGAATAAAGTACCGAGAGGCATCCGTGCAACCTCACAGTAGCTGTGAGGGAAGGGACATGGGAAGTTGGGCTGACACTTCATTGCACAGACACGTCATTGCGTGTGTGTGCAGGCTCCCTGCCTGCTCCACTGCTTTTAGCCGGAGAGGAACTGAAGACTGAGCAAAGGAAAATGGGGCCTACACACTCATACCGTATTCAGCTGGTTTGAAGACCCATGACTTGGGGTCCTGTGGAGATAACAGTGGCTCTGTGCAGGTGTTTCGTGGGCATTCACCACCTCTCCTGCTCTCAAATGGCTGTTCTAACCTCAGTGTTCTTACTTGACATGTGAGGACTCCGCTTCACTGTGGGATGCCCTGTGAGTCTTTGTGGAGGAGTTCATTTAGAGAGGGCAGTTCATTCCTAGGGGAAGTTCTGGAGCTGAGTCCTCTCAGAATTTCTGGTGCCTCCCAGAACAGCTCCCATTCCCTCCCTCTGCTTTCTGTTCATTTCTTTGAGCATTCGTGCTTCCTTTGGGTGACCTGTGAGGGGTCTTACATGTCGGGCTGTGTGAGATGCTGTACTCACACATGCCAGTTGTGTGGAAGATACAGAATGAGGGGCTGGAGAGATGGCTCAGTAGTTAAGAGCACTGATTGCTCTTCCAAAGGACCCAGGTTCAAATCCCAGCACCCACATGGGAATTCACAACTGTCTGTAATTTGCCGGGCGTGGTGATGCACACCTGTAATCCCAGCACTCAGGGAGGCCGAGGCAGGCAGATCTCTGTGAGTTCAATGTCTACAAAGTGAGTCCAGAACAGTCAAGGATACACAGAGAAACCCTGTCTCAAAAAAAGCAGAATGAGCCAGTGAGTGAGGGTGTGTGCCAGCGTATAAAGTATGTGACACCAAGTCCAGTTTAGACAGACATGCAAGTGCTTTGTTTTGTTTTCTAATTTCTTTGAGTACTTTGTGATTTTCGTTGATTTCCCCAAAAGCTGCTCACTAAGTATGCACTGCTTCTCTAGCTTCTTTAGTTAGTTATAGGACAACCCTTCACAGAATGCTGTGCACCCGGATCCATTTACGGATTAGCAGGAACTGAGTGTGTCCGAAAGCCCCTTCAAAATGCTGCCTGTAAATTGATGCCAGCCTACTTAGGCAACCTAAGCAGCCTCTTTTGCCCCTTTGCCAACCGCCTCCATGGTCCCCTTTAAGCTCCACAGCCCCGTCTGTGTGTTTCAGCTGCTGCGTCCCAAGGAGCTGGGACTCTGATTCCACCTCCCAGACAGGTCTGCCTCCCTAGGCTGGCGTTTGTAGCAGTGAATTTAAACGTTGGAGAAGGCGGTTTCAATACCAAGGGAATAGTGGCGGATGTTACTTTGTAAGTGTTTGTGGATACAGTATGTGAAATTGACCTGAGCTAGCAGTGGCCTTTTTGAGGCAAGGTGAATCTGGGCATTCCCAGGTCAGAAAGGCGCCCTCCTAGCCGCCTTAGCTGTGTCTCATTGCCTCAGGCTGTCTAGTTTGATTTATTCCGCAGTAAATGTTGGGCCAGTTTTCCAGCCAATTAACTTATCTTACACTCTGTCCCCAATTTGGCCTTACTCAGTTCCAGTATGTCCCCGTGTCCTGTAACAAATGTTTATTGATAGTCACTGAAAGATAGATAGCCCAGCCCCTCCCCTCCAGCAACACTGTCACCAGCCAGGTGCCACAGTGTACACTGCTCCCACAAGCTGTCTCTTCTGCCCCAGGCATCTCCTTAGCACTCCACCTGTTTTGACTGTGTTTGCTTCTGTCCCCAGGACTCTTCCCTCTGCCTTTCTTTCCCTTAGTCTCCTGGTCTTTCTCCTCTAGACAGCGTTCTCCATCTTCCACTGGAGTGATCACTTCACAGAGGCTAGTCTCCTCTGTCCTCCAGGAACCAGTGGGATTGGAGAGAAAGCCTCCTTAGAGATTCTGGTATGGTTAGGCTAGCTCGGCCTCAGATTACCTTTTCAAGTGCATCTCCTCCACTTACCCTTCCTCCTGGCCATGCTCAGGGCTCTCTGCTGTTGCTCATTGCCATCTTGAGTGATCCACTTCTTTCTTGTATGAAGCAGGCCAGTATCTTGCAGAAGGTTCAGCATCCTTTGCTCCAACTGCTGAATGTAAGAGCTCCCTGCATTTTTTGCAGCAAGCAGCACTCCTCCTTCTCCAAAGGCTTCTTGGGAACTCAATACCTGCCTCTTCTGTGTTCTGTGCCTGCTGTGTCTTCTGCCTTTGGCCTTCTTCCTCACCTACCCCCCTGGCAGAGCCACCGCGCATTCTTTAAGATGGGGCTGCTACCATCTTTCATGAGGCTTACATTTACCTTCTACGTGGGTAACCCCTCCTTCCTCTTTGCTCCTTTAGCCCTTTGTACACCTGCATTGACAGATGTGCTGGGTACAGAAGAGGAACCTACTGATCTTAAAGAGTTGTCCTGCTTTCAAACACCATTTAACAGTCCCTGCAATCTGAGGTACCACTGTACACAGCCTTTATGACGGTCCTAAAGGGGAAGGGTTGAGATCTGCTGTGAGCATCTGTTGTGTTCCATATCTGTAGTTTGACTTCCGTAGCCCTTGCTGCTGAGCCCGGGACCTTAACATAGAAAGGTTCTCATGGAACATCCTTCCACACCATAAAGAAATAACCTGAACTATTGTTGCTGGTCTTGTTAGAAAACAACAGTATTGAGCAGTAGGTAGTCTAGACTCTCAGAGTTTGTATTTGGCCCAATAGAGCCCTGTCATTCAACACCCACTATAGTCCATAGTGCACTGCAAGAATGCCTCGTGCTTCCAGGTGGAGCTTTGTCATAAGAACTGTTAGCATGGGAGTCCAGGCTGCTCTTATCTTTAGATAATCGTGTTGTCTTGACTCAGATTTATACACAGTAGTTGAATCTCATTAGCCCACATTCACACTGCATAGACCAAGCATGTAAACAGTTGAGACCTTCCAAGGCTATATTAAATCTTCTGCCCATTTCAAAGCAGTGCATCTTGGCAGTTTACTCTATTCCTTAATCCCAGTCTACACATGGGGCTTTTTCTCCTGTTAGTCTTCTCATCGGATCCACACATTAAGATAGCATTTACTGAGCCGGGCGGTGGTGGCGCACGCCTTTAATCCCAGCACTTGGGAGGCAGAGGCAGGCGGATCTTTGTGAGTTCGAGGCCAGCCTGGTCTACAAAACAAGTCCAGGACAGCCAGAGATATTCAGAGAAAGCCTGTCTCGAAAAACCAAAAAAAAAAAAAAAAAAAAAGATAGCATTTACTAGGTTTCAATCCAAGTGCCGTGTATGGTCCAGCTGTTGACAGCTGTATTAAAGAATGAGCATGAGTCTGTACCAGGATGCCCTGTGCCCCTGTTAGCCATGCTGTGTGGGACTTTATTAGAATTAGTTGTTCTAATTGTGCTGTCTGTAGTCAGAACAGCAGTCATCAGCCCATAGCACTGTCATAATGATCCTGATGGTAGGGACTGCACCACACATGGGCTCTGGAGAACCAGGCCACCTGGGTTTAGGTCTTGCTTGGCCCTATCTAGGCATGCGCCTGGTGTCTACATGCTGGCTGTATTCCCATCAGCACTTCATGAGCAGTAAGCATGGGGTGGCAGGAGTCTGCTAGGTACCTACTGAAGACCTTGGCATTCCAGACTTGTTTCTGTGATTACTTATGACATCATCATGATCCTAGACACAGTTCAGAGGCACTTCCTTTGTACATTGTACACCTTGCCGGACACTGCACGGAAGTGCTTGTTTCCTAGCAATAGCCCAGTGCTGGCTGCCATCTTTTCTTACTTGGCTTTTGCAGTCTCATTCCTGCTGGACTCTTGCCTCTACTATGTTGGCCTTCTACAGTCCAGCTGGTGTGCTACTTTTGAACTGTTCCTTTTCTGCCCAGAGACACCACTGACTTCCTACTGTATGGGGAGGAGGGCTATCCCTTCCAAACCTACCTGGTCTGTCCCTCCCCATGTTGCCGGTTCCTCAGCATATCGTCAGTATCTATTCAGTTGAATGCAACCTCTGAGAGGGTAGCAATGGTTCCATCTACCACACAGTGCTTGGCACTGCAGGATACCCCTCCAAGTGGAAGAATGCGTTCTCCTACAGTGGGATCCCATTCCAGCCCTCAGAGGTGTGCACATCCCAGAAGGGAAAGGACTTGTCTCAGCACCTCCCAAACACAGCATGGGCTGGTCTGACTTAGAGGGGAGGCTCTGCCTAGACCAGTCCAACTAAGCAGCATGTGCTATCTGCTGTGCTGAGCGGCTCTCATCTTTGTGATGCTCCAGAGGCCAAGATCCAAAAATCTCAGTGTCTTTGAAGTGTTACCATGTTGGTTTTGGTCTTCATTGTCATTATTTCTGAATGGTCGGTTTCCATGGGCACATGATGGTCTCAAAAGACCAAGGAGGGTCAGTATTTTGGTCCCTGCCTTTCTGCTTTCATCCGTGATCAAGCACATCTTTCCACACAACAGCCCAGCTCACCCCAAGAAGAGAACTCGCCTTTATTTTCAGTTGTATTAGCAGATCCTAATTGTACGAGGGAATGTATTTCATTCTGACATTTTCAGGCACATGTGTGGTATGTGATCGCGTTCAACCCCCCTCCCACCTGGCAAAGGGTGACTCCATCTGGCTCTACCTTGTTCTTGTATTTCCAAGTTCAGGACTGTGTCTGCCTGTGAAGGGGCTGCTGCTGAGAGCCTCTGGGTGGACAACGGAAGGCAAGTGCTGCCTGGATAAAGTCCATTCACTGTTCAGTTCAACAGCAGCTGATGCTGGTCACCTGCCCATAGTTCAGAGAATCCTACTTGGTTTTTAGTAGTGCCAGAGATGAAACTCGGGGTGGCTATACACCCCAGCTCTCCAGAGAGCATCTTCAGATTGCCTGGGTGCTGCTTGGTTTGTTTTGGTATTTTCTTTATTTTTTTTTATTTTTTATTTTTTTTTTTTTGGTTTTTTCGAGACAGGGTTTCTCTGAATATCTCTGGCTGTCCTGGACTCGCTTTGTAGACCAGGCTGGCCTCGAACTCACAAAGATCCGCCTGCCTCTGCCTCCCAAGTGCTGGGATTAAAGGCGTGCGCCACCACCGCCCGGCGGTATTTTCTTTAGTTTGTAGTGTATAAGGATAGAGCCCTGACCTCAAGTATTCTCCCATTGACCACAGCCCTTGTCCGTAGTGCTAGTTAATAGCATCAGCTTCACCCTGGAACTACTTGGGTGAAGGGACCTGGAGCCCTAAGCAACCCATCGCCCTTCAGATTCTCAGAGAGACCTCCCAACAGATCATCCAGGTAGAGGTAGGCTGAAGGACCATGGAACTAGCCAGAAACAGGAGGGGAAGCTGAACTCCCCTTCCCACCCTGGGAGTATCCTCTGGTGGTTCCTACCAACAACAAGCCTGCATGCCGTCCGGCCCTTTAACATCAGCTTCTCAACAGAAGGTGTCAGCACCATTTTATAGATGAGAATGTATCTATCTAGTGAAGAGGTCCATGAAGGATCAATGGTTGTGTCCAGTATGGCCCAAACTTGCAGCCCGGTATCCTCTGTCACCCTCTGCCATTATCCCTAAAAAGTTACATGGATTCAAAGACACACAAAAAGCTCCTAGAAATGTGGGTGACTGAGGGAATATGCTGAAATGAGTTGAGTTTTTTAAGCTTTTTAAAAGAATGATGCTTTTGATAAAATTTAATTTTGGTGGAAAATGCTTTCTGCAGATACTTGAGATGTTCCCAGTTCTAGTTTCTTCCTGTACACAACCTTTATCACATGATTGTTTTGTTGATAAATTTAGTGTTCAGTTGGGACTTACATGTAGATCGTACCTACCCTCAAAGGGAAAGAGGATTTTATAGTTTCCATTCATTCTCATTAAAATCAGAACATTTGCATTTTAGCTTTTACATCTAGTTCCAGGAATTTTAAGCAGTCTGATTGTATGGAAGTGGGTCGTATTAATTGCAAATGGGCTCGACATCTGCTTGCTAACATGGAGGGCTTTTTTTTTTAGCCCCGTTTTGTTTTTATATATGATCTACCAGAGTGATTAGACAAGAGCTATTGCTGGTGCTGTTAGAAGGCTAGGTTCTCAGAGGGTTAGATTGCACCCATAAAAATGAATTTAAGAGCGAGTCTCTGAAAGTTCTTGAACCAGAGTGATTAGACATCTGAAAGTTGATAGTTTTTAATACACAGTCTGTTAGGAAGCCGTCTTCTGTCCTTGGAGCCTCCATTAGTCAGCTACTCAAGAGCCAAGGTTATGGGCCCCTGACCCGGGAGGAAGAGCATGGGGGCACCCTGCCCAGTTCTACCTGCAAGGCATGAGGTGGGTATGAGTGAGGTCTAGTGGGACCCAGGCAACTGGTGACTCACTCAGCGGGCAAGTTACTTCCTCCCTAATGCTGGTATAGTGGTGGCGTCCAAAGTGGGTCTCAGCACACTACTCTAAGGAAGCCAGTATGTACAGTACTGTCCACTGAGCCACTCGCCATCACACTACTCTAAGGAAGCCAGTATGTACAGTACTGTCCACTGAGCCACTCGCCATCAAAACAGTGAACCGTTTGCTTAGCTGCAGTTCTTTTCATAGTGTCTTCTGAACTGGCCTGCACACCCTGACTCTTCCTAAGGAGAAGTTTCCTTTACCACTTCTAACTACAGAGCAAATGCTTCGCCTGGGCCCGTCTGACTTACTTCAGCATTAGTAACTCAAGCATCTAATGTGTCCTGGATCAGAAAATTATTGAAGAAGGTCCTTGGCTCAGAACCACCAACCCATTCTTCAGGATTGTTCTGTTTTGTTGTTTGGGGGAGAAGCCAGGACTAAGCCTTCTCATGCCTCCTGTAAGTGACAAAGTCAGGAGATGGGGACACAGTGAGGGACTAGCCAAGATTAGGGAAGGGTGACACGTCTTCTAGAGTGGCTGATATTTTCCCTGTAGTGCTTTCCAGACCCTGCCACAGTGCCTGTATCTAGGAGGGTACAGTTGACATTTGCTGCGTGAATAAATTGTCATACGCCCGGAGGACTTTACTGGATGACTCTGCCTAATAGTACCGTGGGATTCTAGTTAGCTGCCCAATGTGCATGGTCTTTCACTCTTCCTGGAATCAAGGGTTAAACACGAGAACTTTCTTTTTTTCTGCACATAGCAAATATCCTTCTCATGCATGGCTATCTGCTGCCCTGCTGCAAACAAATAGTCCTAGGAGTCAGTGTTCAGGAGCAGGGAGGGATTTGAACCAGTGGCTCCAACCCCTTACTCTCTGTGTCTTGGGAGATTGTCAGGTGTTAGGAGTGAGATTGGCTGCCACAGAATTGAGCAAAGCTGGTTGGTGTGCAAAGGGTAAGCCTGCCTTAGAACCTGTGGCTTGACTTCACTAACCTCGGGCGTCTGAAGCAGCGAGTTGTGGTAGTGGCAGGTGTCTTCTTGCCGAAATCCTCCCTCCAGTGCACTGTGGCTCTGTTCCCAGTTAGTCCCTCCTTCCACAGACTGTGACTTGTTGCCCAAAGGAAGGATCCCTGGCTCACCCTTAACACGGGGAAATCATTTAGAGCCCAACTTAATTTGGTCTGACTCTTTATTGCTGCACTATTGCAATTAAGTTAGATTAATGAAAGGTAAATTCCAGTGTATACATGGGGAAAAACCTCTTGTAAAGATCCTAATTAGAGTGTGTGTTTATTTAGTCTGTCGTGCTCTAATTGCATGCGTCCTGCTATTTACAAACAGGCATCATAAAAGAGTAATGAGTGTGTGAAGAACATTAGCGCTGGTGGCAGATGGGGGCGACGGAAGTCTGCTGGTGGGCATGATTTTCAAGTGACAGAAAATGCAGAATGATGCTGGCTGGGGAGGGGAGGGCGGAGCGGGCGTTATGCAAGGCAGCAGCTTGTCCTTTGCTGCAGAGGGCCAGCTGCCTTTAATTTCTTGCAGCAGTGTAATCTGTAGAAGGAAACAGACACCTCACACAGTTGTCTGCGACCTTAGGCAGCTAGGCCTTCCATCCCCTCACGTGCGCCCCGCCTCCACCACCAGGCCTGCACTGTGGGACATCTGCCCTCCAAGCCACAGAGGTTCCCTGGGGGCTTTCCTCACGTGACGCAGCTCTGGGCCCTTTCGAAGCCTTTCAGAAGATTCAAACATGCAGTGAAGTGAGAAATAAAGCTGTGGTGTTTCCTTGGCTCCTTTGATACCACATCTCAGTCTTACATAACTTCAGTTGTTGGAGTCAGGCACAGCTCCATCTTCCCTAGGTGGCTGCTTAGTCACTTGTGTTATGCCCCCACCTGACTGACATATGTGGAGAAAAGCCGAGGTTCCAAATGGAAAAGGGAGAACAGATGGGCGGGAGCAGAGCCCAGTGATGACCTACCACACAGCTTCTATAATCCCAGGGATTACCCACCACACGGCTTCTCTAATCCCAGTGACCACCCACCACACGGCTTCTCTAATCCCAATGACCACCCACCACACGGCTTCTCTAATCCCAGTGACCACCCACCACACAGCTTCTCTAATCCCAGTGACCACCCACCACACGGCTTCTCTAATCCCACTGACCACCCACCACATGGCTTCTCTAATCCCACTGACCACCCACCACACGGCTTCTCTAATGCTTGCTACACATTTTCTCCTGGGCCAGGGGTGGAACTCAGTGGGTTACGTGTCAGGACCTGGCTTTAAATCTCAGCACCAAAAATAAGTAAATTCATCCCAGGAATCAGGTTTCAGGACTAGGCGTGTGTTCAGTGGCAGAGCGCTAAGGTGTGAACACCCGAGTTTGATGCCTATCACCGGCAAACAAACAAAACCCAAGAACCAGGCTCAAGATCAGGTGTGCAAGTGCCAACTCTCAGAGTCTCTTAGAGTCTGTCAGCATAGTGTTCATAGGAATAAGCAAAAATCAAAAATGCAATACCTCAGTTTCCCTG
>CAJQZJ010031933.1:5244653-5292326 GCA_907164525.1 Lophiomys imhausi | reverse complement strand
TCGGCTAGGGTTTTTTTTTGGTGTAGTCACCTGGAGCTTAGCCTGGGTTGTGTACCGGATAGGCTCAGAAAGCCTCCCTGTGTGGTTGTCCACCTTATGCTGGTCAAGCACACTGTCTTTAATGCTATGGTAGTGGCCAGGCATGCCCCCTCCTACCCCCTTCCCCAGCTTCCAGACAGTTTTTCCCATCGACACACATCCCCACATGCTGTCACCTTGCACTTTGCTATAACAGCCACTACCCTGATGCCCTGTCTCTTTACCGGTGATGCATATTTTTAATATCAAGCACCAATAGGCTCATTCCTCTAAGAATAAAACTGCTTTTCAAACTTACCAACCGCTCTTCTCTGTAATCAGGGAGTGAGGGCCGTGACTCAGCATGTTAGCAGACAGGGTGTGGGAACACCTGGCCATTGTTCTGATTTTATATCAGTCAGGCTGAAGGAACAAATGGAAAAATAGAAGTCTCCATTGAGTTTATCTTATTAGGGGATTTAGGTTATGTTAATGCTATAGCTTCATTAATTACCCCATATCAATAAAAGAAGCAGCTTTTAGCCTCCCAGCGTAAGAGAGGAGAAGAAATGGTGGTATCAAAGGGAACCTTCAAAGACAGCCAGAGCTGTCTCCAGGGTAATTTCTGATCCTGCATTCTTCCCACTTCAAAGTTGGATGTGTATGTGTGTTTGGGTCGAGGGGGTTGGGGGAAGCTTGAATCTGATTTCTCTAATAAGTGTTGGCATCAGCCCCGTTTGATATTAGATGCAGGGAACATTTTGATTTGTTATAGCCTTTGAAATTGTTCAGACGACCTTCAGAAAAATGGCCTCTCGTTACTTCTGGGGAGAAGGGTAAGAGCTGGGAAAGGGGAATGAATCCAGCTGGGTTCCTATGCAGAGGGTGTCCCAAAGCTGTGCTTCCAGCAATTTTTTAGTAACAAATGCATGTCCTGATTGAAAGTGAAAAGTTGAAGAATAATAGAGCTGTAGCATCGCATGCCTGGTGAGACTTGTTTCCTCTCTTCCTCTGGGAGGGTGGGCAGACTTAAGAAGATGACCACACAGAAGTTTTCCACGTCTCTGAAAACTTGGGCAGCTGCAGAGAAATCCTACACTGGTGCCTAGTTGTATCCTTCACCCCATACTGACACTTCTGTCACCCATTGGTCTT
The DNA here is from genome assembly GCA_907164525.1 of Lophiomys imhausi. NCBI lineage: Eukaryota > Metazoa > Chordata > Mammalia > Rodentia > Muridae > Lophiomys > Lophiomys imhausi. Next base: position 5,291,153 of record CAJQZJ010031933.1, on the reverse strand, counting down.
GTAAGACAGGGATCCCTTTTAAGCTTTCCTTTAAAGGTTGAGGCCTGCTGCGGCGCAGGAACTTCATTTGGAAGTGTCCATTTTCGATCATTTAAAATTCTCTGTGTGTGCCGCCTTTTGAAATGAAATAAAGAATTGATAACTTTCTGATAAGCTGCCAGAGCTTTCACATACTGCTAAATGAATGTTAGCAGCCATGATTGGCACAGCAGCAGGCCCGGCATGAGTTTGTGAGGCTGAATTCTTCAGGAGCACCCCCAGAGAACTGGACCAGTGACATTGTAGAGAGGCCCCTGAGTAACATCCCCTCTGAAGTCAAGCTGAGAGGCCCTGGGCCTCTGGACACAGGCAGGCTCCCAACTTCCCCATTGCTTGGCTGTGATGCACTCTGAACCCGTTTCCTCATCTGTGAGTTGGAAGAGATTCTTGTGTGTCAGTGCTGGAAAGGGGGTGGGGCTGCTGACTGTAACAGAAGTAAGAGGTCAGTAAGGACAGAGTTACCTTGCCTATGTGTAAGGTCATGCTCTGAGGGGCTTTTGACATCTAGGTGTTTACCCTGAGAACAGGCATGAGTACCCACTCATCTGCGGGGTTGCATTTCACTTCCCTAGAAATAGACCCTGCTCCCACTGGAACCTACTCCAGCCCCGGGACCCTTCACTGCCTCTGTGACTGAGCTTCGTCCACCAGGCTCCACAAGGAGCTGACTTGGCTCTTCCAAATCCTTCAGACATTGCCCAGTGTTCTGAGAGGAGTTTCACTCTCTCCCTGACAACCCAGCTCAGAATAATGTGTTATTCACTGAGCTGAAAGTTTGCAGCTTCCAGTATGTTCCCTGTTTTAACAGTGGTAACAATGCTTGCCTTTGCAGCAAATAAGCCAGAGCTAATAAATACTCACTTGGCTTCCTGAATGGATTTCTGAGCTCTTCCTGGCCCTAAGGAGAGAGAGACAGGGCACTGACTCCAGGACTCACATTTAAAAGGCTTTCTCTGCTATAAACCTAGCAAAAGATCAAATATGAACCTCAGGTTCCCAGCAAAAGGGAGCTCATTGTCACTGTGGGTCCCTTTCTCAGCCATGTATGCCAGGTAAATGGACTGTATTGTCCAAGGCCTTGCTGTCCCCAATAGTAGAATCATCTTCTGGCATTCTGGATGGTGTATTTAAAACTTCTGAGAACCCACAATTAGGCTGCAGAGCCTAGCTCTTAATTAAGCCTCTGATCTTTTCTCTCAAGGTTTTTTGGGGGTTTTTTTATTTTGTTTTGTTTTAGATTTTTGTAGATGCTGAAGGTCTCCATAACTGTGTGAGTGAAGTCTTCAACTTTCAGTGTATGCAACTTCCCTCTCCATGTCTCTGTGGCTGGCATCTGTGTTGAAGTGTGTTGTATGTGCTGTGAACAGGCAGACGGCATCAGCAGTGAGAACTGCCGACTGAAAATAAAAGAAGTGAAGTTGCCGCCGAGTTCCAACACCAGTACTGCTCCTCCCGAAATCTCGATTAAAAAATCCCTGGCATCATGGTTTGGGTAGAACTGAGAGATGCAAAGTCATTCTTATTTGCCCTGTGTTCCCTGGACCGACTTTAATGCTGCAATTGTTAACCCTGGACTGAACTGCTGCATTGAAGTCACCTAAATCTGACTTCCCCACTTGGAGCTAGACCCATCAGAATGGACAATGTGGGGAACTCAGTGTGCATTCTTTGACATTTATTTATTTTGTATATATACATGTGCATGCACATTCAGGGGTGAGAGGACAACTTGGCAGGAGTCCGGTTCTGTCCTTCCACCATGTGGGTGCTGGGGATTGAACTCAGGTCAGCAGGGTTAGCAGCAGGTGCCATTTTCCACAGAGCCAACTGTTTTTGTCATAGTAACTCTTGTCACTCTGCCCCTCCATACTGTTAACCTCTAATGCCTGAAGATGTTTCAGATTCTTCCTCCCATCCATTGGATTCAAGGAAACAGAGACTGAAATTTGATGTTACCTGTCTAGGGGGCAGTTTGGCATTGGGGACAGGCTGTTAGAGTTCTTGGGGAGCCAGGAAGCATATAGCATGGGTGGTGGGATACATTTCCCCAGTGGTATAAATGAGTGTGTGATGGAAGATCCGCGTTACCTACTAGCTCTGGAGCTGGAGTGTACCCTCTTCCCTCCCTAGCCAGAGCCCAGCCACCCTGAAGGTAGCCCTCACACTCCCTCTGCCCTTGAGCACATGAAACCCAGTCAGGCACCTGAGCCTTAACCAGAAACCAGTCACAAGTGAAAGGGCTGGGAGAAAGGACTGCATGCCCCCCCCACACACACACAAACACACACAACCCAGCGTGTAATTCCCAAGGACTAGCGGGGACTCTGAAGTGCCTAGGTTAAGTGCAGCACTCACTTACCTCCTGTGGCACAGAGGCATGTCCCCATGCATCCTGTGCCCTAGTGCTGCAGATCAGTGTGACAGCACACGGGCCTGAGCTGCTCCAGGTCACGCTTCCACCTTGACCACCAGTCAACCTCAGAGGCAGGTCCAGAAGACCCATTCACTGGGTGTTTCAATTTGCTCAGCTCCTGACCTCATTATACCAAAGTCACCTAGGTAGCACTTCTGGGACACACAGAGGGCTTCCTCACTTGTCATTACCCATGAGTGGCAACCTAGTTCCTGCAATGTCTGTCTTGGGGTAATTCTGGGTTTGCAATTCCTCGTTTGTTCTCAAGTCTTGAAACAGTGAGAAGGCATGGGTTACCATGCAAGCTGGGGAAGTCAAGCCACTGAGGTACTGTAAATGAGACCCCAGTGTATGGGGGACTGGACTACTTCCTCTGAGCTCCAACCACATCTCATGGGGGGTGGGACCTCGAGTTTCTTTGTGTGTTTAATACAGCCAGTTCCAGAGCCCACTAGGAGTGCTGCTGAAAAACAAAACAAAGAGCTGACTCACAAGCCAGCTCTAGCCCTCCAAACTCACCCACTCCATAGGGGAAGAGCATTGAATTTGTAAGCTACAAAACAAAACTTCCTGACAGTGACATGGGGGTGTCTCTGACTTTTTGCCTGCTCTTGGGACCCTTTTCCTCCTATTTGTTTGCCTCATCCAGCATTGACATGAGGGTTTGTGCCTAGTCTTATTGTAACTTCTTTTGCGGTGTTTGGTTGATATCCCAGGAAGGTCCGCTCTTTTCTGTAGGAGAACTGGGAGGAGTAGAGGGAGGGATGTAATTATGAGAGTAGAATAAATTTTAAAACAACAAAACAAAACTCCCCAGAGGCTGCCAGGGCCAGCCAAATTTGAGCAGCCAGATGATGCCGTTCCGCCTTCTGTGAGAAGCCTCTGTGGTGGCTCTGAAGTCCCTCTTCACCTAGAAGGCCATGGTCATTTAGGAGACTCAATGAAAGCATGTGTGGAGGGCCTGCTGTGACACCTAGCATGGAGTCGTGTCCTCAGTTACACACTGCTGGCTCTCCTTTACCCAGCAATGGCCTAGTGATACCCATGATGCGCCAGGCCCAACACTTCTGCCCACTGAGCTCACAGAATGTCTGAGCCAAGTGAGGAGCAAACAAATCACAGAACTAGTAGTCCTCAGTGTTAGAAAAACTTTAACTTGGGCTGGAGAGATGGCTCAGAGGTTAAGAGCACTGCTGCTGGCTGCTCTTCCAGAGGTCCTGAGTTCAATTCCCAGCAACCACATGGTGGCTCACAACCATCTATAATCAGATCTGGTGCCCTCTTCTGGACTGCAGGCATAATGCAGACAGAACACTACACATAATAAATAAATCTTTAAAAAAAAAAAAAAAGAAAAACTTTAACTTTTGAAAAGGTAAAGAAAGTGGATGTCGGGAATAATACTTTGATAGGTGACTGGGGGAAGCCTTCCTGATGATCATGGCATTGGACCTGAAGGAAGTCCAAGAGGAACCATATGGAAGCTTGTGCAAAGGGCAGTCCAGGCAAAGAGCATAGGGCTGACTTGGCTCTTCAAGGCATGCAAGAGCCTCAGGAAGACTCAGGTTCTAAAGTAAGCAAGGGCCCCGGCCCATGTGGCCTAGAGGTTGAAGACTCCATGTCCCTTTCATTTCACTCCTTAAGTCACCTGGAAGTTGGTAAAGAAGAAGCCTAGGCATGCCGTAGCTGGCCTTTGTCACCTAGGTCCTACTCTGCCACTGTTTTGGTCTTCGTGTTGACTAAAACTGATGCCAATTCTTCTCTCTCCCCCAACAGCTTGACATATGGTCCAAATCTAACTATCAAGTGTTCCAGAAGGTAAGTTTTCCTCTCTGTGTCTTACTCAGGAGGCACAGGCAGACCACAAATCCTTTTGAGTATAAACTTTCTCAACTCAGAGGCTTTTTAAAAGAGTGAGGGGGAAATGCAAGGTTGGGGCTGCGGCTCGGTCTCGGTAGAGAGCTTGTCTAGAAGGCACGAGGTCCTGGTTTCATTCCAGCAGCACATCAACTGGACATGGTGGCACACACCTGTAGCCATAGCACCTGGAAGTGGAGGCAGGAGGGTCAGAAGGGCAAGGTCATCCTGTACTGCACAGGCCACTCCCTGGGCTGCATGAACTGACATGCAGAGCTTCCCACTGTATGGCTCTATAGATATGGGAAGCAATTAGCCTGGGGATGGAAATCACGCTGCTGGTTGCCTGTGGGTGGAGCAGGGGAGTAGCCTCAAAGGGATACCAGAGGGCATGTTGGAGTGGTGGATATACTTTGTTTCTGAGAAGATAATGGTAGTTATAGTATCAGAGCCCAGAGGACTGTATATCCCAGGGGTGACTTGCTGTGTGTAGTGTAGTCTGTATCGAGGCAGAAACTTTCACAATGTTCCAAGCGCTACCCAGCCTTGAAATGCAGTTTCTCAGGCCCTGTGGTCTGCCCAGGCATGGGAATGTGCTGAGAGCAGCAGAAAGCACACAACCCAACCACTCCACTCCTGCCTCCTGCCCCCAGGACTGCTTGTTGGGCTTTTTCCCGAAAAACATAAAGGACTTTTAGAAAAATGAGAGGAGGGGCTTGAGAGACAGCTCAGCAGTTAAGAGTGCTTGTCGCTCTTCCAGAGGACCCAGGTTCGATTCCCAGCTCCGATGTAGCAGCTTAGAACTGCCTGCAGTTCCAGTTCCAGGGCGATCGGGTGCCCTTCTCTGACCTCTGAGGGCACTGTATACACATATGCACAGACATGCAACCAAAACATCCACACACATAAAAAGTAACCTGAGTTTTTAAAAGTGTGAGTGAGAAATGATGTGATGAGAATTGAGCAACTCGGCTCCAGGAGGGCGAGGCTCCTGCCCTGGCATGGCCCCATGGTGTGTGCGGGGTCACTGCACAGCCCAGAGCCCTTGGGCCAGCTCACCTGCGGGCGGCAGTCCTGGCTCCTGTCCTGTGCTCTGACTGGCCTCCAGCTCTGCTCTGGCCCAACAGTTTCATTTTTTTCCCTTGACAAGGACATCAGGGTTCTCCGCAGGGCCCTTCTTGTTGTCGGGCACTGTGCTAGGTCCAGGGATACCAGGAAAATAACACAAGTAGACAGGCTGTCTAGGGGCTGGGCCAGAGGACCAAAGGAGGAACAGCCTTCAGAGCAGCATGCTGAGGAGGACTTCATGGGGGAATCGTAAACCAAGAGTGCTGATCAGACAAGTGTCTCAGGGCTAGGGACAGAAGAAATTGGATAGTTTTCTCTGTTTGGTAAGAAATACCTCAGGGACCACTCAGAGCAAGGAGTGGCCCAAGTTCGTTCTACACGTAAGTTGTGCCCAAGGTGTGCCCGGAGGCATAGGCCTTTTGTTTACCTTTTAATTAAATGTTGCATAATGTAAAGGGAGCCCTTTAAAAGTGAACAGCCCTTAGAGTTTGATGCCTTCACACATTTGGCAGCCTTCTCTGTCTAGTTCACCAACATTTCGCCTCTGTGGGGAAGCCCCAGCCTAGGATGAAGTCAGCAGAGGGCATGTGGGTACGCTCTCTTCACCCTGACCACAGTCCCCTTTGCAATCCTAAGTGCAGCCTAAAGCTGAACAGCACATGCTTAGGGAGTCTCCTGACCTTGTCACACCTGAATAAGGTGTGCTGGCCTGAAAAGGAGGCTACAGTGGAAAAGCCAGCAGAACCTAAACCAGAGCCAGGGCTGTTCTAGTAAGTATCCAGCAGGGAGACAGGATTCAGAAGCAGAGGGATTGGTGCTGGTGCCCAGCTCTCTTCCTCCCTTTTGTTCAGTAGGGCACCCAGTAGATGGAATGGCACTGCTCACATTCAGTGTGGACCCTCTTTCTGGTTCAGCCTTAGAAAACCCCCAGACACACACATGGGTATGTTTCTATGGTAACTCTAAAGCCAGATAAGTTGACAGAAATGAGGGAGCCATCAGGAACCAGGGCTTTGGACGATGTCAACAGTGGTCTAAGAGAGCAGTTGTCATTTAAGGTGGAGTCAGGCAAGCTAACAAAGTGTACCCCAATGTGGTGACTTAAGTAAGATCACCAATTAGTATGGTTTGAATGTAAATTGCCCCCCATAAGGTTCTGTGTCGGTCCCCAGCTGGTTGGCACTATTTCAGAAAGTTGTGAAACTTGGGAGGTCAAGCCTAACTGAAGGAAGTAGGCTGCTGAGAGGCAGGCCTTGAGGTTTACGCTTCCATTCTGTTCTGAGGTGCATACTCCTGCAGTCAGAGAGCTACCTGTTACCATGCCTCACCCTCTGGGTGGAACTACAGCCTCAAGCCCAGGTGAGCCCCGTCTCTGCTTTGTTGGATATTTGGTCACAGTGTCGTCAGTAGTTCAGCAGCCTAATAACAGGCCAAGGTTGTCCTACAGGGTCTTAGTTCAGCAGCCTAATAACAGGCCAAGGTTGTCCTACAGGGTCTGTGTGGGCTGCCTTTGCAGTCCTTGCAAAAACTCAAAATATTTCAAAAACAAGAACCTTGTTTAACTGAGAACGTCATTGTCCTGGCTGTGCTAGCATCCCATCACTCCATAGTTCTTAGAAACTTCACCAGATCTAGTCTGGCTGAACGGAGGAAACTGTGATCGCCACACCCAGCCTTCAGTGCCCGGGACCTATGCAGGCTCTGCATGCTTGCTAAACTGCCAGGCTGCAAATATTCACACGGTTGGCACGGGTACCCCCTCAGCTATAGACATTAGTATTTTCCATGTTGTTCTGGACAATTTTCCCTCAGTGGTGACTGAAAAGAAAAAAGAAAACCACTCATTGCCACTGTCTTGTTTTGCCAGAAGAGTCAACATTGTTAAAACCAGTACTTGACTTTCCTTTAACCTGGCCCTTACCCTATGTGGCATAGAAGTGAATTTCTTCTCCAGGCCCCACAACGGCCCTTGAGATTTCTCAAGCCTGGAGCCTGGCAGCCTGCAAACTAGAACCCGGTCTTTGATAGTGACCCCTTCCTGCAAGTGGCCTCCTTGCCCTGCCTTCTTAAAAACTGTACTGTGCGCTGGAATTGTTTTTGAAATCGTGTGGGAAGCTTACGGGGACTCGGCTAGAGTGTGAGATGGGGATTTTCTGAACCACACATTTCGCCTGTGCCGCCATGTTTTAGCCACCCCTCCCTGGAAACAGCCTGCCATGCAGTCTTTGTCTGAACCCACAGACACACCCAGTAGCAGCAGAGTCTAAAATGGACTGTTAGGGCAGTTGGAGAACTGTTCGGTCAGGCGCCAGCCTCCCTCTGTGCTTTACATGGGGTCTTTGAAGTAGTGAGTGTAGACTACTCCCATGCGGTGGTGGTTACCCAACTAGAGCAGTGTGTCCTCTATGGGCCCAGACCCTATGGGTTTCTCTGTCCTCTCTCCTTGCCCTGTTACAGCTAAATGATTAACCTCCAGTCCTAACCTACCCTGGGTTAAAGACCGTCACTGCACAGGGTTCACGTTAGAAGTGAAGGCAGGTAATAGTGAGGCCTCCATGTCCTCTCAGGGGCAAGACTTCCTGCCAAAGATTGCCTGCGCTGTCAGACGGAGGGATATCTGAGAAAATAACGTACCACAGAATCCAGCGTAACCCTCTCAGAAAAGCTTCAGCTAATGGCACCCCGTGGAATAGGTGTGGCTCGATGTCGGATCAGGGAGCCCGTGCTCCAAGCTTGCAGAAGGGGCAAGAAGAAGGTGCGTCTGGGTGTCCTGTCCCGAGGGCAGGGTGTGCTGTTCCCTTTCCACAGTCAGACCCCACATCGATGGCAAAGCTGAGGCCATTTTGTGCAAAGCCAGTCCTGGCCAGCACAGCCTTCAGAGTGTTGGTTAGTGTTGAGACTCAGAGTACCAGAGAGCAGGACTAATTGGCAGCCTTCTCACCTTGCTTTTTAGGACCCACTCTCTCTCACTTCTGTTTTCCTGTCCCCCACTTAAATGTGGGGTGTGCTTATTGATGCTGTTAATAGCGTATGCTGACTGAGAACGGAGATGACTCTTCTTCACCTGCCAGCCTGCTCATGCCTGCCCAGTAAACCGGCCAGCGTGGGGTTCAATGTCAGATTACAGAGAAAAGCCCTGTCCAGGGCAGCAGTGTCCCATGGGCCAGCAGGGTGGCTCTCTGTCACAAGGAGGTTCTATGCCCTCCTTGAGCATGAGGAGGCTTCTCCAGCAGAATCATCCACTTCCCAAAGAGCTTAAACTTGGAGTGGACTGCGTTCCTAGACCCACTTCTGAGCTGAGACTCGCTGAGAACAGCTTGCACTGTTCCCACCCCCACTGCCCTGATGGCACCAAGGATGCCCTTTCCTGGCACCATTGTATTGATTCAGGTGCTGTGCTGTTCATGGTTTGGGTGCTGTTAGGAAGGCAGGAAGCTTTTCCCCTCTGGATAGAAGGTGACTGACTGCCTTGTAGAGACAAAGCAAGCTTCCCCCATCTTTTTACTTCAGGAGCCAAGACAGTGGAGGGCAGGCCACTGTTATATTGTCCACAGGCCTGTGCTTAAACCCCTCAGTGAGCGCCACAGCTGCTGTGCCTCTCTGCAGCAAAGCAGTCCCGAGGAATAAAATGCATCCTGCCTTTTGTCTGTAGACGCTGACTGTCAGCAAGCCATTTTCTGTCTTACTCATTAGACTCCGGTACCCAAGTGCAAGGCAGTGGCTGCTTGGGGACAGCTTGCTGTGAGGCTATGACTGCCAACAGGTGCCTGTCATTTATTGCTCTACCCCAGAGGTGCCTTGCACTTCGTCCTAGGGCGAAGCGGCTTTTTATAGCCAACCAGTTTCCAGCAGTGTGAATTCATAAATTGAAACCTAGAAATAAGGGGACCCTCTGAAAGGCCAGAACCACAGAGCCAGCGAAGACTTCAAGCACATTCATATTTTCCTGGCATTTAAACTCTGCAGGGGCACTCACTGTTTTGATCTTTAACCCCCCCCCCCCCCCCCCATTTCAAAACAGTGTGCATTTTCCTCTAGCAATTCGGGAGAAATGAAAGCCAGTCTTCAGCCACTCACTGCATTAAGTCCTTACAGGGCCTAGAGAAAGGTGGAAGAACACAGGAGGCCCAGACAGGCAGGGGTTGAGGTAGAAAAAGTCTCTGAGGAGCCAGCCCCTGCTCTGCAGGTCTCTTGGGGTTAGGGAACAAAACATAGCCGCGTGGCCTCAGAAGTCAACTCTTAGTCATGGCCATCATTCCACCAGCCACAGAACTGTTCAGAGCCCACCAAGTCTTGCCCTACAGTAGGCAGGTGGGTGGCCTGGTGGGGTGCCACTGGCCTGGGCGCCTTCTTGTTCACTCAGCCATTCTTTGATGTGAAAGACGGGGCCTTTCCTGGGGACGGTCTATGCAGAGAAGTCACTGAGTATCAGCCTGGAGGGTGAGCTGAGTCAGCCCAGGAGACTCAGCACCCTGAATGGAGTCTGTGTTCACTGAGTGCCTTCCATGACTCCGCCCCTTCCCATAGTGCCCCTCATACCTAGTGCATGCTAGCTCCAAGTCCTCAGAAGGTAACGCTTTTCCCCTCTGGATAGAAGGGAACATCACCCAGGAGGTTCACTAGGTAGACTCTGGGTTCCCCCCTGCCAACTTCCTCCACAGTCCTCTTCAGAAAAAAATTTAACCAAGACCCCTGGTTAGGATACCACACCTGATAGCCTGGAGGTTGTACTGAGACTCAGGCCACACCCTACCCAGCCCTTATACCAGGGAGGCTCCCACATTTAGAGGGACCCTCAGCACAGTGAGGAGCACAGTGTGGCATTGTTTTCCTTCTGTGTCTGTGTACCCTGTTGCTGCCTCACAAGTGTGTCCCAAATAGACAGAGCTGAGGGGATAGCTTTCATAAGTACCAGGACAGATCAACAGCTTCATGTAGACAGGTGGGTTCCTGAGGGTGGCATGCAGGAGGAAGGTGTGGATTTGCCTGGGATATAGGCTGTTGAGTTGGGGGAAAGTAAGGCAGAGGGTCCCATGTCCTCAGCCACCAGCTGGTCTAGACTAATTGGGCTAGCTAGGCCGGAGCATCCACCCAGGCTTGGGAGCCAAGGGAAAGCAGAAGAGGTGTTTGGGCTAAACTGGCTGCCAGGGAGCCCTGGCCACCACCTTCCTGGACCACACCCACATGTGTCTGTTTCCAGAACAGGTTTCTGTTTGTTTGCCTCTTATGGATCCTTCAGGCTCCCTGCTGGGTAGATCAAGAACTCATATGTACCCAGCTGTGTGTACCAAGTAGACCTAGGAAGACCTGGCCAGCCAACTGGCCTCTAGCATACTGAATTATCCTAGAAGTGGCTTGTGGTTTTCTGCCATTAGAGGGGTCACAGGGCAACCATTCATCATCTCTATAGTTCCCTTCTTCCTGAAAGGGAAGGGACACAGGACAGGGCATCAGAACTGACAACTGCTTCTTGGGAAGACTGTCTCTTCCCACTCCTAGACATCCTTCCCCCGACCCACAGCTGCTGGTCTACACACTCCAAGCCTGGCTGCTTCCCATCATGCTCCCTGTAGTGACTGTTTCAGCAGGAGCCGTCTGCAGGTGGTTGGATCCTGGCCACCCCTCCTCAGTCCACTCATGTATTGGAGAGAGCATGTGAGGTGAACTGTTGTCATAGGTAGGACATGTAAGCAACCTCCATGTGCTACTGTGCCTCAGAAGTACTGTTTCCAGTGACCTTTTCCTCCTGAGGAAGGCCCCTCCATTTCCTCTGCTCCCTGTTGGCCAGCTTCCCTTGCACAGAGCCCCTGGCTCCTCTTTGCAATGGACCCTCTAGTTTAGAGCATGGGCTTTGTTGTGGGCCTCAGGCCAAGGGTTCGTCCTCTGAAAGTTCAGCCCCTTCCTCTGCAAAAGGTGACACGACACATGTCACCTCCCTCGGGCTGTGTGTTGTGAGCTCATCAGTGGTGAGGTGCCTGGCACTGAAGGTTTCTGGCAAGTGTGGCATATGTTGCTGTTGCTGCTGCTGCTGTAGCTGTCACAGGGCTAAGGACCACAGAGCCTGGGATCTACTCTTTATGCATGTCCCCATTTTTTATTTTTTTTTTTTTGGTTTTTCGAGACAGGGTTTCTCTGAATATCTCTGGCTGTCCTGGACTCGCTTTGTAGACCAGGCTGGCCTCGAACTCACAAAGATCCGCCTGCCTCTGCCTCCCAAGTGCTGGGATTAAAGGCGTGCGCCACCACCGCCCGGCTAGCATGTCCCCATTTTAAGGGGGATATTTTTGTCAACTAAACTGAAGATCCATGTCCCGTGGCAAGCCCAACCACTCCCACCCAAGCCTCCTCCATCTTTCTGTCTCTCTTGCCCTGTTAAAGAGTGGGCATCTTCAGTGTGAAATACACAAGAATTCCAGCTCCCAGCTTCACCCACTGGGCAGCTTGCTAGGTCAGGGCCAGGGACAGTGCCTACTGTCCTGAGAGGGCACACCTCCCTCCAGTAACACTGCCCTTATATGGCCTGCAGTAGATGCACCTAGTCCTGACTTCACAAAGCTGCTGCCTTGTTGCTGCAAATCTGATGAGGAAATAGCTATGACTGTGTGCCAGCTACAGAAATCACATGGCATCGAGCAAAGGTGGGACAATTCAGGTGTCTCTAGGCCAAGACTTCGCTGGCAGCCAGCGACAGTCTGGCATTTGACCATCTAATGAAGTTAAACATTTTTCATCTAATGAAGAGCCTCAATTCCTTAACCCTGAAAAAATGTCAAGGACCCACCATGTGACTGGCCTCAACGATGCTATGTGAAAGTGTGCAGTGGTCAGGACCCTGGGGAGTTCCCTGGCTCCAAGAGGCAGGCAGTGGCTCTGCTCTCCCAGACTCCTGGGCTCTTCTCCCATCCCCTCCTGCTGCCTCCCCTTTCTTCCAGCTGCCTTTCCACTTAATCTCTTTGAGTCCAGGTCCTACTATGGTAGTGGTGCCTGCTACAGAGACACACTGCTCTCCAGTGTCCAGAGCTGGCCCAGGTGGCCTCATTCCCAGAGAGTGCAGCCTGAGACAGCACATCCTGTCACAAGCCTGGACAGGGCCAGGCTCAAGTACCCAGAGAACTTGGAAGTACATACAAGGGAACTTGCCCCTAAGCACCAGGTACCAGGCAGGCAGGGAGCAGCCAGACTATGTGTCAATACTGGAAAGGGCTTAGTAATAGAAGAACATTCCAGACAGGGTCAGACACTGTGGTGGGTTAGGCAGCCTCACAGGTCGCTGCAGTCAGCTGTGGGCTGAAAGGAGGCAGGGGATCAGGACCCTGTTTACACACAAAGCCCACCATGGAGGGCCATCAACAGCCAGTCTGTGCCTGGGTCCAGGGAATTGAGAGATGCTTCTAGACATCAGTTGTATCATGTCTGAAACTCTAAAGGGTTAGTGTAGGCCTCCCCACCCAGATGCTCATTTTTGGAAGCCCCAGTTTGTGCCTGCCAGAAACTGTTAAACACGTTGCATCCACAGGCTCCTACTTCTCAAATTCAGGGCTTGATCCTAAAGGTATGCCAGAGATTTGAGGACTGATTGAGCAGCTGGATCTGTCTCCACCTTTCCTTTCTGACCCAGCTAGCCTGCTGATCTTGTCCCAGACCAGCATGACCTGGCCCCCATGACAGTGATAAGCTCCGCAGAGCCCATGCAGATGGCTCCTTCATCATATAAAGCAGAATATCAACCTCGCCTGAGTAATCCCCCATCCCTGTGGGCCTCTGCGCTTCCTCCCCAGGCCCCCAGGCCTGCTGAGCCTACAGCACACAAATCCTGTCTCCGATTAGAGACTAGGGCTGCATAATAAGTGGCAAATCCCCTGCCTCCGCCCCACCATGCCTTCATCCGTGTTTTAGAAGCTTCTGTCTGCAGCACTCCCATGGCCCCAACACCACTTTGAGCACTTCAGAGTATTCCAGTTTTGAGATAATGATGACTCCTCTTTTCATAGAATGAAGACTTCTAAAGCTGCCTTCAGTATTCATCCTAAAGCTGGTACAGGGTTGTTAGCATGGGCTGCCATCTCTGTAACCCCTTAACACGCCGTACTCCCATATCTGGCTCTAGAGCCCACAGATAATTTACTCCTGAGCACTATTTGGGGCTCCTTCCCATAAGGGTGAGATTGCTGTTGTTAGAATCATTAGGGGAGCCTCAGATGCCTGGGCTGGCCCGTTGCACAATGTTAAAGCCTGTTTGCCCTCCACGTTGGAATGGCATGAGCTGATCGATGGTACACATTTGTCCTGCAGCCAGCTTAGTGGTGCTTTCAGACCTTGATGAGACCTAGAACTAGGGAGAGGAGTTAACAGAACCAGGGTCCGGTGAAGATGGCATCACATCGAGACATTAGGTGGGCCCCTGGAGTGAGGCAGAAGCATAGCACCTCTCTTGCTGCCTGGCATGGTACTGCACACCGTTAGTCTCAGCACTCAAGAGGCAGAGGGAGGTGTACCCCTGTAAGTTGGAGGCCAGCATAGCATTCATAGTAAGTTCCAGGCCAGCCAGGGCTACATAGTAAGATCCTCTCTTTAAAAGCAGGGGGGGGAGGGGTGCAGCTTTGAAGTCGCCCCTGGGAAGGGCCAGGGGTGGAGCTTCTTCTAGTTCTAAGGGCAGAGAGTGAATGCCACTGCTGGGTCACTTAGGGCCTGCAGGACCAGGCCAGTGCCTTCACCCCAGCCTATGTCTTCTTACTGAGGTCCACCAACAGGGCGATGCAACCAGGTCTTTCCAGGCTTCCCACCCTCCCACCAGGTCACATTCTGTCCACCTTTACAGCATAGGAAGCTGGTGCTGCCTGGAGGGAAGCCAGAGTCTAGGACCCACAGACTTCTCTTTTAAATAAACAGCTTGTGGTTACTTGGGTATTTAACTTTTCCTGTTTATGAACCTTGCAGCGGAATACATTTAATAGTGGCCCCAGCTCCCTGTCGTGGCTCTATGGATAAATAAAGCTGTCCAATAAAACTTACTTTGGGAAGAACATTGGATTGCTGGAAGTTGAAACCAGCTCACCTTGGGCACTGTCCTGCCCCCTGGTGGCCTGGGCTTCCTAACATCCTAAGCCTTTTAAGCAGCACCCTCAAATTCTAGAAGCTGGGGCTGGTTCCTAGCAAGTGATACCTCCCACCTGAGAGGGTCCCTGAGACCCTGAGGATAATCCCCAGCTCTCAGACGTTCAAGGACCTCTTGTTCTAGAAAAGGAAAGCACCCACCCCAAGTTAGAGCTGTGGAAACAAGATAGGTCAGGAGGAACATACACTACACAACCATGCTGCAGCCAAGGGAGACCGCTGCAAACTGTGCTTGTTCCCACCCCTGCCTGCTGGTCCTCATCATCATCTCTCACCTTCCAGACCCTTCCTTGTGAGGGGAACATGCTGGGCAAAAGAACTAATCAAAGAACTTCCCCTCTCCCCTCTTTTCCTAGGTCACCACTGTGGCCTGTGTGTTCTGTTTTGGTTTGTTTTTTTCCCTGATGGTCTGGCCACCCAGACACCTGGGCTTGGGGGAGGGTGTGTCCCGGGTCATCACAAGACAGTGAGCAGTTGGCCTCTGCACCGCCACCAGGACCCCACCTTCTACGCTTTGTACCCCTCTGAGGCACGGTGTGCTGCAGCCCTTCTCACCCCATCTTCCCTGTAACACAGGCAGGAAACGAGTTCAGTTGTCCGTCCTACCAGGGCAATGGGGAAGGGGAGCCTCACGCTCAGCAAGCTAGAGGCTTGAGCAAGGAAAGGAGAGGGCCTGGGATTTGGTACCCCTCAGAACACTTGTCCACCCCAGAAGTCCCTGCAGTGGGAGCCTACTGGGTCTGACCTGCAGTTGAGGTTGGGGAAGCCCAGGCAAGCCCTGCCTGGTGCACAGTAGCCAGGTAGCCCAAGCAAGTCCCTCAAGCTCCCAGTAACTTGGTTCCCTGACTTGGAAATGGCACTTTGAACAGTCCCTCTCCCCTCATTACTGTGAGGGTGGAGTGAAGTCATATGCTGACCTTCTGACCCATGGAGTCCATGCCCAAGGTCATCCTGCTGCTCAGAAGGGCAGGATCCAGGTAGAGAGCAGGGAGTGTAGCTCAGAGCCCGCCCACATGCTCTGAGGCTCGGGCCACCGTGCACCACAGGGTCGCAGAGGAACTTGGGGAGACTGCTTTGACTGGCAGCTGCTTCAAGGTCTCGTGAAAGAGTCCCTCTTCCCTCCACTCAGTTCTCCATCTGGGTGCACAAAGACTTTCACAGCCCCGAGCTGAGTCAACCAAGCCTGCTGCCTTAGCTTTCCAGATGGGGACCCACCCGGAGCCAGGTCGCACTGAGGGGAGGCAAGGCCTCTGGATCTTGAGCCTGGCATGAGTCTCCCTCCACCCTCCATCCCTGGTACCCTCCCTCGCCCTGTGAGTCTGCTAGGGTTACTTCATGGCCCCTCCTCCCTCCTTTCCCTAGGTTCTAGTCACTTTGATCTTTTTTTTTTTTTTTTTTAAAGATTTATTGATTTATTATGTATACAATGTTCTGTCTGCAGGGATGCCTGCAGGCCAGAAGAGGGCACCAGATTTCATTATGGATGGTTGTGAGCCACCATGTGGTTGCTGGGAATTGAACTTATGACCTCTGGAAGAGCAGCCAGTGCTCTTAACCGCTGAGCCATCTCTCCAGCCCCACTTTGATCTTTTTACAAGCTTTGTTTCAGCCCAGCACTCCTGCAGGCAGCGCATCCTCCTTGGCCTCCCTCTCTCAGGAGCATTAGTGCTCTTCCCTGGCCTCCCTGGCTGAGGGGCTGCTTTTATCTCTCAGGGCACAGCATTAGCTTACAGCACAATGGGCCCAAACCTGGGTCCTCACAGAATTGGTTAAGAGCAATCTTTTGTTGCATTGGCATGTTTTTTCCACATCTTCAGCTCTGAACAAAACGCGACTTTGTTGTAGAAAGTAAGACCAAACAAAATCATTGAAGGTGGAGTAATGCTTTAGGGGCTAGGAGGAGCGCGCGCGGAGCTTGCCAGTGTCCCACAGCCATTTCACCCACTGTTGGGCTTCAGTTATGGGAATCAGAAAACTGGGAGTGCAGCTGCGGAAGAAGTGGGGGAACCAGAAGTCAGCTGCTCTTCTTTCCTTCTACTAAAGTGTTGCTGAGGTTGGTGGTAGGGTGTCGAGGGACTAGATGATCATCATCAGGGCCAGAGCCAAACCTGCCTCCATTTGGCAGTTGAAGAGCACACTTCAAATGGGCCCTTTGAAAAGAAGGCTAGATTTGGCCAGATGGCAGGCCAGGAATAGGCAGACTAATTAGGTGCCCTGCCTGTGAGTCAGGTGCCAAGTCAGAGAGTCCCTGGCTCCCCCAATGTGGAGAAGACCATTTCTCATTAACTCAGCCCATCCTCTTGGCCAGCCTGTACACCTCAGCAATGTGAACAGGCCTCTCCTATACCTCACTTGCAGGACCAGCTTTCAGACCACAGTCTGTCCAACCAGGAAACAGGAGCTTAAGCTCGGGAAGCCAGGCCAAGCATGGGGATGAAGGACTGGCTTCAAGGCATGGGGCATTTGTGGAGACAGTCTTGTCAGAATTGGCTAGAGGTCCTAAATTCCAAAGGCTACAGGAGCCCCCAGGCAATACAAAACCATGGGGCGCTAAAGCCAGCTACAGGGGAGTGTCCATCCTGAGACACCTTTCTCTGCTCCCACTGTTGACAAACACCTAGAAGGGGAACTCACACACTTGTTGAGATTAGGAGTAGAGTACAGACCCTCTCACATGGCTACCTGTGAGGTCACCCTGCAGCTTCTGAGGCTTCCAGCATATGGCAGCCATTTGTAATAGTTGAGAAGAAAGAAACATAAAAACTATGTATCCAAGCAAACAATCCTGCCTTGGATGGCACCTCTGTGTCACCAGTCTGAGGCAGGCCTCGGGTCAGGCTAGCTCCAGCAGCTGAACAGAGGGGTCTGTCCCCTCTCCAGGGCCTCCTAGAGTCAGTGCTGTGGACAGCACCCATCTCAGGAAAGTAATCATACTGGAACTGGAGGACAATGGTGGGCATTTTAAGTAAAAAGACAGCCCGTTTGTCTCCCCTGCAGAACCACAGTCATGTCACAGTTATTACTACTGCTTGGAAAAAAAGCACTGCTCATTTTAGAAAGCTGTCTGTCAGAATGCTTAAAATAAAAGCAGGCCTGCCACTTGAGGGGGAAAGTACGTTTATCTTGAAAGTCACCCCAGGAAAGAACTCCTCAGGCTTGTGCAACACAGACACCATGGAAGTCTCTGTGGGAGAGCAGTGCTGTGTCCCCAGGAGTGAGCATTTCCAAGTTCCTCTCCTCAGTTAAAATATGCATTGGTTGCCTTCTGTATTCCTAATGGTTCTAGGCTTGGGGACACAGCATGAGCCAAGAACAGAGCATGAAGGAAGGCTGCAGGGAGAGAACAAGGGCAGGGAGCACGCTGAGCATTGAGCAGGAGAGTCGGGGACCTGGAGCCTGCCTAGGGAAGAAGAGCATGCTCAGCCTGTCCTCTCCCTGCCATGTGAAGGGCGAGCCACAACCTCCTCTGCCTCCTCCATCTGGGCCTAAACTCACCTCTGGATGCTGAGGAACCTGGGCCAGCTTGCCTCACACTACTACAGCTTCAGGGTACTCCTCACTGGGCCTGGTCTAGACCAGACCTCTGAGTTACCCCAGATAGTTTGCCTCACTGCTGCTTTCGGCCCGTCAGCTGCTGGTGTGTCAGTGTCGCAGGGAGGCTGGGGATGGACAAGTCTGTGCGCGTTGGTCCTGTGTTGCTTCTTGTTCTCAAAGTCAGTGATTTTATCTGCCATGTTCTCTTTTGTTTTTTAACTATATTTGTAATGACAAAAATTTCCGCTGCCAGCAAGATGGCTCAGCAGGTAAAGTCTCCTGCTGCCAAGCCTGGCACCTGAGTTCAATCTCCACATGAAGAGACCTGACTCCTGGAGGTTGTCCGCTGACCCCCAGTCTGTGACACATGCTCAGATACACATGCACACACTAGCACACACATGCACACACACACACCACATACATATACACAAGAGCACACATGTACCACACAAAGTAAATAAAATGTATTTCCATTTTTTAAAAGACTTTCTAATGAGGACAGTCAAATAAACCATTAATTTGAATACAGCTCTCACATCAGTCAACTCCTAGTTTGGAGATGGTTCAGACCTGGTTCAACCTCTTTGTTTTGAAGATGAGATATTGAGGCCCAAGGTCAGTACCTGGATCAAGGCACAGAGACAGTGCCTATGTCTCTGGTGCCTCCTGTACACCTCAAGCCATCTGGGTCCACCCTTGCTACCACCTTTCTGAGAAGTCAGGAGACCTGGTGGGTACACAGGACAACTGGAAGGGCCAGTGGGGAGGAGGGCCAGGACATGGGGCAGGCCTTTAGGAGAGCTGACAGGCCAGAGACTGGATGAGGAGCATGGTTGCACCCCTGCTGTCCGTCACTGTCAGACCAAGTGTCATGCCCTGTCCTCCTCCACACCAACCTTGAGTTTCACCCTCTCCCGTGCTTCTTCCTGTCCAGAGTTTTAGTTGCCAGAATGTTCCACACTATACTTGTCTCCAGGCCTGTGTCCTCTTGCCTACAATGCCTCCTCCTTGTCCCAAATCCACTAATTTTCCTACTTGAGATTTTATTTTAGATGTGGAGAGGAGGGGTGCAGGGGGATCCAAGCAAAGCTGTTGCTTATGAAGCTAATGGTGACTGTCCTTCATCCCAGGTGACAGACCACGCCACCACCGCACTGCTCCACTATCAGCTACCCCAGATGCCAGACGTTGTGGTCAGGTCCTTCATGGTAAGTGACTTCAGGAGTCCAGCTAGGGAGAGATACGAGGAACCAGCCCCAGGTAGTCCCTGGGACTTCAATCAGAACTAAGCAAGCAGTGCTCACAGAAGTGGCCTTCCAGAAGTTTCCAGCACTGACGAGTGGTGATTTTTGTCCACTCCTAATCCAGCAAACCTTTTGGCTGGATCTGAGCTTGTAGCTGTGTCTAGGATAAATCTCAGGTTTCCCAAGCCATGTCTTCCTACAATTCTCAGATCTGGAGCTCAAAGTGAAAGCAAGTGAGTGTTTACATGAAGACATGAGGGCATCCCCCTGCCCCAGGGCTGGTCACATAACCAGCCACAGCCTCCACAGATCCAGCAGCCAGTTCACATCTAGGGACAGCCTCCCTGGAAGTTACCAGCCATTGCCCTCCCTGCCCAGAGAACTCCTTTTGTCTTCATACTGCCACCATAGCTGCCAGGTTTCCTGCCTGCTGGTCTGAGCAGTAGTGACAGGGAGAGGTGTTGCTTGGCAGCTCTCTGTCACATGGACTAATAGCTCAGCTTCTTTGATAACACTCACTCCCCATAAGGCATGAGTCTGGCTTGAGAGCTGACTGTATGGTGTTGAGGGGATGACGCTGGAGGCTCAACCACAAAGGTCCAGAGAGTCCTTCCCCATGCTGAGGAGTGAGCAAGTGAGAGTCGTCAGTGGTCCACAGACCAGCTTTTCTATCTGACATGTCACGACACCAAGTTTCCCTTTGCTCTTGAAATGAGGGAGTTCACCCACCACCTTTCTATCTCTAGTTCCCTCCACACCAGCTTGTGGACGGGCTAAATCTGCCCCTCGGAAACTACTTGTATCAATAACCCCTTCTTTTTTTTTTTTTTTTTTTTTTCCCGAGACAGGGTTTCTCTGAATATCTCTGGCTGTCCTGGACTCGCTTTGTAGACCAGGCTGGCCTCGAACTCACAAAGATCCGCCTGCCTCTGCCTCCCAAGTGCTGGGATTAAAAGCGTGCGCCACCACCGCCCGGCTCAATAACCCCTTCTGAGAACAGTGTCCTCCTGTTGACACCTCAGGAGTGAGTCATGTGACTTGCCTGGCTCTCAGGGCCGCCTGCCTATGGCTGTGGGTTCTGCTCGCTGGGCCTGTGTGCCCGAGAGTCTCCTTGAGATGGAGAATTGAGTTACCTGAACCTCATCCTTATGCATAACATCTGGGAGCCCACGACTCTCAACCTCAGGGGTGGGTGACCGTCACTTATTATGTTGCGTGGTGACACTGGGGCTGCCCCAGCTGTGTTAGGCCCCACCATGACAGAGAGGGACACCCTCTGAAATAAGATTAGCTCAGAGCACATTGCTCTGGTACAGAATCTCACAGCACTTGTCAGCTGCCCATGCCTGCAGCTCAGAGCAGGGGAAAGAGGGTTGAGGCAGCTGTCCAGATAACAGGGAACTCGGCGATGGTGCCAGAGAGCCTTGGGAACATTCCAGCTCTGGAAAGCAGTGTTTTCTGTGTTAAGATCTTGAGAGGATGGGCTGGAGAGATGGCTCAGTGGATAAGAGCACTGGCTGCTCTTCCAGAGGTCATGAGTTCAATTCCCAGCAACCACATGGTGGCTCACAACCATCCATAATGAAATCTGGTGCCCTCTTCTGGCCTGTAGCTATACCTGCAGACAGAACACTGTATACATAATAAATAAAATCTTTAAAAAAAAAAAAAAAAAAAAAAAAAGATCTTGAGAGGAGCAGGAGACATCAGAACTGAGTCACACAGAGACAGGCTTGTGCATTAGACAGACTTTCTGTAGGCCCATGGGTGTCTTCCAGGGTCAAAGCCTGCTTAAACTCCATAATGGGGCCACTGGGCCTTCCGAAAGGGCAGTTGAGAGGCTTCCCGGTCCCTTCTCTCCTTTCTGTCTTTTCAGACCTGGTTGAGAAGCTACATAAAGCTGTTCCAGGCCCCATGCCAGCGCTGCGGAAAGTTTCTGCAAGATGGCCTTCCCCCGACATGGAGAGACTTCCGAACCCTGGAAGCTTTCCATGACACATGCCGGCAATGACCCCAGCCCAGCCACTGGCCAGCCTGCAGCACCAGCACCTTCCCAGACCATTCACATACAGGTGTCTGTCCATGTTTCTCCCGGGGGCGCGTCTGCTGGCAGGACTGTCACCTGTCAGCAGTGCATCATGGGAGAATGGTCTGGCCCTTCCCTGTGAGTTGACCCTGGGTCTGTTGTTCCCATGGGCCGTCACTGGAGTGAGCCCCTTTTTCCTCATGGTTATGCTTGGTTGGTTTTCATAACTTATTTTTGTAAACAATAAACCTTTTGTACCCTGGACAAGGCTCTGACCTGCTTCCTTCAGATGTCTGACTCCCTCTCAGTTTAACCGGAAGAGTTTGAGTGTGAACCACAGTCCCTGGGCTGGGTGTGCTAGACAAATGCGCCCTGGATCTGCAGCAGCATGTGGTGGTACACACCTGCAATCCTGGCTAGGAGACAAGACAGGGTCAGGAGTTCAAGGTCGTCTTCAGCTGCATTGAGACTTAAGAGGCCTGGGCCAGTCTCAAAAAGGGGAAAAAAAAGGAGTTCTTTCTAAGGTTGCCTGCCTTCACTGTTTTTCCCTTCTAGTTGGGTGCTGGAGGGGAATGGCACAGTGGTGGCAAATGAGGGACTCCTTCTGAGGAAAGAATTGCAGATTCTTTCCTATTCAGTCAGCAGCACAGGTACCTAGAGAGGGGGCCTTCCCTGGGTAGCAGCTGGAGCACCTGCTACTGCAGGCTGCTTGCCCCTCTTCATCCTATGTGTTCCTGTGAATCCTCTCTGGCCTTCCCAACAAAGCCACCCCCACCCACCCCCACTTTGGTGAAGGGCAGTCCCTGTGAAGAAGGGCTTGCCCTGCTGAGTCCCTTCCCTTCCTCCCTCCCTCACTTCCTTCCCCCTTATTTCTCCTTTCCTCTCTCCCTCCTTCCTTGCTTGTTGTTTTGGTGTTTCTTTTCTATTTTGAGGCAGTTATCTCACTAGGTAGCCTAGGCTGGCTTTAAACTTAAGCACTTGTGCGGAAGTGCTGGGATTATAGGCATGCACCACCGCACCAAACAAAAAAACTGAGACTTTCATTACAGTAGAGTGGCTGGCTCCTGTCTGGACCACCCAGCCCTTTCCCACCTGTCCATCAGTCTGGGAGGAACCAAGGCAGGAGGGGTTTTTTTAATGGGTTTTTTTTTTGTTTGTTTGTTTTGGGGGGTTGTTTGTTTGTTTTTCGAGATAAGGTTTCTTTGTGTAACAACCCTGGCTTGTCCTGGACTCAAGTTTGTAGATCAGGCTGGCCTCAAACTTGCAGAGATCCACCTGCCTCTCCCTCCCCAGTGCTGGGATTAAAGATGTGCATCACCACACCTGGCTTTTTTTGTTTATATATATATATATATATATATACAGAGAGAGAGAGAGAGAGAGAGAGACAGAGAGACGGAGACAAAGAGAGAGAGTGTGCGTGTTTCCCTAAGTCTGTGCACCACATGTACCTTGGGACTGGAATGACAGTTGTGAGCCTCCTTGTGGCTACTGGGACCTGAATTGGGTCCTCTGGAAGTGCATGCCATTGCTCCTGCCTCTGAGCCATCATTGGGTGCCATTCAACATGGGGCCCTTAGCCCAGTGGTTCTGCCTGGGGGAGCTTGCAGAAGTGCAGGCCTGCAGGCCACCCCTGCTGCCTCCATGCTCCCAGGATGAGCTGTGCTCTACTCTCAGCCACCTCAGTGACAGTGGAATGAGCCTCAGAGGAACTCTACTCTAGGAAACACTCCTTCCTTTACTGCACTTTTGGGAGGTATGAGAGCCATGCTTGTCAGTCAGGCTGTGCCAGAGGGGTCATTGGCCATAGTTCACCAAGATCAAAGATGCCATTTCTTCTGCCTTAAGTCTGACAGTTCAGCCTACAGGAGAAGATCCCTTCCAGAGACACTGCCCCCCCATCGCAGGCTTCATGGACTTGCCCTACCCTCCTCTCCTTGGTCTCCTCAGACCCTTGTTGCTCTAAAGGAAATACACAACACTGGGTTAGCAATGTGAGTCTGCCTAAGACTGCAGAACTTTCCAAAAACACGTACTGACAAGTGGACCTGGCATGGTGCCGAGGTGCACGCTGCTCACATGGAATGATGGCAGCAGGCTGGCTATGACCAAGTCGGGGCGTGTGCGCAGTGAGGAGGGAGGGCCTCGTGACTGCCAGCTGGCAGACGGCACCTTCAGAGATGTGCAAATGTGCAAACATCCCCAAGGACTGACTTCAGTGAGATTTCAGTGAGGGCGAGGCTCATCATGAGAAAGCTATTTGGATTTTGAACCATTTGCCTCTCTGGTCCCTATCCCCATCCATTCCAAAGCTCTCCAACCTGCTCAGCCTGCTTCCAACAGTGACCTCACATGCAGACCCCATTTCCGGCCCTGGGCAGGTTGTTGCTCCCATCCAGAACAAAGGTAGTGTCCTTATGTCCTCTGTCATCTTCAGAAACACGTTCTTTAAGACAGATGGTGGTTTGCTGCTTCCAGGGGTGACAGGATTCCATCTTAGCAGGTTTGCTTATGGCTACTAAAGAAAAGCACCCCTTAAACAATAGCACAGGCTGACGGTGACCAAGGATCAGGGTCAGCAGTGACAGGTGATGAACAGATAGATGCCCAGGACCTGTCTGCCAGCTGTCTGCTAATGGTATGACAGGGTAAGTGGCTTCCTCTGTACTAGTTAAAAGTGCACATGGTCATCTAGTGGGAAAGAAGGAAGTCTCGC
This sequence comes from Lophiomys imhausi, assembly GCA_907164525.1. Lineage (NCBI taxonomy): Eukaryota > Metazoa > Chordata > Mammalia > Rodentia > Muridae > Lophiomys > Lophiomys imhausi. The sequence goes on along the minus strand of CAJQZJ010031933.1, from coordinate 5,267,139 downwards.
CAAAGAAACAGGTTGGCTGTGAGACAGCCATGACAGAGGCCAGGCGGCAGAATCACGGTCCACGCCTGCTGTTCTGATTTTTTCTTTTTTTTCCCCCTTGTTACACTTTTTACTTATTGCATGTGTGTTTGTACATGTGTGTGTAGGGCGCACATGTGCTACTCCGCAGGTGAGGTCAGAAGACAGCTTGTGGATGTCAGTTCTGTCTGCTGCGTGAGTTCTAGGAAGCACACTGATTGTCAGGCTTGGGGCCAGGTGCTGAACCACCTCAAATTGGATTTTCTCTTTTTTTTCTGACATTCCCTAATTAAAGAAGAAGGAGAGGAGACTACAGAGCTAGACCCGTAAGCTGTTCCCATCAGTCTTCTCACCCTTGGGTGCTGAGGAGGCAAGTTTAGGTAGTAATGCCTTTGATGAAGTCCACAGTGAGGGAAATGCCGGAATGCTTGGTGCTTGGAGATCAGTGTGGAATGACGCGAGTTGGATGTCTGTCCACTGTGGGAAAAGGAGACATTGACCTGAAGTTGTTGTAAAACCTCAAGTTGGATTAAGGTCAGTTCCCAAAGGGTAAATTGTAAGGGAAGCCAGAAACAGGTCCTAGAGCTAAAATGTGACAGTGAGTGCTCTGTTGAGTGTCATGTGATTTGAGGCTGTGGGTATGGCTCAGTTGCTGGGTGCTTGCCTAAAATACAGGAAGCCCCAGCAGGTCATAAACCTGGGAGGTGTGGTGGTACACTCCTATAATCCCAGCACTTAGGAGGTAAAGGTAAGCAGATCAGAAGTTGGAGATCATCCTCAGCTACATAGCGAGTTCAAGGCCAGCCTGGGCAACATGAGACCCTTCACATGATTTGGACTCTCTGAGGGTGACCTCTGGCCAGACCTGCAAGGCATTTCTCTTATGGGACTGCATTGTTACCCTCTAATTCCTCGTCTCTTCTCCGCCAGGAGTTTTATATATCCTGTCAAGCTCCATCCCGTCCCAGGCAGGTGTGTGGAGTTCCCACTTTACAGATGTGGAACCTAGTAGAGGGTCTTCCCCACTGACATGTGAGGGACACGGAGAGCTGGATAACGTCTGAGCTCCCCGCTGGGTTCCAACTGACCTGCTGGAAGTTACTGCCTCTGGGTACCCAGGCCTCTGCCCCATCCGTACCTTCTGCTGGCCTCCATTAGCAACTGACAGAATGGTGCAAGCAGGCCTGTGAAAGGTTGTCCAGATTTTTTTTTTCTCCTGAACTAAATCAGGAATTGGCCTTTTGGTATCGAGTGATGTTTTTACACTTAACACCATGATGCCACAAAATGGTGATCTTTCAGTGTTAAAGCGCGAAGTTGCCATTACATTTGGAGTGTCAGAGAGTGGGCCTGATGCTAAATTGAGATCCTTTTAAGGTCACCTCAGTTGGGTGGAGGAAGGACATCTTCAGCCAGAAGAATTCTCATAAGATCTGGACCCCCTGCAAACCTGACAGTAGGTGTCACCCAGGTCTAGTAGAGACTAAAAAGGAAACTGGCCTTTCCACACTGTGCCCTAGCCTCGTGTCATGTCTCCACTGACACACTGAAGGTAATTGGAGCTCACCTGGGCCTACACTGAGCAGGAAAGACTAAACCCAATCCTGTCCCACAGCGGCCAGCACTACTTCGGCAGCCAGCAGAGTTCTTCCACCCAAGGCCCCACAAGCAGACACTAGCTGTCCTCAGCTTGCTGGCTAATTAGTCGATACCTAGCACAGTGGGCTATCCAAGGGTCTGCCATCCCACCCTCCCCATCCCCTAAACTAAAGGTAAGAGAACCTCAACTGAATCAAATTGCAGCCAAGCATGCTGGCTCACTCTGTGGACATGGAGGCAGGAATAGTGCCAGAAGTTCAAGGCCGGCCTGGACTACAGCTTCAGACTTGGTCTCAGTAAAACCAAAGCTGTGCGTATCGCTGGGTGAATAAAGTGCTTGCTGTACAAGCTTAGGGAACTGAGTTCAATCCCCTGACCCCACGTGAAAGCCAGCACAACCAGACACCTCTCCATAATCCCAAACCAACATGGCAGAGACAGTTCAGAGACTTTGGCTGGCCAAAGTAATGTATTCCAGATTCAGTGGGAGATGTTATCTCAAGAAATGGAAGGTGGAGGGCTGGAGAGGTGGCTCTGCCAGTAAAGACACCTGCCGCCAACTTTAAATGACCTCAGTTCAATTCCCAGGACCCACAGGGTAAATGGACTCATTCCACAAAGCTGTCCCCTGACTTCCACACAAATGCCATGCCATGGCATTAGGGTGCCCACACATATAAACACGAGTGTGCACACAAACACATAAAATGCTATACATACAAACTTAGATATATGGAGAGAGCAATTGAAAGAGGAGAATAGAGAGTACGAGGAAGACACCCAGTATCAGCCTCTCATTCCACAGGTGCATGACCACACATGTGTATACATGTACTCACATGCTGCATATGCACAAATACATAGAATTTTTTAAAATTTAGATTACAGTTTCTGTACCCTCTTATCACATGAATAGCTAAACTTTCAAGTTCACAGGTATACCGAGGTTCCCCCTTTAGTGACCAGTGGCCAAGGAGGAACTCCAGCCAGGAAGCAAGGTGTGCTGCTCAGGAACAAGAGTGTCATAACAGCCGGGCGGTGGTGGCGCACGCCTTTAATCCCAGCACTTGGGAGGCAGAGGCAGGCGGATCTTTGCGAGTTCGAGGCCAGCCTGGTCTACAAATTGAGTCCAGGACAGCCAGGGCTACACAGAGAAACCCTGTCTCGAAAAACAAAAAAAAAAAAAAAAAAAGTGTCATAACAACAGTCACAAGTTTCATCCATGAGTGGCCTGCTTCTCCTGGGGTGGATGGAGACAGTAGACCCCCAAGCATAGCTGAGTGGGACAGGAAAGGGTGTGGCAGACCAGAAGCTCTTGAGGCAGCTCAGCAAGGCCTGGAGAGAGCCCAGCGCCATCCTGCACCAAGCACCCAGGCTGACTCAGGGCTTTGGCACCCCATCTCAGCCAGAGGCTCTTTCTCAATTACAAAAGGAACCCATATGTTCCCTTGGAGAGAATTAGGTAATGCGAATAAACAAAGCAAGGAAAAGAATGCAATCCTGCCTCCTGCTAGCTGGAGCACCAGGGTGTGCACTGCAAGCTTCTTGAATGACTTCTGTGGCCAGTGAGGTCACACAAAGCGAGGTCATACCATGTACCATGAAACTCCTGGTCCTCTCAGCAAAGGTCAGAAAATGCAGTCTCGAGACTATGCACCCTTCTCCCCAAAAAAGCCCTACAGCACTAGACAGGCAGCAGAGAACTTTAAAAAGTACTGTCTTGTTCCAAATCAGCCTGTGGCCACTTTTTAACTTTTCTCTATGCTGGTCCCACTTTCGGAAGAATTGTATATTAAACACTGCTTCTCCCTCCCCCCATTATTCTCTTGAGTTTGTTATTGTCTTATTTCCAACATTGACACCCTAAACCCCAGATCCAGGCTCGTGCACTGAGGCCTCTTATGGCCCCCTTAGCAGGAGTTTTATTTCCACATTATGTCTAGCTGCAAGGGTTTCTGGGAGAAGCGGTCTCTGCCTGGGCAGCTCTGAGTTTTCCTATCCCATAGGGTGGACATCAATGTCACTGTCCCTTTGAGCCTGTGTATCTGTTTCACTTCTCCTTGAAATCTCTGCCGTTTAGAGACCATGGTTTATGTAATGAATCTCCTATGGCATTTTTTAAACAAAATTAATTTTGAAGTAATTTATAAGTCACAGGAAGTTACAAAGACATGTACTGGGAGACCCCATATGCATAACGATTGCAATATTCAAACCAGGAGGCTGGCGTGGGTATATTAACCAGGAAATCACAGTTCTCTCCTCAAAAGGGATAAGGAATAGTTTATTCTGAGACAAATTCCAGTGGTGAGGTCGCAGGAACACAGGTTTGGGTTGCCTCAAATTTCATGTTCCAGGGTGGCAACAGTTTGATGGCGTTTTTATTATAACAGAACAAAGAAAGCCACAAACCAAGGCACTTTCCAAATACCTTGGTAGGAATATTAGGTAGGAAACTTACAGCAAAACGGGGACCTCTGCTCCAGGCCTCAGCCGCTTCCTGACAGCATCTTTTCTCCTTGATTGGCGGGACACTAGATGTGTTTGTACATTTCAAAGGATATATCTAATGCGCACATAGCTCTTAGGTGGGGTACAGAGGAGGGTAATTCATGGCAAGGAAGAGTACATACAAAACATGTCCCAAGATAACTTGGGTCTTGCAATATTTCAACCTCTCCATGGTCATTGCAATTCTAATCAGTACAATACAGCAGGCTATTCAGAGTCTCCTGGGGCACCACACTGTGTGTGTGTGTATGCATGTGTGTGTGTGTATGCATGTGTGTGTGTGTATGCATGTGTGTGTGTGCATGTGTGTGTATGTGTGTGTGTGCACGTGCGTGCATGCATGTGGGTGTCCACATGAAGGCCAAAGGACAATCTGAGATTGTCATTTCTCTGGAGCCGAGGAGCCCCCTTCAACCACAGCTACAGCATCTACAGTACTTTGGGTAGCTGAACATAGTAAAGTGGCGCCTGAGAAATGAGCTTCCTAGGGAGTCCTGGGGGGGGGGGGGCAGAACTCTGCCCAAAGCAAAGTCGTCCATCTCATTAACAACCTTAATACCCTTGTGGCAGTGCTGGGCAGGGTCCAGGCAGTCCCTGGAGTGTCCTCAAGGAGTCTTTCCCACTGTCCCACTACGAAGCACTTGGCTTCTTTCAACATTCCTAGAAGTGTCGGTAGCCATACTTCCTTTAGCCCCATTTTTCACACGCACACTTCCTAGGGAAGCTGCACGTTTTCCAGACCTTTCCACTCTGCTTTTTATTCTCATTCTCACTAGAAACCTGACTAAATGCAGCAAACAAGAGCCACATCACAGCCTGCATGCCGGGCTGCTGTGGATATCTTCCACTAAGTTAACCTCCCATCATGTTTAAATTCCACCTGCCACAGCCAGAGTGTGACGGAATGGCATCCAGGCCACCAGTTCCTAGCAGACACCTTTCCATCTGAGACCTCATGAGCTTGGCCTTCACTGTTCACACTCCTGCCAGCATTTGGGTCTGTCATCTCCCACTAAAATCTCCCCGTGGAGCTCTGCTTCTAGCACTAAATGGCTGCTCAAGCCACGGATTCAAACCCTTCCATATTTCTCCCACAAACTAGTTCTGAAGGCATAAGGACCACATGCCAGACTTACCACAGCAACACTTCACTTCTCTGGTGCGGTTTTCTGTCTTGTTGCACTGACAAAATACCAATCAAAACACATTTTTAAAAAAAAAAAAAGATGAAGGGGGCTGGAGAGATGGCTCAGCAGTTAAGAGCACTCTGGCTGCTCTTCCAGAGGACCTGGGTTCAACTCCCAGTGACCACAGGGGGGCTCACAACCATCTATAATCAGATCTGGTGCCCTCTTCTGGCCTGCAGGCATACATACAGACAGAACATTGTATATATAATAAATAAACATCTTAAAAAAAAAAAGATGAAGGAAGGCAGGTATGACACACACCTATAACCCTGGCCTTTGGAAGGAGGAAGCAGCAGGATGAGGAGTTCGAGGCCAGCTTGCTGTCATGATTTCTGAGGTTCCAGCTCATCACGGAAGAGAAGGCACGCACGTCCAGTCTATTCAGGTAGTGAAGCCACATTGTCCTTTCCCAAGACTGGTGAGAGTCACACAGAGGGCGGGCTCACTCTCTTCAGATGCTGTGGTCCAGCCTCAGCCATTGGGCAAAACACTCAGCAGCACGCATGTTCCGGAGCGCCCATCAGCGTCATGACTGCCGCAGCCCCTAGGCCCTACCTGAATCACACATGGCCAGGCGCCCTGTGACTAGAGGCAGCTCTTTTCTCTCTCTCTTTTTTTTTTTTTTTGCCATGGCCTCTTGATATTTGGCTCTGTGCCTTTCATTTCCAAAGGGGATTTGCTCAAATTAATGGCTACCAAAAGGCTACAGCTAATTCGCTCTTTTTCCTGTTTCTTTCCATTGGTTTGCAAATCAGCAAAGTTCAAGAAAACTTCCAACCCACAGCACAGGCCCAGATGAAGTGGCAGCGTGCTCAGCTCCAGGAAACTCTGGAGCCACTGACAGGGCAGCCCTGTGCAAGAGAAGCCGACTGACTGAGGAGACGGTGGCAGCTGCTGGCCACAGCCTGAGTGGGTGTGTGGCACGGTCCTCAGTTCTCTGACAGTGTCCCCACCTCAGGGCCATTTCAGGCAGAGCTAGGGCACTGGCCTGGACCACTGTAGCTTTGCCCCACAGGCTCTCCTGCTGATGCTGTGGTCCAGCCTCAGCCACTGAAACAGCACTTACTGCTAACACCAGAGGGAGGCTGGCTAACAATGCCTGAACACCTCCTGAATGTCATCAACGATGTAAGGAATAGATCGTTAGGGTCTATTTTCAGTGTGAGGTGAGCTTAGGTGTGTCACGGTCACCGAGAAGCACCTCTCTCTTCTCAGAACTAGTGTACAGGTGGTTTGTCACGTGACTGAGCCTATGATCAGAAAGGGGGACTGTCTCAAGCCCAAGAATGTTCATTAGATACAGTTTTGTGTCCTAGACCGATAAGATGTGGAGTTTGGGGAGGGGACCATTTTAGAAAGAGGCACAGATTAGAACCTGCCTGTAATCTCAGCACTTAAGAGGCGGAGGCAGGGGGATCAGGTGTTCCAGGTCATCTTCTGCTATACAGCAAGTTTGAGGGCAGCCTGGACTACATGAGAGCCTGCCTTTTAAAATAGAGGATATACAGCACTCGGGAGGCAGAGGCAGGTGGATCTCTGTGAGTTCGAGGCCAGCCTGGTCTACAAAGCAAGTCCAGGACAGCCAAGGATACACAGAGAAACCCTGTCTCGAAAAACAAAAATAAAATAAAATAAAAATAAAACAGAGGATACAGTTCAGTTGGTAGAGTGCTGCCTAGCATCCACAAAGTTCCTGGCTTTGATTCCCACACAGGACCGGGTGTGGTGGCACATGCCTCAAACCCCAACATCTGGAACTGGAAACAAGAGGATGAGTTGTTCAAGACCAACCTCAAGCTCAACTGTATTTCCTGTCACAGGCCAGCCTAAGATCCATGAGACACTGTCCTGTTTGGTTTTGGTTTTGGTTTGTGTTTTTGTTGGCGGTGGTTTTGGTTTTGGTTTTGTCTTTTGAGACAACGTCTCACTCTGTAGCCCTAACCAGCCAGAAACTTTCTACTTAGACCAGACTGACCTCGAACTTCCAGTGCTCCTTCAGTTGGTGAAGTCTGTGAGTGGGCCACTGCGCCTGTCTACCGGGAGCCAGGCACTGGGCAACCGCACATGTTCCCTGCATGCTCCTGCCAAGTAAGGAGCCCTACATGGCCCTGGGGAGACGCACTGGGCTGGGCTGAGTATTACCCGGAGTAGGCAGCTCTTCAGAGAGGTGGGTGCATGCATCTGCAGAAGGATGTTTTTTCTCAGTAGAGGAAGGAGTATCCACCCACAGAAGAAACAGAGTAGATAGAAGCCACACAGCTGCCTCAGAAGGGAGCTGGAAGGGTCTGGGTATAGCTCACCAGGGGACAGCAAGGGATTAGGGTCCCCTGCAGGCAGTGGGGCTTTAAGGTAGCTCTAAACCCTTTCCCCCAAAAATCATAGGCCGAATGGCATCAGCGGCACAAACATTACAGAGTTCCAGAGGTCAGCAGTCCAAAATCAGTTTTGTTGTAAGCCACCATCAGAGACAGGGCTGCCAGCCCCTCTGGGGGCTCCAGAGATGGGCCATTTCCTTGCTGTGTCAGCCTTGAGGGCCATCCTCAACTCTGTGCCCACACAGCTTCCTGGCATCCTCAAAACCTGCAGCAGTGGGCCACGCCCTCCACACTTTCGCTCTGGCTCCCAGTGAGGCCTCCTCCACTGCACCCTCACTTGGCACCCTTCTTACACCACTAATGACCCCAGGTGCTTGGTAGCTACCCATTTCTGCCGAGCTTGACCAGACAGCCAGACACAGGGGGCCTGGGAGCTGGCGGGGCTTTGCTCTGCAGGCTCCTGGCTTGCTGCTGCTGTGTATGGCATACATAGCTGGAGCATGCATGGGTGAGAGAAAACTTTGTCCTGTAATGTCTTATGACAAAATTTGACATCAAGCCAGCAGGCAAAGGAGAAAGTTAGCGAAGGGACCCAGCCCCATTCCTGAGTCAGACAATGGAGCTAAAAGCAAACCAATTGATTTGAAGCACAAAAGGCTTTAGAAATCTGTTCTCTCACCAATGGTCTTATGTTCCTGTCCTAGCTATAATCTTAGTCAGGAGGAAACACACACACACACACACACACACACACACACGCACACGCACACGCACACGCACACGCACACGCAGTCCTGCCTAAAGGGGCTGGGAATGGAGGAAGACAAGGTTTGTTTTCAACTCCAGCAAGTTGTGCCTCCTTTGTACTAACATTTCCTTTAAGCTTTAAGCAGAGATCCGTCTTTGTAGCATATCTCCTCCCACTGCTCCATGGACAGCTAAGACTCCTCAGATTCTGCGGCAAGTCTCAGGGCAGCATGGAGCTCTTTGGGTGGATCTCTTTTTCTGCCTTAGGTGACCATATGACCAGATTTCCCACAACCACAGGCAAGCCCCCTTTCTTCTCAGCCTTTCCCCCGTGGCTCCTGCAAGACCCTTCCAGTTCCCAAATCTGTCCCCAGAGTACATGTGGGCCCCAAACACCTGCTTTCAATACTTCAACCTGATTCAGTCACCAAAGAACTATAGGTTACAACCCCAAGATTTGGTGGCAATTCTTCACCCACTGAATGTGGACTGGACTTAGTGACCTAGGCATGATGACATGCAAGGAAGACCTGGGAACATCACCGTGGAAACATATGGCAAATGTCTCCTCACCCAAACCCAGGTCATCACAGTGGTTCTGGGAGCCTGGCTGCTGGTGGTGAGGAGAGTCCCTCACTCAGTAGGTCTCTATCCCCTCAAATTCCTAACCACAGGCAAATCTTGATGAAACATTTGACCAACACATAGTAAGACTCCTGAAGATCACCTGAGCAATGTTTTTCAGCAGGAGGTGGGTGGGGCAGGAAGGGCAAGGACACAGCCAGAAGCAGCTCTGAGCCCGTGTGCTTTTCAAACCAAAACCAGACATTGGTAGAAAAGATGGAGGGGGACCTGGGGAGATGGCTCAGTGGGTAAAGTGCTTGCCCCACAAGTGTGAAGACATGAGGTTGGATCCTCCGCACCCATATTAAAAAAACTGGGTGCAGCCATGTGTACTTAAAATCCCAGCAGGATGTGCAATGGCTGCTAGCTTTAAATCATGACACCCTACAAGGTCACTTTCTGCTGCTTCCCTAGGTCACCTTGCGGAGGGACAGAGAGTGCTGGTTGACTGGCTTTTTTTTTTTCTTGCTGGCTGGTTGGTTGGCTTTCTGTTCTTGGATATGGGACTTTTGTCAGGGCTCCCCGCAGTCACTAACACCTCAATTCCGCCAACCCGTGTCCAGACCGCGTTAGTTTGGTTACTGCTGCTGTCTCACATGGCTAAAGGTTACCAGCATCCATCTTTAGTCAAGAAAGGCAATTAGTGAGCGTAGTTCTGCCTTATGGAGAGAAAGCGGCTTCGTGATCCTTAAGCAGCAGTCAGCCCGTGGCTCCCCATCTCCGATGGGATGTTTGTTGTCTGTGCCAGGGTTGGTGCTGGACAGCAGAGTGGTGGTTTTCTCACCCCTCCTCCCAGGCCTCCCTGCCCCCCTGGGCCATTTTTCATCTCGACTTACCACGCCTGTGACTACTCCTGCCCTGTGACAAGTATCGATCACTGATTAAGCCGGCAAAACCACGGGGAGCAACTTTAATTTTTTTAGCCCCAGGCCATGAGTTCTCTTCCTTAGCTTGCCCAGGTTCTATTCTTGCACAGAACAGTCTGGAAAGGCTCCTGCCACATCCCAGCATGTGTGCAGCCTGTGCCCAGCAAATCTGGAGATGAGTTACCTGGGACGCCAAGTCTTACTCATAAGGGCGTTCCATTTTGTGTAAATAAAACTTTAACACATCTGTGAAGAAATATTGATTTTCTGTGTGTGTGTCTGTGTGTCTTTGTGTCTGGTATATGTATATGTGTGTGTGTGTGTGTGTGTGTGTGTGTGTGTGTGTGTGCATCTGCCATGGTCTCACCTGGAGGTAACAGGAAGACATTCAGGAGTTGGGTCTTTCTTGTTTCTGCCACTGTGCTGCATAATCAAGCTTCTAGTTGATTCTCTTGTCTCCACCCCCACCTCATCCTTTCCTGATTAGAAATGCTGGGATTACAGGCAGGGCTACTTCATCCAGGCTTCTTCCTGTTTTTTTGTTTTTCAAGAGAGGGTTTCTCTGTATATTCTTAGCTATCCTGGACTCACTCTGCAGACCAAGATAACCTTGAACTCACAGAGATCCGCCTGCCACTGCCTCCCGAGTGCTGGGATTAAAGGGGTGCGCCACCATGCCTGGCAATTACAGGCAGCTATGAACTACCGTGTGGGTACTGGGATTTGAACCCGGCTCCTTTGGAAGAGCAGCCAGTGCTCTTAACTGCTGAGCCATCTCTCCAGCCCCCATCCAGCCTTCTTACATGGGCTTTGAGGATTGAACTCAGGTCATCAGGGTCCCTTAGCAAGCCTGAACCATCTATCTCCCAGGCCTACTTTTCTTTTTTCTTTCTTTCTTTTTCTTTTTTTTATTTTTTATTTATCAAGACAGGGTCTCTCTGTGTAGCTTTGGCTGTCCATGAACTCACTCTGTAGACCACGCCAACCTTGACAACTAACAGAGATCTGCCTGCCTCTACCTCCTGCCCAGCCCACATTGCTTTTCAACCCACTAGCAGTTTTGTTCTTGGAAAGGCCAGAGGGAACCCAAGCCCAGCTGTTACTTGTCTGTCAGAGAATAACTAGACATCTTTTTATGCCATTGGAGGTGGGGACATCTTAGTTCTGTCTCTGAGTCTCTCATAAAGTCACGACCCCTTGTCAGTGCAGTTACTCCGGCTACCCCAGGCCTGGCCCCTTTCACACCGACATGGATACTGGCAGAAAGCCTGAGTTCTTCACCAGAGAGTCATCTGTGTCCCTGGGCTCCTGGAGCATCCTCCCAGCTTAGTGTCACACCCCGAAGAGGACTGAGAGGGAGCAGGCAGGAAGCTGCAGTACCTCCTTCTTTCTTCAACAGACATGAATCCCTCCTCCTGGCCCCTGGACAAGGGAGGACAGAGGCCTCCACTGCTTAAGCTAATTAATGGACATATTTCAAGTCCTCACAGTTGGCCCTTTCTCCCCAAATGGTTTGCACTTCTCCTTCCACACAAAATGTACTCACCCCTCCTTCCAATAGCCCCCTAAAATATCCAGCATGATGTATCAACAGAAGTCCAGGATCTGGACCTCCGAGAAGAGGGGAAGCTCTGCACAAGCATTCAGCTACTTTTTATCAGACAGCCACGTGCTGGAACAGCCATAGAACCAGCTCACAGCGCAGGTCAGGCATCGCACAAGGGCAGCAAGTGCCCACTGTCCCCTGCCTGGCATGGCAGGGCCCCTTCCGTGCCTCGAAAGTGAGTGAATGGGAGAGAGGATGGGTCAAATGAAACAGAGGGTCAATTCACATGAGTCATCCTCCCATCCCTCCAGCATCACCTCCCAAGTCTCATGAATGTGACTCAATTTATGTTCTCCCCACATGACATTGCGCATTTAGCACAAGCCTTTCTTTCCCTCTCCCATCCTCACTTCCTGCCATCGAATAGCGGAGATATTCTGATGCTCCTCCCAACTCCCCCGAGCCTCCTCGATTCATGTGGGCGTGCATGTGGAGAGTGTGAGGCACCCGCCACCCTGCCACCGGTGAACTCTGACGGATGGTTACATCAACGTGAGTACCAGGCAAGAAGCTGGCATTTCAGCTCACAGAGAATGGCTCCAGAAATATCTCCAAAGTGAGTTAAACCATCAGGGACCACACGTCTTGCTTCCAGCTGTGGATGGGTGGGTCCCAGGGGCTGCTGGAGGCTAAGCCTCTTGGTGGTAGGTGCCTGACTCCAGGCCTTCCCACACTGCTCCCCCAACTTCAAATTCATATTCTGGTCTTCCGGCCTGACCACTGGGTAGAGTGAACTGAAAAATAATAACAGCGTGGGGATAGGTACTGTAGAGTAGTACTGAGACCCTGGGGAGTGAAGCCCAGTGGCTTGCTAGCTGGGCTCCCCCAGAAGCAGGTGCTTTTGCCCCTTCTACACCCACAGCAGCACCACAGACCAGTCAGGAGATTTACATGGATGGAGTTCATTTGCATCATGATTCTGGAGACTGGGAAGGTAGGACAGAAGGGTGGAGTCATCCCCTAGGGGAAAGCCATCGTTATCCTAGGGGCAGGAGACAAGTAGAACAGCCAGACCCAGTCTTTGCTCAACACTGTGGTATCTGGAGAACATCCCACTCGGGGACTTTCTTTGAAAACTGGGGGTAATAAATAGGGTGGGGACAGACTCAAAGCATATGGGACAGAAGAGGGAGGGAGGCAGCAGGGCTACATAGAGGGTGCGAGAGAACCCTCTGCAGAGGAAATCTCAGCAGTACTGCAGTGCCGGGGGCAAGAGACACAGGAATCTGTCTTCTCTGTAAATGCCAGGCCTGGTCCAGAAGGGTATGGACCATTACTAACAGCACCATTACTAACACCAGGACATTTGATTTGCAGAGACCTGTCTCCGAAGTCCCAAACCCATGAGCAGGGTCCTAGGAGGGGACCCCAAATGCAGGTTCCCACTCCTACACAATTGCCCCTGTTCATTTGGGGATGGGCAATGTTCTTCCAATGGGAGGGACCGGGTACAGTGAGGAAGCTGGCTCCTGAGGAATGACTTTAAGGCGTCCCAACTTAAGGGACCCAGAGTTCTTCTTTTTCCTCCTAACCTATCTCAGACCTCCTCAGACCTCAGCAGCCCCACAGGATGTGTGCCTGGCTCGGCCAATCAGCTGCCCCTGCTGTCAGCTTCACTCTGGGATCCTGAGCAAGCTGACAGATAAGAAGGACATCTGGTGGCTGTGGTGCCAGACTCTCAGTGTGCTGAGCGCCCCACCAGGAGAGACTAACAAGTGCGGGCGGGCTAAAGGGCTGCCAGGGAGGAAGGGCAAGTTCAGCAGGCCTACCAGTGAGTTAGCTACCGCTGCTGTCACCTCAGCTGCTTGTAGCTATGGAAGAATTCACTCTTGGTTAAAAGGAGGTACGGGCTCTCAAGTAGTGTCTGGAAGCTGGGGTGCCCTTGAAGGAAATGCAAAGGGACCCCTCGATCTTGGCACAACCAGCTATTGTTTTCTGAATAACTGAACCAAACCTTCTGGTCCGTTCAAGGGAACTAGGAGGAACTGGGTCAGAGCCACCTACAAAGAAACCACTTCTGAAATATGGGGACCATTTGTTTTGGGGAAAAGAAGTCACAGATAGTTGACTGTCCCTCTGCTTCTGAAGCAGTTGGTAGCCGCTTTCCATTTCAAGGTATGGAGAAGCCTCTGTCCTCTGTCCGGCAGCTGCTCAGGACAGGGAGGGGCCACACCTCCCTCTTGCCCAGGCTTTACCTCTTGGGGTGTAAGAGGCAGCAGGCAGGGCCTAGGCCACACGGACGCCCCATTGGAATAGGACTGGCGTGAGCTCAGCCAGCTCCCACCCTGGGTCTGCCTGGCCAATGGGGTTGTCATGCAATTCCCAACTCCCCACTTCCTAGTCCAGCTTGCTCAATGATGTCATTAGCAATGCAGTTTCTCTTCCAGGAGTCTCTTTCTCACCCTGAGGGCTCCTCCACCCCTTCATGCACCTGGTGGCCAGCTGACAGCTGATGTGCACCTCTCAGGTCCGGCCGATTTCCCTGGGGGCAGTGGCACTATCCTCACTTCCCTCCTGTAACTCATGCATGAGCCTTCAGGCTGGGACTGCCATGTGAACTCGTCCTACAGATGAGAAAAGTAAACCAGGGGCCATCTAAAGTTGGGCTGCCAAGAGGCAAATTCCAAGTGGCAAAGCAACATGAGATATTCAGACAATAATTCCGGGAGGGTGGGTGATCAGCCCATGTGAGACACAGCAGGTGCTGAGGGCTGCTGCCACCTGGACCCCGCTGAGCTGGAGAGCTGCCCATCTAGGGATGTCCATGGGTCACTTGGGAATCTGATAACAGCTGTGGCTCAGGAAAATTCAACAAATGGCTGAATACGCAAGTTACCTACCCTCCGCTGAGGACTAAGCATCCCAGCTGGGCAAGGAAGGCACAGGAGACCATGAGAGGCCTTTGCCTTCGCCTCTGTCTGCCTCTTCCCTATTCAGATCCGGGAGGCTATCCTCCTCCACACTCCCCATTCCACCTCCTACAGCCATGGTGACCTTTCCCAAAGCCAATCCACACCCTCCATCCTCTCTGGTTATCACCTCCTGGTCCCTGACTCTGACTCTGGACCTGAGGACCAAGTGGTGCTTGCAGCAACACATGCCACCCTTGGCCGTCACTATCCCATACCCCTCTATCCCCAGCCAATCAGCACTCTCAACTTCCAAATACGGCCCTCTGAGAAATGGGCCTATCTATGCCAGAACCAGCTGGTCACAGGCTCCCTACACAGCACTAGAAAACAGCAGAATCCATGTGAAGTGTCTCATTAAACAGGGTTCATCCTTCTGCTATGATGGGGTGCGAAGTGGAAGAAGGTCTTCTGGGAGGTGTCACCTTGCACGCAGGGTCCCCCAGCCTCGCATCCCTGAAGATGACTACCCCTCACCTCCGGCCCCTGGGGAATAAGAACCTCACCAAGTCAGAGAATGGACAAGGATCAAAATATCTGGGCTGGGGACATACGAGCAGGGGCAATGTGGTGCCCCAGGGACAGTATCCATCCCCCTGTAGCTCCCCAGGATTGCCCCTTTGTCTCAGAAGAGTAGGGAGCAGAGTGGAAACCAACTATGTTGTCATGTAGGGTTTGTAAGTGAGGCCTTATCCAAGAGAAGGTGGACCTTCTCAGGGTCCAGGGTGATCCAGGCTCCCTGCCCATAGCTTCACTCAGGCCACTGAGAGGGCAGCACTGGCTTTCCAGGGCTGGATCGGACTGTTCCCTGTGAAGCACCATTCATTGCCCCTCTGAAACGTCTCAAAATGCTCAACATGAGACTGTGTTCTCTCCTTTAAGTCACAGAGATGCTGAAGGTAAGGGAATTGCCCTAGGTCACCATCTACAGTGTAGAAGACAGGGACCCTGTTCTGGGGATGCATGTGTCCTGAGAGGGCTCTTTTTCTCTCAGGCCAGTGGGAACAGGACCCTAGGGACAAGCAGTCTATAGAGCGTGGAAGAAAGATGTGTGTGTGGGACTCTGTAGTCACCAAACAGGGAGTCCCCAGGTGTTGACATCTGAAATGAGTGTGGACAGGTGGGACTTGAATAAGGGAAGCTGGGTTTAGCTGCCTCGTGGGAACCAGCAAGGAAAGGGCAGAAGGATCAGTGTTCAGCATGGGAAACACGGTGAGTTCAAGGCCAGCTTGGGCTACACATTGAGACCCTGTCAAAAACAAAGCAAAAGAAAACACCCAAGGGAGGCTCAGGACCAAATAGGTCCACGCCCCTGTGAAACACCCAAAGGGGACTGGAGTATGAAGGGACAGGGACGAAGGGACGGGAGGTGGCGCTGGCCCCCTGGACCTTGGGTGTCTTCAGATGGAGGAGAGCCCAGCAGTTGAGGCAGAATTTCCCTTACACCGAGGCTAACAACAGAAGGCGGACTGAAGATTCCTCGTGGTCCGTGACTTTCTCACGTTCCCAGCAGCTCGGGTGCAGCTGCAGCAGGTGGGTGGGTGCAGGCAGAGGGTGGCTTTTCAAGCCATCTCAGGCTTTTTCCCTCTTTTAGAGAGACCTGGAGCACGAGAGATGACAGCCAGACGACATCCATCTCTCCCGGGCCTGGCTCCGCCTTTCTTCTGATAAAAGTGTTCAGCTAAAAATACCTACCCTCACCCCAAAGCTGGGCCTCTTCTGTGAAGCTGCTAGCTTCCCCTGTAAGTCCTGTGTGAAAATTTATGGTGGATTTTCCTGTAACAGGGAAGAAGGGTGCAGGCCTCGCCATTCATCTATCTCCCCTAGGCCACTAGCCTGCTGCATCCAATGGTGTGAAATCTAATAGGTGATCAGAGGCGAGGAGGAGGGTGGTAGCAGGGCTGAGCTGAGGGACAGAGAATGGCCACTAGCTCGGGGCCAGAGAGGAGCCCTGTCTTTGCTTCAGAAGGCGAAAGCCAGCTCTGAGTAGCCATGCCCTGGGTGTTGGCAGAGGATTACCCCTCACCTCTGGCCTCTAAGGATAAGAAAGACCCCAAGTCAAAGAATGGACAAGTAACAAAATATCTGAGCTGGAGATATGGCCAACACACATAAGTTAAAATATGGTTAAGAGCAGGGACAACCAGGGACCCCCATATCCTCCCTTCCCTGAACTGGCCGTGTCCTCTCCATCTTCCCTTACACTGGCTGTTGAGCCTCTCAGAGGATGTTCTAAGGAGAAGGAAAGTGCCTTGTTTCACCCAAGCCAGGAGGAAGGTGGCCAGACTTCCTGCAGCAAGCCCGCACAGGTTGGGGAGCCAGGAGTGCCAGATCTTACTGGCTGAAGCAGAACTAAGCACACTCACATTGAAGAAGAGGGGACTTAAACCCCTCTTTTCCAAGGCAGAAGTTAGAATCCATCACCATGGTGACCCATGAGAGGGAGGATCTGAAGTTCAAGGTCACCTTCAGCTGCATAGTGTGTTTGAGGCTAGCCAGGGGGCTGCCCATAGTGCTCTAAGCTCCAGGCTCGAAGACAAGTGCTTTGCCATTAGGCACATGTTTTACCAAAGTTGCTCTGGGGACAGAAGAGTACAGACATTACAAAGATTTCTATGGACCAGGCTAGAAGTGACCCATTGTTCTCCTGGGTTTTCCACAACCACAGCCCAGCTGAAAGAATCTGGAAATATAATGACTGTGTGCTAAACCAAAGGGTACAAAGAGACAGTAATGCCCAGCCTCTCCCTCTTAAGGTTGAGGCAAGAAGAAAATGGCTCCACCAAGGTCAGACAAGTTGGCCCCACCTGTAGCCGTATGTGCCTTTCACCTGCAGGCCTATGAGGGTACTTGGAGTAACCTAAGAATGGGTAACTCCCAAGGGTTGTACTCCAACTTATGTGTCCACCAAACTTAAGAGACTAGACATGGATCTGACAACTCTCAAGTAGCCACTCTTATGGGGACAGGGAGTGTCCAGGGACCGGCCGCTTAAGGGCCACAAAGATGATGCAGTGGTTTGAGTGAAAATCGCCCCCACAGGTTCAGAGGGAGTAGCATTATTTGAAAGATTAGGATTAGGATGTGTCCTTGTTAGAGGAAGTGTGCCACTTTGGGGTTTTAAATGTCTAAGCCAGGCCCAATAGCTAGCTCTCTCTCTCATTCTCTCTCTCTCTCTCTCTCTCTCTCTCTCTCTCTCTCTCTCTCTCTTTCTCTCTCTCTCTCCCTGCTCTGTCTGCCCATCTAGATGCAGAACTCTCAGCTCTTTCTCTAGCACCATGTCTGCCTGCATGCTTCCTTGCTTCCCACCATGACGATAATGGACTAAACCCCTGGACTGTCAGCCAGCCCCAATTAAATGCTTTCCTTTATAAGGGTTTCTGTGGTCATGGTGTCTCTTCAGAGCAATAGAACACTGACTAAGTCAGAAGTCTAATGTGAAGTTTTGTTTTGTTTTTATGTGTACGAGTGTGGATCCCTGCCTATATGTATGTTTGTGCACCATGGACCTAGTGCCTGTGGAAGACAGAGGAAGATGTTGGATCACCTGGAACTGGAGTTATAGGTGGTTGTGAGCAGCCATGGGGGTGTGGGGAATTGAAATTAGATCCTCTAGAAGAACAGCCAGTGCTCTTAACCCCTAAGTCCTCACTCTACCCCCTGGTATGAAATCTTGCTGGGATCAATTAGAGTCTAGACCAAGTAGAGGGAGATGAAGCACAAAGGGGTGTGGTGGCGATGGGGTTTGCAGTTCTGAGCAACTGGAAGCTTCTGGAAAGAGAAGCCGGAAACAGGGTCCTCTGCAGAAAAGAGCAAGGAAGTGGAAGTAGCAGGAGACCCAGGGGTTGCAGCTCGGAAGAGAAAGCTGTGATGGCACTTCACACCTTCCGAGCTGGGCTACCCTGGCCCTCCCTGGACTCCCTGTCCACCAGGGAGACCCAACCCTACCCTCCACCTCCTACACTGTAGGCCAGATCTATCACAGAATGACCAGAGCAGAACTTACACAGTTCATGGTGCTACACAGGAGCCCTTGTAAGCAAGCAGATGCCAGTGAAACAGCTGGAGTGGGACATTTATATCCTCTCCTGGAGACAGGACAGCAGCAAATAAGGTGAGTGGACTTGAGGAGCATGGCCAGGCCACCAGTTGGGGAACTGACCAGGAAGACAAAGGCTGGTCTAACTGGGATGTGTCTGGATTTGTCTCTGCCACCACTCTCCATCTCTGATTTCATTTTGTTTTTATTCTAGACACAGGCTCTTACTTTGCAGACACAGCATCCCTTTCCTGTCACAACTGTCCAGAGCAAATATATACACTCTCGGCCTGCTGGTCCCCCAGCAGCATGGCCTAGACCTTCACCAGAGGCTAGTGGACAGGAGCAAAGGCAGTGGAAATTGGCCTGGTCATGGGGCATGATCAAGGGCAGTGGCAATGGTGCCCTGGGCAGCAGTACTGACTGGTGCCATAGGGGGCAAGGAAGTGACAATGGTTCAGCATCCTCACTGACCCAGCTCTTCTGTGTGGACCCTTCCTCCTGTCTTCACAGGTTCCACACTCACAGCTGGGTCCTCTGACCTCTGGAGATCCCAGAAGTGCAACACCTGGCTGGCGACTTCATTTTCTGCTTAGGCCGACTGGAAGCAATTTGCTTTGCTTACAAATAAGAACCCGTCAGTTGCCGGAATGGTTTGTGGTATTCCCTAGAGAATGCCCAAGCAATAAAATGTGCTGTAAAGTTCTTTTAATAAGTTCTTTTGAAAAACTACTGCATAAATAATACATGTTCACTACTTTCAAAAGCAGGAAATAAAGAATAACACAAAGAAGAAATAAAAATATCTCATAATCACAGCACCCCAGATTAGCACTGCTGCTTTGCGGCAGACCCTTCCAGCATATAGGAAGTCTTTTATTTTTGTAAGAAATGGGGTTGTCTGGGACTTGACTCAGTCGAGTGCTCACCTAACATATGCAAAGCCTTGAGTTCCATCCCAACACCACATAAACCAGGTATGATGGCACGCCTATAATCCCAGCATTCAGGACATCAAAGTAGGAGGGCCTAGAAGTTCACGTTCAGCTACATTGCAAGTTCGAGTCCAGCCTGGGCTACAAAAGATCCTGTTTTATATTTTTGGTTGTGAGCCTAGCCTTTAACGGCTGAGCCATCTCTCCAGCCCAAAGATCCTGTTTTAAAAAAAAAAAATGGAGGGGCTGAAGAGATGGTTCAGTGGTTAAGAGCGTTGCTGCTTCTGGAGAGGATGTGAGTTTGGTTCCCAGCCTCCACAGCAGACAGCTCACAGCCGTCTGTAACTCCAGATACAGGAGAGAACTGACTGACACCCTTGTCTGCCCTCCTGGGTCTCACACACACACACACACACACACACACATACACACACACACACACACAAATAATAAAATAAATCTTTAAAAAGCAGAGGCAATGAAGAAACAAAACCTGGAATGCTGAAGCTGGAAAGTTGGCTCCACAGTTAGGAGACCAGCTACAGAGGACCCAGGTTAGGTTCCCAGAACCGACACTTAGGTTCACAATCATCTGTAATTCCTGTCTCAGGGGATCTGATGACTCTTCTGACCTCTGAGGGCAGCAGGCACACACATAGTGCATATATATACCTGCAGATACCCATACACATCAAATTAAACTAATTTTAAAAAATACACCACAGGTTTAGTTGATATACAAGTCTTTCTATAATTTAATCCCTCAATGTTTTATTTTTCATTTTATTTACTTATTATTATTATCACTGTGTTTTTTTTTTAAGATAAGATCTCATTTAGCACAGGCTGCCCTCGAACTCGTTTTGTAGCTGTGGATAATCTTGAATTCTAATCCTTCTGCTTTCCCCTTAAAAAGCTGAAACTACAGGAATGGGCTCCATCACACTCAGTTTTATTATTCTTTAGTTTTTCATTTAACATTTTAAAGCAAAATCTTACTATGTAGCCCAGGCTGACTCTGAACTCATGATCCTCCTGCCTCAGCTTCCCAAGTGTTGAGATTACCAGGTGTGCCGATATACGAAGCCAATATTTTATTTTATTTGATGCTGCTGCAAATGTTATTTTGTTTTGTTTCTTTTTTCTAGAATAAAGATACTAATCATGGATGCAACAAGTTTGATAAATTTATTTATGATTCTGGTACTCTGCAGATTCTATTAGATTTTCAATGTGTGCAGTTTTATCATCTATGGAGACTGACAACTTCATTTTTTTCTCTTCTAATTCTAATTGCATCAAGGAGAATAGTGGGTTATTAAAAGTGCTCAGGAGAGCAAATCTTGTGCTTCCAGGATTAGGGCTGGGAGAAAGGGTGTTTGTTTGTTTATTAATTTTTGAGACAGGGTCCCACTACTCAGTCTTGACTGACCTGGAACACTCTGTATAATCTAAGCTGGCCTCAAACTCACAAAGATTCTTTACCTTTGCCTCTAGAATGAATGCTTAGTTTTTTTGTTTTTTGTTTTAAGATTTATTTTAATTGTGTGTGTGTGGGTGTGTGTGTGGGGGGGTGGTGGATGTGTGTTCATGAGTGCAGTTCCTGCATAGGGCAGAAGAGGGGGCACTGCACAGCTAGAGCTGGAGCTCCAGGAAGCTGTGAGCTGTTCCACAGAGCTATTTCTCAAGGCAGGAAGTCTCCTTCTTTCTCTGCTTTTCTAAGAGATTTTCTTCATGAATAGTATTGAATAATTCTTCATCTGTAGCAACAATCATGTGAGCTCTCTCCACTACTTTGCTGATTGACTTTTGAATATCAAGCCAACCTTGCCATCCGGAAAGAAGTCCACTCGCTTGCCCGGATCTTGTGCCTAGCATTTCCCTGAAGACTTTCACATTCTGTTTTCATGAGGACAGGGACCCATGATGTCATTTGCTTCCTTGGCCATACCATTCATGTCAGGACATTAAAGCCATAGCAGCCTCATAAAATGTCTCAGTGATCATCCCTTTTCGTCTACCATCTTAGGAGATTTGTGCAGACTTCTGTTGTTTCAGCAAAGAAATCTGGAATTATCTTTGTCCCATAGTCTGTAGTCTGGAATTTAATTTCTTTGTTACACTGCTTTGGGTGACTGTAGGGAGTTAGAATAATTAAATTAGATTTAGAAAATATATAGGGGTTTCTGATACAGTCTCTCAACTCGGGACATAAAGATCAACCTGACTGTGAGTGATTAGCTTATCAGCTTGTGGAAAAATAAGGTTGAAGTCAGGAAAAACAGGAAAGACTTAATGAACTAAAAAACAAGGTTAAAGTAAAAAAAAAAAAAAAACAGGAACGACTTTTTTTTTGGGGGGGGTTTCGAGACAGGGTTTCTCTGTATAACAGCTCTGGCTGTCCTAGACTCACTTTGTAGACTAGGCTGGCCTCGAACTCACAGAGATCCGCCTGCCTCTGCCTCCCAAGTGCTGGGATTAAAGGCGTGCGCCACCACCGCCCGGCTTAGGAACAACTTAATGGACTTAAGAAACAAAGCATTTGGCCTGACATTGTTTTCAGCTGCTAAGTGGGTGGAGCCCAAATTAAGCTGAAACAGAGTTCCTCCTATTTAAGGACAGTGCATGGAGCCCCATAAAAAAGAGACCCCCAATGCTAGAGAGCTCCGAGAGTCCTGCTGAAAAAAGTGCTGGCCATCATTTGATGGCCAGATCTCCCCGAGGCAGAAAGAAGCTGGTGAGCAAAGAAAGCCTCAGCAAGACAGCAAAAGGCCAAGGACTAAACCCTGTGGCTCAGCTTTTGACTAGAGGGGTTTGATCTGTCTGAACAGTGGCCTAAAGGAAACTGTGGCTGGCTTTAAGGATTCTGAGGCAGAGTGGCAGAGTTACTGATGCGAAGGGGCTGGGGTCTCCCAGAGAGAAGAAAGCATCAGGCCTTATTTTTTTTTTTTTTGGTTTTTCGAGACAGGGTTTCTCTGTGTAGCCCTGGCTGTCCTGGACTCACTTTGTAGACCAGGCTGGCCTCGAACTCGCAAAGATCCGCCTGCCTCTGCCTCCCAAGTGCTGGGATTAAAGGCGTGCGCCACCACCGCCCGGCTAAAAACTCTATTAATTTTTTTTTTTTTTT
>CAJQZJ010031933.1:5206530-5244253 GCA_907164525.1 Lophiomys imhausi | reverse complement strand
GGGAGGCAGAGGCAGGCGGATCTTTGTGAGTTCGAGGCCAGCCTGGTCTACAAAGTGAGTCCAGGACAGCCAAGGATACACAGAGAAACCCTGTCTCGAAAAACCAAAAAAAAAAAAAAAAAAAAAGAATCTACAACAAAGACTGTGTTCCTGATGACCTGCCCCAGAGAATGTATCCTTCTAAAAGGTTAGGAGAATAATTGTCAATAGGATTAGTGGATAGGTTAAAGAGTTGTAGGAATTTATAGGGTTAATAGTTAAGAAATTGTTGGTATTGGTGTAAGTGAATATTGTTAGTTAATAAATAATAATAATTTTTAAAAGTTCGGTAACAGGTGACAATTCTGGAGTTTGCGTTACTTTGTCTTTTCCAATTAATGTTCAAACAGCTCAGCATGAAGTTCCTGCTCCCTCCTCCCATCTTTTAAAACCTCAGCGCTCTGTGAGTAGGGCAGGACTCGGGGACTTCAGGTGGGCCAGTTTAGAAGCTGCCTCTGAGACCTCACAAGTGGTATCTGGTATGCGCCTGTCTTTGACTCAATTTCATGTCACTCTGAGATTGAACTTTCAAATGCTGTCTGTGCTGGCACATCACAGAGTGACCCAGGTCCCTGCTCCAATCCGAGCCAGAGAAAGTCATTGGCAGATTAATTTCAATGACGATGAATCAATAATTTATGCTGGTGTTTTTCTTCATGCAGCAAAGTGGCCCATGTTGATATGATCCGACAGGGTCATGCGTACCTTGGTTTAATTAAACCCAAAACATAAAATTAAAAGAAGAAAAAAAAATGCTCCCAGCAATTGGACCCAAAAGTCTCCATCCAAAAGCTGATGGAAAGGAGTAGGGGATCTGGGAGGGGTGTGGGGTTGTAAGAGGAAAGTCCGATTCAGCAGAAGCTTGGGAGGAATGTAAATATCTTATTGGCATCTTCTCAGTGCCCTTTAGGAGGCCAGGCTGGCTGAGGTGTAAGGTGATGGACAGTCTGTCTTTGGGAAGCAGCACCATGTCTAGAAGCCAAGTGTTTCTTAGCTCTCCTTGAGAGAGGTAAGGCTCACAGCCTAGAGAGGGTACCAGAAACAAGGGTGATCACTTGTCTCATGGGTCTTCCACTAACATCACCAAGACCTCAGATGAGAGACCACCATCACACTGAGTCCTCCCAGCTCCTCCCTCCAGGCTCTCTGCAGCATCAGTCTCCTGTCAATCATCCTTCTAGCCAGGGCAACCCAACACCCCAGCCTTTGGGCCTTCTCCCTGTCTATCCCTGACCACAGTCACCAAGACATCCCAGATTCCTAGAACACATGGAACCCCTTCACTGTTGTCATGGTAAACAGATGCACAAACCCCAGACTGAAGCCCTTTCCTCTGACTTGTGAGATGTAGAAACTGAGTCACAGAATGAGACTGAAGCTGTATTCCAAACCCCTGTAGGCAATAGCTATGGTCCCAGCCTGTCTTGGTTTAGTCATAGACCACCTAGCAATCCCCACCAATTAGAGTTGGCTTATGTGCCCTGGTCCAGTAAGGCAATACTAGCAACATTGTAGCCACTTCAGTCTGTGTAGGCACCCTCTATGATGGTCTCATGAAGATGGCCCCCTAGGAAGGCAACCTTGGATCACTTTTCAGAGCTGCTTCCAATTGCTCAGCCTGGGTCCCTCACTTCTCTGGCCCTCTGGCCTCCCTGTCTTCCTATGAAGGACACCCCCTGGGACTCCACCACTGGGGTACAGTGTGGTGCAGGGGCCAGCCTCCTTCCTTCATGGGCTCCTTGCAGGACAGTGGCCTTTAAGGATCTGAGCAGAGCCAGGCACTCCTATTGCCCAGACCTCTCTGCCAGTCTTCTCTGCTGCCTCTTTGATTTTTTTTAATTATGCTAAAATATGCATAACATGAAATTTATCATCTTCAGGGTGTGGCTTGGGTGATGTGAAGCATAGAGCCATCACTGTGTCACACTCCTGTCACCCGTCTCTAGGGCACCCCATCCTCCCCCACAGTCCCCACAAACACCAGCCCCGACCTCTGCTCCACTCTCAGTATTTGAACTCAATTCTCTCAGGCCCTCGCCTGGCTGGACCTGTCCATGTCTGACCTTTACTCACTGGCCATTTCTCTGTTAGTGGAATGTCCACAAGGCTCACCCGTGTTGGAGCATATGTCACTGTGTCCTTCCCTCTTCAGGGTGAGTGTGGCATTCTGTCATGTAGATGTCCACTTTTCACTCAGCCATCAATCTGAGGTATGTGTGGGCCACTCCTCCTGGGCTGCATTGCTATGTTACTGGGGTGTCAAGTCCCAGCCCAGCAGCCCGTCTTTCGTCCCTGCTTGCTGGAGAATAGCTGCTCACCCTTTCTAGTTCTAACCTGCATTCAAAATTTTAAAAATAGTTACTTAGTTGCGTGCATATATGGGGGGGGGGGCGTGCATTTGCCATGGTCTGTGGACAGAGAGCACAAGACAACTTTTGGGAGTTGGTTCTCTCCTTCTAGCATGTAGGTCCTGGGGGTCAGACTCAGGTGGTCAGTTTTGCTGGCAAGCACTCGCTCCCATGCCTTCCAAACACACTTGTGGGAGTTGGTTGGCTCCTTCCACAACGTGGGTCCTGGGAATTGAACTCAGGTCAGCAGTCTTGGCAGCAAGCGGTTTTACCCACTGAGCTGTGCCAGAGACCTCAGCTTCTCCTTTTTATTCTATCTGCCCCCCCCAACTCCTGTATTGTCACCACCCACTTTTAGGGTGAATCTCCCTACTTCAATAGATCTAATAAACATAGCCCTCACAGGCATGCCTAGAGGCTGTGTCTGAGGCCAGTCCAGAGCCTGCCGTACTGAGAACAATAACTATGGAAGCTGTTTTCTGTTTTGTTTTTTAATATAACAACTGCCCAACTGGGTGTGAAACTTTTGTTTGTCCTGTGATCCCATTGTAACATTCCTTTTCATAAATCTTTTACTAACTTCTAAAGAAAAAAAAGTGTTTTGTTAATTAGTTAAGAATTTCATATAATGTGTTTTGGTTTATTGAGTTTATAGAGGCTCCCTGTTTCTCTAGTACTGATGATTTTGTGGGCATGTACCACCTCAGGTAGCTTCACCAGCCCTCCATTCTTCCTAAATCCAATTTCAGTTGCTTTCTGTAGCTTGCAATGTGACAGTCTTGGGAGACTCAGGAAGACAGACCCAGAACTGTCCCCACTTCCTGTGATGTTCTCTGATTCTCTCCCTGGATTGTGTTCCCTTGGTCTCTCTGGCTCTCTCTGGGGACCCTCTCTTGGCATATGCCTTTTCCCTGGTCCCTTTCTCCAGGCCAACTCCCACCCTAGGATCTCCCCCTCAGTTCTCTCCCCTGTTCCAGGCCATGTTTGTGCCCTTGTAGAACCCAAAATTTACTTGACCAAACTTTAGTCAGGCTCCAAAAGCCTGAGAACTTGGGTAGGCCCTGAACTCAGGGGCAACTTGTTCCAGGAACTGCAAGTTGAAAAACAATGCTACCCTCTGTGTTTGGAGACTCCCATTGGTTAGATATGCTAACCAATGAAACCTCACTGAATGTACTATTGCTTGATTCTACCCTGCTGAAACATATAAAATCTGATGCAAAACTCCATTCATGGTCACCTCCCTTCCCTTGCATGGGGACTCTGTGAGCGTTAACCCCAGCATGCTAGTTAATAAAACTCTTGCTTTTGCATCGATCTTGAGACCTGGTGAGTCCTCAGCTGCCCTGAATTCAGAGTCTGCTTTTGGGCTGACCACTCTGGGCTCTTTTGACAGACAGCCCTCCCTGCAGCCCCATGCATTCATATTCTGTATGATGTTTACTGCTGTGTCTCACTACAGACACCTTCATCTTATCCGAGCTGTTTCCTCTAATCGGCTTCCCCTTTGGCTTTCACACCCTCCAGCCCTTCCAGAGTCAACTTTGTCTATGAGGTATGTTTGTGGATGTCCTGCCCCCAAGACACTGAGGCTACCTTAGGTGACCCCATCGTAGGCAGTGAGGACAGTGATAGAGGTGGGTTGGCATGGGGAGAGGACTTTATGTCTGGATTTACTCCCTGTTGTGTAGGTCATTTTGCCTTCCCTCAGGCCAGTCACCCAATGCCCTTGTGACATTGGCTTCATGGGGACCAGGTCTGAGTCTGGTGGTGTGGTGGCAACAGCCTTGAGATCTTCTTGGCTCTCCTTTCCTTTCTGAATCAGCTTGTCAAATTCTATTAAAAAGGAAAAACCCTGGGCTCGAGAGGCAATTCAGTGGCTAGAGCACCAGCTGCTCTTGAAGAGGACCCAGGTTCAGCTCCCAGAACTCACATGGCTTTGTTTCTATTTTTTTCTCCCTTTTTAAGGTTTATTTTCATTTGTGTGGGGTGGGAGGGGGTATATGCACACAGTTTTCCATGGAGGCCAGAAGGGAGTATCAGATCCCTGAAGATGCAGATACAGACAGTTGTGATCTACTGAGTTGGGTGCTGGGAACTGAACTCTGGTCCTGTGCAAGAACAGCGAGCATTTCTAACCACTGGGTCATCACTTTCAGCTTCTCTGTTTTCCACTTTAGGGGCCTTAAAATGCACTCACACAAACACACACAGACACAAACATACACACACAGAGACACACACACACACCCTTTTTTTTTTCCTGAGACAGGGTTTCTCTAAGTATCCCTGATTGTCCTGGAACTCACTCTGCAGACCAGACTGGCCTGGAACTCAGAGATCCACCTGCCTCTGCCTCTAAGTGCTAGGAATAAAGGTGTGTGCTACCACTATCTGGCTCACATACACACTTTTTAACAATGAAAAAAACCTTAAATACAGAAAAGTATGGAGAACTATAAAACATTGATGTATGTATTACTTTTGCAGTTTGAAAAAAAATCTATACTATGCGGGGGGGGGGGGGGAATCAATGTTCTCAACCAAAACAGAAATGAAAAGAAGGAACAACGCAATTATTTGAAAAAATACCTCTGGGTAAGCTCCAGTCAGAAACTCAGGAGACAGTGTCCCTGTCCCCACCCTGCAGCATCTGTCCCTAACCAAGCAGTAGCCACCTAGGCCACTTTAGGAAGACTGGATGGATCTTTAGTCTGCCTCAACCCCAAACCTGATTCCATTAGGGGCAAGTGGTCCTCTTTGAAATCTGTAGGATGACGCTGCCCCACATCTTATAGGTCCAGTTACTTGGGGGGCTGAGGCAGGAGGAACATGTGAGTCCAAGAGTTCAAGGCCAGCCTGGGCAACACAGCAAGACTCCAGAAGTAAACTGCAAGAACAAAAACCAGTAGGTGATCCTCGGGAGGAGGGCATAATGTTGGCCAATGAGAAAACATCCTGGTGCATAATTAGATGGAGTATAAAAAGGAAGACCCAGAAACTTAGGGGGGCTTTTTTGCTTAGCCTTGTTTCTTAATGCTGCCCATTGATGCTTCACTTCAAAAGACACCAGACAACGTTTTCCCAAAGGTTGCTGCTGCTGAGACTTGCTGGCCTAGGTTGGACTGAGACATGTTGGGCAGAGCCCATGTGAAGCCTCATGTGGAGCCATAAAAGTCGTGGCACCAAGGCTGCACTGAGCACCGGAAGAGACTGAGACCTCAAACAGGGGAACAGCAAGAGGCATCCCAGGACAAAAGTCCGGTAACCACTGCAGCCGCTGCTGAGTGTTGTGTCCCTGTGTATGCTGATTTGGACGGACTGCTGAATAATTGCCCCAAGGACTTGCATGTGAGGACATCTTCATCTTGGTATCTTTTCTTCTGTGCTTCGGGTTGGTGATTTGGAAAATGTTTAGCGCTATTAATAAATGGTTTAAAGGTACACCTTCAGCTGGCAGATGTGCATTGTGCTTCTTGGTTTAGTTTGGATCCTGCCCCATGCTTCAGCCAGAGTCTGCAGTTAGACAGGGTCTTGGAACCAACTCAAGAACTCCAAGACAGACAACCCACAGCCCCAGGGAGCCAAGTAGGATGGAGACACTCAACCCAAGTGACTATTGCCTCTGATAGACAAACCGGGGCTCAACTGTGCATGGAGTGAAGTACCTTTGCTGAGGGTCTCAACCTTGCACTGTCTGTGTGCCGCATGCATGTATGAATGCATGTTCATGCTGCTGTGCAGGCTGTGTAAGGAGGCCAGAGGCTGAGATTGGGACACCTTCTTTAATTGATTCTCCACCTTTAAAGAATCCATTTTTTTAGAACTTTTCAACTTTTTTTTTCTTTACATTAAGAGAGTGAAGTGTATGCTATAGTGCGTGTTAAAGGCCAGAGGACAACTTGTGGGAACTGGCTCATTCTTTTCACCATATGGCTCCTGGGGATTGACTTGGGCCATCAGGCCCAACATCAGCTGTCCTCGCCTGCTGAGCCATCTTGCTAGCCCTCGGTTTAACTGTCACTGGCTGGCCATTGAACCCCAAGATCCATCTGTTTCCACCACCCCATGCCCAGCACTGGAATTATAGATTTTTACTCCCAAGCCTGTCTTATTCCTGGGTGTCAGGAATCCAAACTCAGATCTTCATGCTACCCAGCAAGCACTTCACCCGCTGTGCCATTTGGCCGGCCTATAGCTTTGCTCTTATTGGGGGAGAGTAGGGCGCAAGCTGCAGAGCCAGTCACCTGCCCCAGGGGTCCCAGCTAGCTGTGGGTGCTGAGGTAGCCTCAGGAGTCCCTTGGCAGTCCTCTGGAGGGTGTGCTCTGGCTTAAGAGAGATAGTGGGATAGTGCCCCCAGCTATCTGAGAACCCAGAAAAGTAGTCACCCCTTTTCATGGGCCGCATTCTCCAAGCCCTGCAGCCTCCTTTGCTTCCCCACACCTTCTTGAAAGCGGCTCCTGAAAATGTAGTGACAGGACAGGATATGGATAGCCGAAGGACCACATCCATCTCTCCAGTCCAGTTTTGCCCATATTGTGGCAAAGTTGTGCTCGGAATTCACAGCTGCTGGGGGCTCATGAATTATGCACAGTACCAGATCAATCCATCAGCAACTGTCAGGGAAGAATCAAAGGCCCTGTGGTGGGGTGACAGCTCTCTCTCTAGGAAGCCTAGAACCCTTTTCAGGAGTGCTAGACTCACCAGATCCTGTAACACTCGGCTCTCCACCCCTCCCGGACGCCCATCTCTCTGTTTCTCTGCCAGGTGCAGGTTTGATGGACTGGGAGGGTACACCACACCAACAACAAAAGGCCCATGTTTTCTGAGTGCGTCCTGAAATGCTCAGCTTGAATAACTGATGCCAGCACTATGTTTGTGTGGAAAAGTCACCTTGGGTACAGGATTCTCAGCCACAGCATCGAAGGTTCCTTTAGTCAAGTCCTGCCTAGTGGCACATTCTTGTAATCCCAGCATGTGGGTGGTAGACACAATAGGATCAGGAGTTCAGGGACAGCCTCAACGACATAGAGAGTTCAAAGGCAACCTGAGTGGGCTATGTGAGACTCCTGTCCAGGGTCTGTGAGGGGTCCACACAAGTAAAGATAAACTGAGCCACAAAACAGGGAACAAACCCAGACACAGGTATTCCTTGCCCAGAATGCAATGGGGGCAATTCCACTGTCACAGGGGCAGCATTATCCCCAAGTGTTCCTCACAGATAAGCGAAAGTCCACCGTGAAAGAACTGGAGGGCTGACTGTGAAAAGTAAGTAAAGTGCGTAGAGGAGAATTGAAGGTGTCTGCAGCAGGTCACAGACAGGACCAGCCGTAGGAGGGAGAGCGAGCGAGCGTGCTGGGCTGTGGTGATGTCTGTCCACCAGAGAGTAAAAAGGTGGACCATAAAGAGGAAACTGTGCAGTATGAGGAGCTTTGTGTAAAACAGGCCTTACAGACACGTCAGCCGAGCCGATGATCGGGGGTCAGAGATAACAGGCTGGACAGGCTCCTCTCATAGAGGCCATCAGGATTCCAGTGCCACATCCCAGCCATCATGGCATCAACAGCTCCACATACTAGTGTGTTCTGCTTCTTAACAAATGTACTGGAAGCCCAGGAGGGTGGCTTAGAGGAAGGGAACACATGATTGATTAGCAATGTCTGCTGAGAACCATGGCAGGGGAACACTCTAGCAGGGACCCAGCCCTGACTCAGCACTAGAGCTCTGAGACCTGAAATTGGAAGAATTGAGAAGACCCTCTCTCCCTCTCTCCTTCTCTCCCTCCCTCCCTCTCTCCTTCTGCACCACCCAGTATCTTAAAAACAAAAAAGGAAAGAAAGAAAAGAAAAAAGTTGCAAATAAAAAAAACTCACACAGAAAGACTATACAACTCAATGGATTTCTAAGCAGTTAGAGTGGCCATTTGGAACAGGAAGCTGTGGGGTTTCACGTTGGATTTTACGCTTTCACTATCAAATATTATTTTATGCACTTATCCACCACCCAAAATGAAACAAAAAATCTGTGAAGAGATGTAGAAAGACAAAGCTTTCTACTTTCTCTAACCCGTGTCCATCACCCACATTCAGTCCTTCCTTGTCCCCCAACATAAAGCCTCTCTGTATTTTCTTTCTTCATGTTAAAGTATACCCACCCACACATGTACTTACACCGCGCTATTCTGAACCCATGCATGCATGTCACACACATGAGCTTACCTGTGTTTTTTTCTTTCTGAGATTGTGGCCTCACTTCACATTAGACATTCTAAGTCCATTCATTTTTCTGCAAATTTTGTGATTTAATTTTTCTGTAGAGATAAACAGTATCTTTCCTTCTGTCTCCCTTTCTTTTCTCTTTGCCCCCTCCCATCTCCATTGTCCTTTCTGACCTCACTTAGTTTTTCTGACCTTTTCCGCACTCCCAGGACCACTTAGGATATGAGACATGGGGACAGAAGGGACAGACTCTGCTGTTTGTCCTGACCTCCTAATCCCCATTGCAGGCTTCCTCGTGCTGGGTACCAGACAACTGATGTTGAACAGCTATGGAGTCTGTGCTCAGGAACGCCCTGCTTCCAGGTACCCTCGATCATCCTAAGAACCTTTGGAAGCTGTCTCTGTGTGACCCCCAGGTGCTCCGTGTGGAATGGCAGGTTGGCTGGGGTCGCTGTTCCTGCAGGCAGCGCCTGGAAAATTCCAGCCACCTTATGCTCCGAGTTGCCAGTCTCCAGAGGACCCCCTGCCTTCTGCTTTCCACCTCCCTGGCCTGCTCCTGTCACTCGGGTTCACAGTGTTCTCACTGGCCAGGCCACGGAAAACTTGGGGACACTTTGGGAGGAGGTGGTTTGGCATAGGAAGAAAGGGAGGTTCGGGTACTTTGTGACTTTGAACAAGTCTCCTGGCCTGGCTGGACCTACCTCCTTCTGGAAACTCATTCAGCTACAAGCTAGGTTAGCCAGACTAAGGGCAGAGAACTCAGTGAGTCTCAGAGAGGTCAAATTGGCAAGGCTCTGAACACAACTGCTTGTCCCCAGGGCTCTGCTGAGTCCTCTCAGCCATGAGCAATGGAGGTGTTGTACTAGGTCCTGTGGTATGATTGGCTCTACCAAAGGACTCCAAAAATGAGAAGTATCCAATTGTTACCTGTGCTTCAGAGACCAGGAAGTTAAGAGACTTTGCCAGTGTCACAGAACCCGGCAGTGGGTGGAGAAGCTGAGACTTCTGTGGCGTGTTTTGAGGACCCTAGTTGCTCCAGTTTCTCTCTCCTTCCGCCATCTTGTTCTTTCCCAGAAGTTCTTTACTCTCAGTAATAGCATCTCCAGACTCAGAAGCTGCCCCGCTAAGTGCCCGAGGCAACATCGTTGTCCACTTTCTTTGTTGAAGATCACTCTTACTGGGGAGAGTGTGTTGGCCAGGTACCTTAAACCACCCCAGTTTGCCAGACGAACTGGAAACCCACTTCTGCAGTAAGGGAGAAGTGAGGTAGGTACTTCCAGAGTGGAGATGACGGGGACAGTGCTTTGGAAAAGCAGCACAGTGCAGGAATGGAGAAGTGGCAACATGGAAGGCGTGCTGAGTACCCAATACGTTTTAAAAGGATTATTTTGTAAAGTATGGGGTGTGTGTGTGTGTGTGTGTGTGTGTGTGTGTGTGTGTGTGTGTTTCTGCATGTAAATATGCATATGAGAAAGCCAGGTCACCTGGAGCAGGGATTACAGGTGGTTGTAACCCCTCTGATGTGCCTGAACTTGGGTCCTGTCAAGAGCAAGGACATGTCTTAACCGTTGGACCACCCCGCCCCGTGTACCGGGTGTATCCTCATCCCATCCATCAGGGGGCTGCTGTGGACAGCACACAGACAGGGAAGCTGAGTGTCTAGTCTCAAGATGGATGCTCAGCCCCTGCTAATGACTAACACCAGCCAAGGGTCTCACCAATACCTGAGGAAGGGAGGTGATCTGGGGGAGCCCTGAGTCCCTGGAGGCACAGGGAAGGTCTTGGGCCCTGAGGACACAGCATGGCCATGGGGGTCACAGGCAGAGGTCAGTTGGCTGGAGCAGAGCCTACCACCAGCCGAGCCTTGCAGCCTGTGCCCTGAATGCTTTCCAGGTCCCCCACAGGACTTCACTGCCCTGCCAGCTCAGGGCAGCTGCTGCGTTGGACAGTTCTAGGGAAGCTGAAGAAAATCCTTCACCCCACCCGCATTCAGCCCCTAGCCAGAGCTGAGTGTCATTCAGAAGAGGAGAGACAGAACAGGAGTCACTGAGTGCCCTTGCCCATAAGGCCCCTAGGCCAGGTGGGGCCCACACCCACACTCCAGGCGCCTGTCAGACACAGCTGAAAAAAGGCTGGACAGAAACCCACATAGTTTTTCTAGCCAGCGGAAACAGGGACTGGGCCACCCCTGAGACATAAAAGGTTTACTTGGAAGGTCAGCAGCTGGGGATGGAGGTAAAGTCCTCAAGGACAGAAGGAACTTCATGTGCAAAGGCCCTGGGGTGACAAATAAGAGGCACAGGAGATTCTGGGAGCAAGACCAGAGTGGCTGGAGGTAGAGGGAACCTGAGATGGGGCTGGAAGGCAGGCAGGCCAGGTTCTTGTGGAGTGTGGTGGGGACTGCTGGTCCCAGGACTGGATGGTGTTCACCAGGGACCTCAAGAGGTGTGGGTGGGTGGGTACCACTAAGCTTGACGAGTTGAGCTCAATCCCCAGAACCCATATGGTGGAAGGAGAGAAGTGACTACCACAAGTTGTGGTAGTCACTTCTGACCTCCACACTCACACCCCAGCTCCCATATGCATGTGCACGCACATACACATCAATGATGAGAAAAACATTTTGAAAGAAGGGGGCAGAAGGATGCGCAGATTGATTGCTGTTTTGCTAGGGTTTCCCTTGCACTAGTGGTTCCCAGATGCATGGTCCATTCCTTACTTCCTTTGTGGACAACTTTCATCTGGGCTTCCCCAGGCCACCTCTAACTGGCACTCACGGTTCATCTTTTGCTTGTGGTGGACTGGGCACAGGGCTCTCACACACCTTGTAAAAGGCACTTAGAAGTGACTTTTGCTACAAAGACTGATTCCTCACATAGACATGGGTAAATAAAGGCAAGATGAGTCTGTCTGTGCCTGTGCTCCATGTCTGTCCGTTTTACATGGGTGCAGACTTGTGCACCACTCTAGAGTACCCACCTAGAACCAGGAGACCACTAACTTCTCATTCTCCTTCAAAATCACAAAGGTAAGAGTCATGGGGCATCTTACTATCAGCTTTCAATGTCCCGTCCCAGATCCTATAAAGGTACCTAAAGTCCTCAGCCATTGTCCTAAAAGTGAAGTCGGCTTGGATTCCAGAATCAGCAGAGCCTCATAGAGCAGACAGCTCTATGTGATTGTCCATGAGGTCAAGGACACACCTTGGAACAGGAGTGTCCCCTCAGGCAACAAGGACTTCCTCGGGGTACCCTGCAGACCTGAGACAATGAATGACAAGTAAAGACCATGCCTGTCCAGGACTGAATAAGTAGGCATACTTTTACAAGAAGATTTATTATATCCATTTACATGGTGTCTGAGTGAGTGCTGGGTGAGTGCAAGCATCCATGGCAACCAAAAGAGGACACAGTGTCCCCTGGAGCTGGGGTTACAGGCAGTTGTGAGCCGCCCATCCGGGTGCTGGGAACTGAACTTCAGTCCTCTGCAAGAGCAGCGTGACCTCTTAACTGATGAACCGGGAACACCTCTTACCCCTTCTTCCAATTCTATTTAACTCTAAAGCTCAGGTCAGTGCCCTGAAGATGGACCTGGGACCCCCTTTACCTGCACTTCACACTATGGACCCATTGGTGAAGCAGCTTCTGTTTTCACCATCACCAGCCTCTTTAGTTGGCACGCTGGAAGTAGTGGGGTGGTGGTCAAGCCTCACCGGCAGAAGCCTCAGGAGCCAAAACTTTTGCTATCAAAACTACAAACCAGTCCTTACCGTGGAGTAGCTCTGCCCTAGCCACCCATGTGGACAGTTCTCCCTACCCTTAAAGGAGCTTTCTAACTGCACTCAGGTCTGCCTCAGGGTGGCTACCCTCAGGAACTATAGTATACATTGTCACCGGTCACCACCAGCAATCAGGTGCCCCAGCCCATGCCCTTGGCCTCAGCAACTTGTTCAGCCTCAGGTCACCCCTGGATTTTAGCAAGGCCACCTGGTTGGGAGGCACAAAGGACACTGAAAACCCTGTGTGTGACCAGTCCTGGTGATGATGGGCCAGCCTGTCCGTACTCCCTGCTCCCCTGCCCATTTATGTTAGGCATGAAACCAGTCTCTCCAGCGTGCTGATTACCAGAACTCAAACAGACCCAAACACGCCGAGATCTCCACTTCCTGTCCCGTGCAGCCCCCCAAAGACGAGGCTTATTTAGCCTATAGAGCTGGGGACCATCCCCTCGCAGTCTGCTGCCTCCTAGTCCTTTCTGTCCACACAACTGGAGGCTCTCTCCAAGGCAGGATCTACAAGGGCATCCAAGAGGCCTCCTTCTGCAGAGGAAAAACAACGTTCACCAGGACTAGCTGTTCAGCAGATTCATACAAACCTAGTTGAGTTTTTGTAATTGGCCAGAGGCCTAGAAACCGACTGGCAAGGATGGAACCGACAGATGGGATCCTATATGAAGTGACTGAGTCACTCGGCTTCGAAAGAGAAGGAGATCTTATTAGTATCTCAGAGGGCTGGAGCTTCACCGGAAGCCTCTCAGGCCCAGCCAGCTGCCTCACCTCCTTGACTAGCACTGTCTAGCTTTGCCAGAGAATCCATATGCCCAGGTATGGAAGCTGAGTTCCCACAGGCCTGCCTTGTTCCTGAGGTCTGTCTGGGCTTGCAGGGGTCCAAGTGTAACTGGGCTTTTGGCTACTTATTGGATTCCTGTACCGATTACCTTTCTCCACCCCAATCCCTTCTAACCCACCAACACTAGGTGAGAAAGAAGAGAGGGGAAAGGGAGGAACAGATCTCTTTAGACTACTTCCTGCTGATTAGGGGCACCAAGTTCCCAGGGGTAAATCTGAACTTTGTTGTCAGGACATCTCCAACCAGAAACCCCAGCAATCCAACAACAGCAAAAGCAGCAGCTGCCATCTCCCTTGGGGTTCTGCCATTGATATACCCTCTGCAGAGTCCCCAGAATTCCAAAAGTAAACTATCTGCAGCTGGCAAAAATCATGTCCCTCCTAGAGCACGAGACAATCACAGTCAGCTGCTTTGGACAATCTGAAGCAGCCCGTACCCCACACCTGGGATTGAAACAAAAACATGTTCACATACCATGACTGGCTTTTTAAAGAAACCAAAATTCTCCCTACATCCAGGGGTTTCCTGTTGCCAGCAGCACTCCCAAGGCTATCTTTGCAGTCCTACCTGGGCCTGAGCTTGAAGAGTCATGTGACTCAGGAGGTTCCACATCCCAGGGACTCCAGACCATGACTTGGAATATGGAATGTGGCCAGCTCAGTGGGGCAGTTTGTTCCTTTTTGACCAAGGACCATTTGTCAAGCTCTTTCTCTTCCCCACCCATATCTCCCTGCCAGAGGGTTATCTGGGCTTGACTTCATCCCCCTGATATCGTCTAAAGGCTCAGACCAAAGCCACAGAAAAGAGCCAGGCATTCTGTTCAGGGCTTCTAAACAGACCCCTAGATCACCTTGAGTCTAAACTGTATTAACTCATCCAACACCTGCACAGCTCCCACATCCCAGGCACTGCCCAGGTGCCCCTGGTGATGCTGGGATGGACCAGCAGAAAAGGTCCCTGCAACTGCGGGGCTGACAATGGCCCCTTTTACATGCTTGCAAAGAATGTGCCTGTGTACTGGAGAGTTGGCTCAGCAGTTAAGAGCACGTGTACTCTTCTTGCCAAAGACCCAGGTTCCGTTCCCAGTGCCTCACAGCTGCTTGTAACTCCAGCTACAGAGACTCGGATACGTTGGGCCTTCTGGGGTACCTGGAGTCATGTGCACACACACATGTATATAATTTAAAAACAAGTCTTTGAAAGCTAACTGCAAGGAAACTAAATACACACACCACCACCACCACCACCATTGGTTGAAGGTCAAGTTCTGCACAGGGGACAGGAGGAAGGATAATACCCACCCAGAGTCTCCGCTCCACCCTCAGGACTTCATAGCCCTCAGGAGCCAGGCTAGATGTCTGGATGCCTCCTCTGATCCAGGACTCTGGGGATGCCTATTCCACCCATCCCTAGTGTTTCTCCATTTTGCTTTGTATGATGACACTGTATCCTTTATGGTCACTAAGAAAACAGAAGGAAGATGTTGCCTGGTGGGGACAGAAGTTTATGTATTCTTGAAAGCTTTAGGTGGCTTTCCTCCAAAGGCAGAGGGACCCATAGCCTCATCCCCATCTCTGTCATGCTGGGCTACAGATAGAGAGGAAACAAGGTCCAAATATCAAATAAGTCCCAAGCTCTGAACTGCTTCTGCTGCAGAGTAAAGAGTGAAGTGGGAGGGGGCTTGCACACCTGTGGAGGGACCCCCTCTGCTCCCTCACTGGCCAAGTTTCCAGGAAGCATTGCTTCTGAGCTCCCCTTCTAGAGGAGGGGAAAGTATGCTTGACCTTGCGCAAGCCTGTTCTCCCGTTCACTGGCCCCTCCCCCAGGAAACCCCTTCTATCCCCAGGCTGAGTTCCTGACTGAGCTCACATCTTCCCACCAGCAGCGGATCCATTCAGGTCAGCCCAGGCAGCAGGCCAAACAGAGGGTCACTGCTAACTATATGCTAACGAGGCCAATCAATCCGCCCTTAATCGGGCAGCCACTGTGCACAGCAGGTGTGTTCAACCTTGGCCTGGGAAGGAGCAAGAGAGGGGTACAAAAGGGAGGCAGAGCAGAGAGAAGAAAAGGGAGGATGAGAAAGAGAGAGGAGGAGGAGAGGAAGGATAGAAGGAGAAGGGGGGAAGTGAGAGGGAGTACAGGAGACCCCCATGGTCTCCATCCCTCTATCCCTTAGGCACAGGCTTGCTAGCCTAGACTGGTTGTGCCCCCCAGGGACCACTGGCTGCAAATTGAAAGAACCAAAGGAAAAAAGAAAGAAAGAAAAAAAAAGGTGTGGGGAGGCAGCAGCACGGTCGGGGGGAGGGGGCACATCATCTTTTTAATCAACGTTCTAAGCTGCAACAGCTAATGAATTCATGGTCTTTGGGAACCCCAGGGCATGTCTGAGAAGAGAAGTCAGACCTCTCTCCCTCACTTTGTCCCTCCCTCCCTGCCCAGCTCCTCTACTTCTCCACAATGCCACAGAGCTCAGGGAGGGTGGAGCAGCCAGGCAGGCTCCTGGGAACCTGCAGTCTGGAGGTTTGCCGCTCTAGCTTCTAACTCTCAGCAAAGCGCCTACTACTCAGGGCAGGGTCACCCAAAACCATCACCCCTGCAGCGTCAGGGCTTTGAATTTCTCTAAGCTTAGAGGCTATGGTAAAAGAGGACCAAACAGGACCCTTTCTGATCCTTTCTCTGATGAGCTCAACTTTGCACCAGCCGTGGTTATTTATTTATCACCTAGTTTGACTGGAATGGAGAATGCTCCCTTACAGCCTCTGTGAACTAGTTACTGTGTTACCAATGGCAAAATGGAGATCAGGACAGGGGTGCAAGTCTGCTGGCGTCTCAGGGTAGAAGAGCTCTCTGAATGACTGACAGACACCACTGAACAGAGCAGAGACCCTTCTCTTCTCAGGAGGTCTTACTAAATAGACCTTGGAAGGGGAGGGACCTTGGCATCTGCTAAGTTTCAGGGATTTCCTGAGACTTGTCTGTTGTTTACTTCTGGAGTTTCCCTTCTAAATGGAATGTTTCAATTCAGAAGAAATTGCTGAACAACAGGAAGATTTGAAGCCGGACAGTGACCCTGGCTACAAAGTCCTAGGAAGGCTGGCGTCTCCCAGAACTCTCAGGTACCCTGACTCCCCAGTCTCCCTACTCACAGCTCTGCTTTGGAAGCTTTGACTTCACATTTCTCTGGCAGTCTCTTCCCTCCTTTTAAAAGATGCCAAGCCAGTAGGTTTTGACAGCTAAGCTTTATTTATATTAGTTCTGACTGGCTGTGTGATTAAAAGCTCCTCAGGTGATATATGGGATGACACACAGGATGTAACTATCTTCCAAGCCCTTTCTATGCCTCACTTACTACTGGCTCACCAGTTGAATCAACTAAAACCCAGGGAGGTTAGCTAACTTATCCAAGGTCACCCTCGGATCAAACCAGGGACCATGCAGACACACTCAATCTCAGTCCTGACAGCCTCTGGTCTAACCTCAGCCCTAGGAGTTCAGGTTTCCAGGGAAATCCCACTCAGGGCATCTCAAATGAAAGAAGGCAGAGGTTGGGAAGGGAGAGAAGCCCCTGACTCCGTTCTGCAGGGAAGGGGGTTCTGAAGGAGAACCCAATGCCCAGAGGGACCATCAAGGGAGCGCAGACAGAAATGCCACACGAAGTTTAAAGAAGCTTGTCAGTAATCCAAAGAGTGAGCTGAAGGCTCAGGTCCTCTACTGCGATTCCCAGGGCACAACAGTCACCTGCCACACACCCAGGCTATGATGAAGAAGTGGCTGGCCTACCCACTGCTGTTGTAAGTACAGCACCCCAGAAAGTTCCATCAGACCAATGCTTCCCAGAGACCTGTGTCTCCTTGGATACAGCTCTTTCTATGTCCTTCTTTATTATCTGCTTCTGTCCCGCCAATAGGACTTGGGCAATCCTGATCACATTTCACAGGTAGTAACCTGAAGCTGGGGAGACAGAGCTAAGTGACTTATCTAGATGGCGCTGCCTGGTAATTGACAAGCCCCTGAGCTCAATTTGCCAAGCCTGATGGGCCCATGAGCCTGGGGACTGTGATGCTCAGCAGGCCGGCACCAGAGCTGGCTGCCTGGGATGCCCTTTCTCCTCTGATCTCCTTGCTTTGCCATCTTCTGAGGAGATAAAGGTCTCTCCACTCTGTATAAGAGGCATCACCCAGAGGGTGTTGGAAGGTCAGAGTGACCAGGCAATTCCAGTCTAGCTCCTGCCTGGACCCCAATCTGGAGACAAGCCTCATTCCTGGGTGAGCTGGCTTCCCTCCCGATGGTAGTAACACCTTGGTAGGTTCCTGCTCATTGCAGAACAAGACCTTTAGTGTAGGCTGACCTCAAAAACAAGCAGAGCCCACACCTCAATGACTCCATACAGGAAGGGTGTCTTTCTTAGCACCCTAGGCTCCTCCCATTTCCCATCACCCCCTCCCCCAGAGTAGCACAAGACAGGAACACCAAAAGCTTTGCCAGCTAGGTAGCAGCAACTATCGATTTCTACCACTTAGACAAAAAAAAAAAATCAACAGCCATAAAAACCATAAGAGGAGCCGGGCGTTGGTGGCGCACGCCTTTAATCCCAGCACTTGGGAGGCAGAGGTAGGCGGATCTCTGTGAGTTCGAGGCCAGCCTGGTCTACAAAGTGAGTCTAGGACAGCCGGAGCTGTTATACAGAGAAACCCTGTCTCGAAAAACCAAAAAAAAAAAAAAAAAAAAAAAACCATAAGAGGAATGAACACCACTGTGTTCCAATAAAGCTTTATTTCCAAAAGCAAGGAGAGGACCAAGTGTGGCTGTTGGGTTTTAATTTTCTGACTTCCCCACCCCCCCAGAGCTCTGAGCTCTCTCGCCAGACCCTCTGCCTCCACACAAGAGAGAACAATGGGGTCCTTAGGAGAATTCCTTCTAAACAACTAAACAAGACGCACCTCCTCCTCATAAGATCTCAATGGCAAACCAACACACAAGTCTACTAAAATTCACCTTGGGGAGAACCGATGAGTTTATTGGGCTTTTTATAGATGATGGGTAGGGATGCGTGGTCGGAGCAAGGGGGACCTCAAAGCAGCTTACACTGGAAAGTCCTTGCTCACACCATGATAGCTTCCTAATGGTAGAACAGTGAGAGCAGTTCAGTTCACCTTCCTCAGCCCAGACACCTCCGGAGACCACCAAAGCTATGTACAGTTAGGGAAGGATTGCATGGAGATGGCTGGATGGAGTTGCTGGAACCTCAGGTGAGAGTCCAATGGCCCTCCCCAATGCCTTCATCCACGAAGGAATGTCCACCGGCAATAAGCCCGACTTTGGATGCTCTCTTGCAAGCAGGGATAGCAGATCTGATGAAGATAGCAGCTGTGCCACTCAGTTGACAACATTGTACAACAGGGAGTGTGTGGGAGTGGGCTGCGCCCCCAACCTGGAAGCGGCATAAGTCCTTTCTACCACATCTTGTTGTGATGTGGTAGACTTGAATCCAGACCACCACAGCGGAGGCTGGGAAATATTGGTCGTATTCAGGAGAAATGACCAGAAGAGGCATTAGTGGTCACCTGCTCTGTTGCTTCACCTCTGTGTGGAGTGTAGTCATTTCTTCTCTATGTGACAAACATATCAGCCAGAAGCAACGTAAGGGTAGAAAGGCTCACGTGGGCTCCTGGTTTTGCTTCATCCTGAGCTCACCTCTGGATGGTGAAGGCACAATGGCAGCAGTGTGGCAGACACTCCTTCAGTATGACTCACCAGAAAGGAAAAGATACAGGCTAACACTTCAAAGACTACAACGACCTCACCATTCCACCAGGCAGACCCTCCGTCCTCAAGGCTCCACCCCCTTCAACATAGCACAAGTATGGAGAAGCAAGACCTCAAAACATGAGCCTATGAGAACAGTTCACATTCAAACTGTGACATTTGGGTGGCACGAATCCTTTCACAGCTCATGTTTGGATCTGTTGCTAGACTCGGTGGTTCTGGTGAGTTGAATGTCTCCAAAGTGGACAGAGATTGACTCTAGCCAGGGCCTTCTGAGGCACCATTAACCTCCATCAAGTGGAACCAGGAGCCGTATTTCTAGCACAACTTGCCTTAGGTTCACCCTACTCATCCAACAGCAAGACCTAGCTGGACCCTGTCCTTACTACAAATCTCCATCCTTTTTGTCTGGTGCCTACTGTTTGGTATTACTAGGAGCTGAGTGTGAGGCTAAGAACTTCAGAGCCTTTTCCTTTCACCCCTCATCAGCCCAGAGAGGGAAGGCCCAGGAGAAAGTTGGTGCTTCACACAGCCCTGCACCCTGACCCCTTCACTGTGCAAACTTGCAGTTCCATCCAGCCCCACTTTGGAATCCTCCAAGAAGTTCTTTTTGACTGACTCAGTATCAGTACAAAGTCATTTGAAGGGTTTGGACCTCTCACTCTTGTGCCTGAGAACACACAGAGCTAGTTTGATGGAGTATGAAAGACATGCTGAGCAGATCCAGGTCACCTGAATTACCCCTGCCAACAGTCTTCCAGCC
Organism: Lophiomys imhausi; assembly: GCA_907164525.1. NCBI lineage: Eukaryota > Metazoa > Chordata > Mammalia > Rodentia > Muridae > Lophiomys > Lophiomys imhausi. The sequence goes on along the minus strand of CAJQZJ010031933.1, from coordinate 5,224,491 downwards.
CCCAGGCAAAGGAGTGGGTCCATCAAGGCTACAAAGCCACAGGAACCCTGACCCTTCTTCTTAACTGACTCCAGATGTGTGAGAAATCATGTTTACTGTTGCATGCCACCAAGATTTAGGAATTGTCTGTTATGTAGTGCTATTGTAGTAATAAGTAACTAGTACACTCTGGTTGTCCTCACTTTAAAGATGGAAAAACTGAAGCTGGGAGATGCTAAGTGCTCTGCTCGGGGTATTGCGGCCTGTAAATGACAGCACTTGGATTCGCTCTGCTGTCAGATCCCAAGCTCTGCTCAGGCCAAGCTTGTGTTTAAAGATCTGACAACTGCTTGATCCCCTGAACAATAATGGTATCCACGTGCAGTAGCTGCCAGTGTTTGCTGGGTGGGTGGAAGAACTCGCTTGTGAGTGGCAGCCACTAAGAGGCCCTTCTTGCTCTCAGGAAGCCCACAGGCATGGCTTTCCTTTGGAGAAAGAGGAGAAAGCCAGTAAACTAGCAATCAAAATTTTCCTCAGCAACAGGAGCCCAAGCCCGGACTCTGGGCAGACACCAGAGACCTGTTACCACTCAGTCATTCCTTTGTTCTCTGGAAGACCTGGAGAAGACAAGGGCAACATCAAAGGATGTAGAGAATGGTTCTTTAGAAACTACCAGGTCTTCTGATGTGGTGCCAGCTCCTGTGGGAAAGACACAGTGTGGGCTTGGGGAACTGGGGCCAGGGTGTCAGAACACGATGCTTGCTACTTAGAATAGGCTAAGATGAGGTCTGGTTAGCCTAAGAAGCTGCCTGGGGGTACATCTCAGGGAGTGCGTGTCAAAGAAAGAGAGGAGAGAAGAGGGGGGGAGAGGGGGATGGAGGGTGTACTCACTTTGCTGAGCATCTTGCTTACTCTGTTCACCCAACTTGTAGTCTGAGAGCTGAGCTGTCCAGGGAGCCTGTGGTCTGCCCAGTCTGCTCAGGAGGCATGCAGAGAGAGGGGAGGCAGCGCTTTCTCCCTGGCTGGAGTTTTGCACACACAGATCCAGGAAAGAATTGATTTCCGCTTATCTTATTTTCCCATCAGGCATGCACGCCTCAGTAGCCTTATGATTACACCGTGTTGCTGCTCCTGTTCACTGTCAGCACCAATATACTTCTAATTGAAAAGGAATGCAGGCATGTAAAAACATGTGTGTGCTTATCACCTTACAAACACATGAATGCACACCTGCCTTCACACATACATATGTCCATATACATGTGCACACATACATACAAGCATGCACACACTCATGCACACACACTGATGCACACATGCATACATACATACATACAGGCACACATAATCATGCATAGCTTAGCTTGGTCTCTGGGTAACATGATGTCAGCTGACACCCTCACAGAGCCAAGCAGTCTCTAGATAAAATGGTGTCTAAGACTCACTGTCTCCTGAAAATTCCAGAGCCACAGCTCTGGATGTCCCTTTGTCTCTAGGGAGTCTGTACAGCTTTTACAATACTCTGGGGTCTTTCCAAAAGATAGCATAGAAGCTAGTGCCATCTATTGGTGGGGCCCCTGGTCTGGAGCTGAACTGTGACATTATTTTCTGATTCTCTCTTTTAAAGTTTCCATCATAGACTGACCTACCAGTGTGTGTTGTATTTGTGGCTGTCTGACCCAGTCCTCATCATAATTTATAACTCAGGGCATGCAGTGGTGCTCAATAAATGTTTGTAGACATTAATGCCATTCCTAAGGGATGAGAATACTGTTCAGAGCAGGAAAATGATGCAGCCCTCTCAGCTCCCTCCCGGTGAAAACTTAAGACTACCCCCACTCTCTAACCCTGGTCCCTCGGTGGCACAATTTCACCCTAAGTAAGCAGCAAGATGGGTTTCAATTGTGGGTCATTGCCATGACTCAGGTAGACTAGCTGGTGATTGAGAGGTGGCCTCTGGGGCCAGACAGACCTTTGGCTGAACCCTGGTTCTCATGCCTCTATGGCTTAGACAGGTTACTGGATCCCTCTGGGCCTCCTATTATGCCGGGGACACAATGGGACAGTTTTGCAGGTTCCCTGTGAGTCTCCAGTGAGATAAAGCACAAAAAGTGCCTGCACAGCAGTAACCCTCACCCATGATGGCTGATGCTGCTGCCGCTGCTGATATTCATGTACACGGCAGCCTTGGCTCTGCGGCAAGGACAGAGGAAGCAAGAGCCAGGTCCCCTGAGAGCATGCAGCTGGTAGGGAGAAAGAGAGAGAGTAGAGAAAGAATGCCTTGAAAGGCATTGCTTGCTAAACTTAGCTCTGAGGTCAGAAGGAGGTCAGAGGAATGAGAGGCCAGGCTGGGCTGAAGTAGTGTCAAGAGAGACTTCCTGGAAGGGTGTGGTGAGGAAGGGACTCCATGGGTCAGGGGTTGAGGCAGGGCAGAGGATTACAACAGCAGGAATAAAGAGACCTGCAAGGAGCTTACAGCGAGATGAAGGAGGGCCAGACAGTGTGCGGAGACCCAGGACTGATTTAACCTTTGCTTTTAGGATGGCATCAGAGACAGAGTGGGAAAGAGAGTGCATGTCCCCAGAGGCAATAGTTTAGCAATTGAAGTGTATTGAAAGCTAAAATCCTCCCTCCCCAAAGTCAGGTAGCAGTGTGTCTTTGTGGGGTGAGCGGTTATTTTCACCCTGACCTCTGTCCTCTGCCACTTTCTTCTCTGGGCTCAGGACTCCTGAAAGAAGATGGGTAGGGTAGTCTTCCACAACACCCAAGCCCTATCTATGTCTGAGCCCCACCAACAACAGTGATTCAGCACCACGGACAGCACCACCACCCTGGATTCCAAAGCTACAGGCTAGGTAGGTACCATTGGTTGCAGTCCAACACCACAGACAGCTTCCAGGCCTCTGGGCTCCAAGGTTTCAAATGCTGGCGATTTCCCCCCATCCCTACAAGAGCATCCCCAAACCATCCTACAGGAGCCAGTGACCACTCCTGTGGCAACTTGCGTTCTAGAGCCCCACTCTTTCTTCCCCTCCCTCTCTGTACAATCTACTACAGATGACCCTATTCCACTGCCTTGCCACTTTCACAGTGCACAAAAGACTGCATATCAGATATCTCATATGGTTCAGTCTAATGTTCACTCCTTTGAGACCAACCCTTTCTCCTGCCAGGAGTCTGCTCCTCTCACAGATTTCAAGCCACCAGGTCTGGCCAGCATGACCTTCCCCACCCTCAGCAGGCTGGGAAGAAATTCCCTTCCAGGGAAACTGCCTGCTCAGAGATGGCCCCACAGAGCCAGCCCAGACCTCATGACCTCTACAACAGCTAATGAATACACTCCACAAAGAGCAAAGTGGTTTTGAAATGATCCAGGACACAGAGGCTGCCCCGGCATGAGCACACAGTTTCATCAGAACATTCATGGAAGGGAATTAATCAGGAGGCTCAATGGAGTCTCCTTTGGTGGGGAAGGGCAGGAAAGGTGATGGGGTTTGGGGGAGGATTGCTCTATCTCAGTAATCAATGCTGGGAAGAATTCTGTGAATATCAATGATCTAACTGCACATGGAGTCTGGGGAGGGCAGAGCTGAGTGGGAAATGCAGCGTCTAATAACACACCAGGCTTCGTGGCTGCAAACAAGGAAAACTGCTTCATTCATTCATCCATCCACCCATCCACCCATCTACCCAACCACCCACCTACCCATCTGGCCCATCGGTGTCTATGGAGAACCTCTCCCATGCTGGGTGCTGGCATTAGTGTGGCAGTCACAGGATAGGACTGAATTGCAGACATTTGGAATTAAGCTCGGAGAACCTAACCTTTTACAACTACTTTTTGGGTTCCTTCTGTGTCTCCTGACCTTTCTCATTGGTGACCAAAATTATATAATTTGAACACACACACACACACACACACACACACACACACACACACACACACCAAAGGAACAGCCACACAGAAATAGGGGTGGGAGCTGCAGAGAAATATTGTCAAAAGACAAGGGCTGCAGAAGCCTGAGGCCAGCAAAGGACCATAGTAGGGCTCTCAGAATTGCGCTATCAGCACCTTGATTTAATTTGGGATCTCTACCTTCAGAATTAAAAGAATAAATTACTATCTATTGTTTGGGGCAGGAGAGATGGCTCAGTAGTTAAGAGCACCAGCTAGCTGCCCTTGCCAGGGATCTGGGTTTGGTTCTCAGTACTAACATGGCAGCTCACAGCTGCGTGTGACTGGAGCTCCAAGATAACCAGTGTATTCTTCTGGCCTCCCAGGTATCAGGCACACATATGGTGCACGTATGTAAATGCAGGCAAAAGGCTCATATATATATGTAAATTAAAATCTTTTTAAATTGCTATAGTTTTAAGCCACCCAATGTGTGTGGTCAATTTGTTACAGAAAGCCTAGAAAATAGTGTATTGTCCAAAGTTTTGCTGAGGTCTGAGGAGTCAGGGAGAATCCGCTGGAGGAAGTGACATTTGACCAAAGATCTGCCACCTAAAGGTTGTTTCACAGTTTGCAGCTGAGAGCATTCTCAGAGACAGGACAACAGGTGCAAAGCCCCTGAAGCAAGGAGAACCTTAGAGAGGACCCAGAAGCCTGGCACAGCAGGAGGGGGAGGAAGAGATGCCAGATGGATCCCAAGAGGTGAGCAGTGGGGGACTTCATACTCAGAGAATGAGATGCAGCTTCAGGAGTGGAGTGTTTAGGCCTCAGCACCATGGAACCAGAGTCCTGCTGGTCTTTGACTTCTACATACGCCATGCTATATAAACATTATCTTATGAGTTCAGGTGTGTGTGTGTTCGGGGAGGGCATCTGGCTCTGAGTATCCTCTGGAATGTGCCCACTGCCTCCCAGGATAGCTGAATCTCATCCCTCCCTGTCTCTGCTTCTGCCCTGGATCTATGTGAGGTGACACCCCTAATCAGAGTTCTTCAGCATTCCTGTCCCCAAGCTCCTCACACTCAAAGACAAGCAGCTTTATCTCCTTTGGTCAACCTCAGACTGAATTAAAATAGCACTGCCACAGAGCATGTCAGACTCATGTCCAAGGAATTCCGAGTCTCCGGTGACTTCATTAGCTCCAGCGCCTTCAGTCACTCAGCCTAGGTGCTCCCTCTCCTGCCCACCCCCATGGAGGGGTCTCATTAGCTGGGAAATATGAACCACTTAGTACTTCCATTAACTCCACACTTCCAACACATATTATCTCAGCCTTTCTTTCTGCACTGCCCTTTCCTGTGATCGCTGTCTCTCCACTGATTAACTGAAGGATGCTCACCTCAACTCTCCACTACTTCTCCCTCCTTCCCTCAGCCCTTCCCTTCCTTGTCTCTCCTGCAGCTTCAGAATCAGAAGACACACCTAGGCTTCTTAAACCAGGATGGCTCCTTTAGTGAATGTGAAATACTGCTTGGTGGGGGCCAGGAGAGGGTCATGGATCCAGGATCCCAGCCCCTCACTGTCCATGACACTGAAGCGATTTTCACCAGGGCCACCATATGGGCTCTTGGTCAGTGTCCCCCTGCACCCTAGTTCTTGCCTATAACCCCAAGTCTTATCTCCAACCCTACAAAAACTACCAGGGGAACCTGCAAGGGACTTGTAGATTACCTGCTCCCTACGGATACTCTCTGTAGTACCAGGGACTTCTAAATACTACCTAGAGAGCAGGTCTGTGGTGGGGCTGCCTGCTGTGAAGGCTGTCTCCCTCCCTCCCCCCCTCCCCTCTGAGGCATAGCATTCTCCCTGCCTCTCACACCTTCGCCATCTTCTGGGGTCTACCTTCCCAATCTTAAAACAAAGGCAAGAAGTGTGGGCAGATGATCTCAGACTGACTCAGAGTGCAGGGAAGGGCGGTTACAGAGGCAGGGGCAGAAGCTGAATTCATTCAGAATGCCCTGGAAAGTATTCTGAGAGTCACGGAGAGAGACTCGCTCTCTCTCCTCACTTCTGAGCTGATGCAAAGGGAATTGAATTGAGCCAGCGTTTGTGAAGCGCCCCCTAACCCCCCTACTCCACAGCCAGGTCTTGTGGTAGGTGTGGTGAACTGAAGTTCTTTGGAAGCTGTAGGAGACAGAAAGTGTGATAGGGACAGAGATGGAGCTTCTTCTCCAATTTCTGAGAGGACAGGTGCTCCCTGACTCCTGTGCTGCAGGTCTAAGGAGCACAGGACACAGAAAGCTCCTCCTTTCTCCCCCAGGAAGTTCCAGTCCAATACATAGAGCTTGCATCCCTCCGTGGGGTCCAGCCAGTCCTTACCCTCTGTGGTCCTCAGCACCAAGCAAGGGCAGCTCTGGGAATAAAGGTCTACGTGGAGGGGAAAAGGGCCCTTACCTCTGTCACTTTTAGACCATATGACCTGAGATAAATTGCTTCACTTTCCAGGACTGCAGCTTTGTCATCTGTAGGATGGGCCAACAGCACCCACCATTTTGTGTTTGAGGCTGAAACCAAGCTCACAGCAGTGCTGGAACAAGTGTGGGCTAAGAGTCTTGGAGCTAAGTCTCAGCACAAAGACAAACTTGTGGGAAGTGGGGTGGGGGGAAGTCTGCACATAGGCAGGAAAAAGGAGAAGGAACCAGTTCTGACAGAGCTTGGGGAAAGAGCTGGCACTAGCTGTCTCTACAGTGTCTGGAAATTTCCCATGAGCAAGCACTTGTAACCCAGGCTCGTGTAGTGGCCCTGGAGAGGTTGGTGAGCTGGTACCCTTGTGGCGTATTGCGTTTGATTGACAGGAAACCTGGGGCTGTGGGTGCAGCTCAGTTGATAAAGTGTTTGCCCAGCATGCAGGAAGCCCTGGGTTTTACCCCAAGCTCCGCATAAAACAGGTAGAATGCTGTATGCCTGACATCCTAACACTTGAGAGGCAAAGGCAGGAGGATCACAGGTTCAAGGCTGTCCTTGACTACATAGTGGGTTGAGAGTGAGTGGTTAGCATGGCCGAGTACTAAAGCTACTGTGGCACACAAGACAGAGAGGGTCCATTCACACAAAAGCCCGGGGAAAGGTTGTATGACATTGGAGCCCTGCGTGTTCCTGGACTGGCTAGGCACCCAGGACAGCAATGGACAGTGCAGCTCAGATACCCACAGAGAGAGCTTAGAAGTCCCACATCCAAGGAGCCTGCAGTCCCACACTGGAGCTTCCTAGCCAGGGTCCTCATTTCTCAGGGGTTGAGTGCCCAGTGGCTAGGCACTTTCCTAATTCCTCTCCCTGCACAGATGGCAGCTCTTTTTGCATTTGGGCTCAAAGGTCTCAGTGGGCCAGGGAAGTAATGAGACTTCCCAGCCTATGGCTCTGTGAAACCAATTAAGCCTCGTGCTAATCATTGATCCTGGAGGCAGCAAAGCCAAGCAAAACTGATCTCTGGGATCCACTGGTGGGAGGAGGGTTCCACCCCAAATCTGATCTACAGGCTAGATAGAGCCTTATCAGACAAGTTTACTGTGCAAGGATTTGGCAGCTGGACCAGGAATGAAACTAGTTGGTACAGTGTGCAAGCATCCAGCATCTGTCAATCATTCATGTAACACAGGGAGTAGGGAGGATCTTCTGCACCAGGTGCTGGAAATACAGCAGGAACATGGACCCCCATTGCCTAGAGTTCTCTAATGGCAAAACGCCATCAGCAAGTAGATCACAGAGAATTCTGAAAGAGAATTGGTGCCGCTGAGGGAAAGCAAAGCCAGACGGTCAGAGGCACAGGACACTGCCCTGTTGAAGAGGCTAAAGGGGAAAGGTCTGTCTAGTTTCAGCAGAGACTTAAAGGAGATAAGGCAGAGACTTAGAGTGAAGGCAGAGACTTCCTGGCTTTGTGTGTTTCATCTCAGGGTTGCAGCAATGAATTCCCACAAAGCAGATGCTTAACACAAAGGAACCGTATTTTCCACTCATGAAACCAGAGGCTAAAAGTCAAGGCACTGGCAGAGCTGGCATTCTAGAGGCTGATGTGTGTACACATACATGTGGAGGCCAGAGGTCAACATCAGATATTTCTTTTGATCACTCTTTATCTTATTTTTCATCTTAATTTTTTTATTTTTATTTTATGCACATGAGTGTTTTGCCTGTATATATATGTTATACACACCACATGTGTGCAGGGCCTGAAAAGGCCAGAAGATGACATCAGATCCCTAAAACTGAAGTTACAGAGGGTTATGATTCAGCATGTGGAATCAAACCCAGGTCCTCTTGTGGGGTCTTGCTGGTAAGGTTGAAGTCTGCATTACCAGAAAGCCCCTGAGCTTTGTGCTAAATGATGGACTCCCTTTTTTAAGCAGGATTTCCTCTTCCCCCTGATCTGGGGAAACTCCAGATCCTCTAAGGAGTGTCACATAGCCCTCAGGAAAGTTACAGACCCAACCCTTTCCTGATAAGAAACCTGCCCAATGAACACCTTGGGGATTACAGGAGGTACTTCCCCATGCTGATTAGATCTCTTTCTGCTTTGGCTTTCAGCCAAGGACCTTATTTGCATCCCAATCACTGCTGTCAGTCACCCTAGTGGCCATCTCCGAAGCTCGCTTCTCCTGCACCTGGACCACCTGCCATAGTGCTCATCTGCAGCAGCAGCTGGTTGGAGTCCTAAAGAGTCACAAAATCCACCTGAGCCAAGTTGGACCCCCAAAGCAGCTTGGCTCAGTCCAGGAGCTCGGAGCTCCGAGCTCCTTGAAGCTGCCTGGCCCAGCGCTGTCAGCTTAGCTAAGAGAACTGTGACCTTCTGCTGCATGACAGAGGGGGTTAGGGCCATCCTAACCCTTCTACTTGCTCAGCTGAAAGAGTTGTAACATTTCACTGTGGACAGAGAGGGATAGGGTTACCCTGATCCTCCTGTATGCTTACCATAAGACCTGTGACACTTGGTGGTGAAAGTAAACTTGTCTCCTGCCTCTCTGGCCTGACTGAGATCCTGAGGGTGTTCCACCCTTTTCTGCCCGGAGAATGACACAGCCTGCACTGTGCACTTCCGACTTGATACTGGACAAGGCGAGAACTTACCACTGGGTACAGAATGACATCCTCTGGAAGAGTTACAAATGCTCTTAACCACTGACCCACCTGTCCAGCTGCTCTCCATTTTATTTTTGAGACAAGTTCTCTGTGAGCCTAGAATTTATCAGTTAAAGTAAGCCGGCTGGGCAATGAGCTCCGGGGATCTGTCAGCCACTCTGACCCCCAGAATGCTGTCACACACATCTCCTACTTGGGTTCTGAGAATGGAACCCGGGTCTTCATGTTTGCACAGAAAGTCCTTTCCTGACTGCCACCTCCGTAGTCATTACTATGGCCTCATCTGAATTAAACTAACTACATCTACAAAGATTCTATTTCTGAGTGAGCTCATATCTACAGAACGGGAATGGGATAGAACCTTGGCATGTCTGCTGGAAGTCACAATTCAATCAAAAGCACCATGGTTTTTCTGGATGTGGTTTCAGTCTGACCCGGGGAGGGGGGTGCAGCTCAGCATCTTGAATTCCTACTTTTGGGTGTGTGAGCCGACGCAGGTGAGAAGGGCCCCAAGCTGAGCTCTCCACTGTGTGGACTCAGGGTTTGGAGTAGTCCTGCATCGCAGAACTTCCCATTGCTGCATCTCCAGAAAGGCAGAACCAGTGTCTCCCAGCTGAAACTCCAGCCCCACTACCTCATGAGAACTTATGCACCAGCTCAGGCCCTGACTGTCAAAGTTTTCTGTCATCACCATTGTCACTATCACCACTAACATCGTCACCATTGTCACTAACATCACCATCATAACCACCATCATCACCATTACCAGATTTCATTCTTCTCAATTCCTGAAGTTTGGCTCTATATCCAGACACCAATAACACTAGCTTCCTGTAACGATTTCATCCATACCTCTTGAATGCAAGCACTTGAGGGAAGGGACACATATCTTGCCCTTATCCATCTCTCCAGGGAGCTTGATACGGTGCAGAGCATGACAGATTTGTACCAGATGGAACAGGAAGCTCCAAGTGGGGACCTCCTTTTCTGTAAGCAAGATGCTGGTCACACTTGCTTGACTCTCCAGTGAACGTCAAGGAAAATCCTAAACTGCCAAATGAGTCCAAAGCCTGGGCTGCGTGAGCCTCCACAGGTCCTGGCCCCATGGGAAGCATTAGGTGGCCCGCACAGGCCTGGGAGCTCCCACACCCACCTGTGGCATTCCTCACTTCCATGTGTAGAGATCCTTTCTGAACCTGTGTTCCCTGGATTGGGAAAGGCTCTGTAGCCTCTGCACTGGCTAAAATCCAAGACACACGATATCAAATGTTGGTGAGGCTGTGGAGCATCCGAAACAGCACACATTCTACCAGGGGTATGAATACAGTTGCTGTACAGAGTGGTTTAAGCATGGCTTTCTTGCTTTGTTTTGTTTTTTGAGAGAGGGTCTCACATAGCCCAAGCTGGCTTTGAACCCCCCTAGCTGAGGATGACCTTGGACTGCTGATCCTTCTGCCTCCATATCCTTAATCCAGGGATTATGGGTGTGTGCCACCACCCCTAGTTTTATGCAGTGCTGAGGATTGAACTCAGGACTTCATGAAGCTGGGCAAGTGCTCTACCAACTGAGCCACATCCCAACCCTGGTTCAAAGGTTCTTAGGTAGTTCAACACCTACTCACACTATGGTCTAACAAGTCCCCAGGAGAAATGAAACACATGTTTGCTACTGGAAAGGTTTCTCAAGAGGTTCATGACCAGAACCTAGAAACAACCCCAAGGGTCCATCACTGAGATAGTGCAGTGTAGAAGTAAATATTAATATTTACAATTGATACTTATGATTATTAGGGTGACAGAGTTATCCCTTAACTCACTTATGAATAATGACACAGACACCTGATAGATTTTAACAAGCTTTAGCCTGGATTTTGCAATCTTAGCCCATTAAGCTACCTTTTAATTCTATCCCCCCAAATAAAACCCCATATCATATACATACATCCCCTGAGCTGTTATTCTCCATGCCATGCCGATGTTCCAGGTCACATGGAGATATGATCTTCCATTAATCCATGGTGTCTCCACTTCTCATTTTCCTTCTCCTGTTGCTCCATCCTCCCATGATCCTCTCTGCTCCAAAAGCGCACAGACCTCCTCACCTACCTCTCTTTTACCCACATCCTCTAGGAGAGAATCTACTGCTCTCAGCCACTGAGCCATCTCTCCAGCCGGACATACATACATTTATTTATTTATTTATTTATGTAACTCAATCACATAGTTCTCAAGAGGACAGTAAACAGCTTTGTAGACCACATTGTCCCGTTGTAATGTAAAATGGTTAGAGAGACTCTACTGTAAGCTGGGAGGGGAGCTACAGAGTTTATGAAATTTCACTGAGCCTTAATTACACCTCCGTATAATAACGTGCGTGCGTGCGTGTATGTGGTGTGTCTGTCTGTCTGTCTGTCTGTAGCAGAAACTCTCAGGCCTCTCCTCTTCCAAAGGTCCTTTCCTACCCCACTTCCAGCTGCGTTAGGGATTCCCTCTCAGACCACTTCCAATGGTGAGCTTCTCTCTTCCAGGCCCCAAAGCAGCAGCCTGCCCTGCCCTGCCGTCAGCCCTAGGGCTCCCCTGGTGGTCACAAGTGGGTACTGCACCCTTTCCTCCGCATTGCCCAGAGCCCCGCCTGCTGCCTCCCGGGGCTCAGCCGACACTGCTGAACAGACAAACGAGATGATTGCCCCGTCATTATCTTTACAGCTGTAACTGCATGTTTGCCCATAAACTCCATTTCCGCCTCTTCCCCCACCCCCGTCATCTATTAAATCTGTATAGATCTGTAAACTCGATTTCTAATGCGTGTCCCTGGTTCTGCAAGCCACCCTGAGTTCTGAGGATGCCTGTGGAGATGTGAGCCCTAGTCAGCTCACAGGTGCTCACCCAGCATCCCCGTCACAAGGGCTGTCTTCTCGCCTCCCCTGCCTTCCAGCCTGGGCTTGCCAGGTCAGGCTCCAAACCCAGGCAACTGAGCCCTGTTGGGTCAATTATCCTCTTCAGGCCTCGGTTTACTTATGTGTGAAATGGGGTGATGCCATGCCAGCTTCACTTGGGCTCCAAATCTGGTGGCTTTAGGCGAACTGACCAGCCAGCTAGAGGTCTTACAAGTGGAGAGGGGATCCCAGCAGAAGTTAGTGAGTCCAAGTCCACCTACTCCATGCAGGGTAGCCTCCAAAGCCCTCCCCATACGCAGTAGTAGAGGCCTAGGCTGCCTTGAAAAGGAGGCTCCTGTGGAGCCCCAGATGTCAGATTGAAACTGATCAGCTTCTGACAACAAGTGAGCTTGCCGAAGTGCCCCTCCCCCAAGCTGCCCTAACCTGAACAGAGGCAGGAATGAGAGGCCAGAAAAGGCGGTTCAGGGCAGGGAAGACGATGGCTCGGTTCTATGGGGAGGATGACCCTGAACCTGACAGAGGCAACAACTGCAAAACCCTAACTCCCACCAGGTCACATCACGAGTGACTGGGCTCCTGGTGCATCGAGTGCTAGCAAAGGAAGATATCGGCCCACCAAGCCAGGGCAGTCTAGAAATTTAACACCCACCAGGAGACTGGGGAGATGGCTTGATGGGCAAAATGCTTACCACATAAGCATGAGGCCCTGTGTTTGAATCCCAGAACCCATGTGAAAATGTTGGGTACGGCAGCGTAAATGTAGTCCCAGAGCTGGGGAGGTAGAGACAGGCAGACCTCCAAGGCACTGGCCAGCCAGACTAGCCTAATCAGTGAGAGAGCCTGTCTCAAAAAAGCAAGAGGGTGGGGTAGCAGTCACAGTTGAGCTCGCCTCTAATCCCAGCACTCGGGAGGCAGAGGCAAGATCTCTGTGAGTTCAAGGCCAGCTTGGTCTACGTAGAGTTCCAGGACAGCCAGGGATACATAGATAGATCATGTCTCAGAAAAACAAAAAAGGGGGAGTGGTAACAGCTCCTAATAACATTTAAAGTTGATCTCTGATCTCCTCATGCATATATACACATGTGCACACACACATACTGTGATAGCTATTCTTGCTTGTCAACCTGACCATAACTGGAATTAACTAAAACCCTAGTGGCTGGACACACCTGTGAGGGATTTTTCTTAATTAAATCATTTGAAGTGGGTAGGCCCCTCTGTAATCTGGATCTTTAGAGGTGGAAAGATCCACCTTTAATCTGGGCCACACCTTCTGCTGGTGGTCTATGGAAGGACATGGAAGAAGGAAGCTTTTGTTCTTTGCCTGCTTGATCCCCTGGCAAGTCTGTTCTTTAACTGATACCAGAGCCTACTTCAGGATCCCAGCATGTACTGAAGACCACCTGAGACATCCAGCCTCATGGACTGAAGAGCTACTGGATTCTCAAACCTTCTGGTGGTAGACAGCCATTGCTGGACAACAACTGGACCACAACCTGCAAGCCACTCTAATAAATCCTGTGTGTGTGTGTGTGTGTGTACATAATACATACATACATGCATACATACATACATTAAATAAAATAAATATATATATTAATGTATAATGAATATACAGACTTCCATATATGAAGATAGAATGAAAACTTCTAGAGAACCTTGTTTTGTTCCTCTAGAGAGCTCTGAGTAATACACACACATAAAACACAGTGTTTTTCACTAGAGGCTCAGGGGAAGATCCTACAAGGAAGGTTTCTGCTCCCTCTGACTCCGAAGCCTCCATTAGCTGAAGCCATAACTCCCTGCTAGAGACTAGTCCACAAGAGGTGCTGTTTGGAAAATACTGGGACCACTCTTGGCAGGCAAGGTGGGTAAAGGAGCTTGCTGCAAAGCCTGGCAAACTGAGTTCAATCCCAAGGTTCCTCATGGTAGAAGGAGAGAATAGACTCCCAAGGGCTGTAGGAGAAAACAGACTCCTAAGGGTTGTACTTGACTTCCATGTGCAGGCACATGCCCTACCCCCAAAACAAGTAGATGTAATAAAAATTTAGAAAGAAAGTTTAAAGAACGATCAGCCCAAGTCCCGCCATCTTGAGCCACCAGCTAGAGAGGCATCTTGTGCAGCACACTCCCATCCTTCCAGGATGATCAGGCATGCATGTGCAAGCCTCTTGCTCCATTCTATGTTTTAGCCCAGCACTGTGGACATTCTTTCGCATAAAAATGTATGAACAATGTTCTTTTACTGGGCGTGTTGTAGTCCATCATATGGGTGAATGCTGATTGACCCAGACTCCCAGCTGGAGCAGAGATCTGTCACCTTGGCAGCAGATAGCAGCTTCTATGGAAAGCCCCTGGTGACAGGTGCTGACTGCACACAAAACAGTCACACTCCATTTTCATAAGTCTCTAGGACATCCTCCCCAAGGTCAAGGCCGACTGTGTTTCCTAACGACTTGTCCATACCAGTGTCCATTCAGCACTTGAGAAATGCGGACCATCAGAACTCCTTGGCCCCAGTCACCTCATTTCCACCTGAAGGCCATCTGCAGCCACCTTCTCAGTGCCTCAGAAAACAGAGCACCTCTCCAGCAGCACAGGTAAGCTTCTCGAGGCCGCAGAGGAAGGGAGCACTGCAGATTTTGATGCTGACCTGATACCAACTCCACACATCAGATCCTGGCTCCATCACTTCCTGGCTATGTGGGCTGTGAAATGTAGCCACCTCTCTAAGCCTGTTTTTCCCAGCTTTGAAATAGATTTAGTACGAACATCCAAGGGATCCCTCAAGACTTTATGCCAGCTTCCTTGAAGACCACTTGGTGCAGGACCAGCTCCAGCAAGGATAGGCCAGATGATAGGAAACATCTCTCAATGGCTGTCCTGGGGACAGGCTCTGTGGGCCTCTGGGAGCTTGCTGAGGAGTTCCTGCTCTGCCCCCACCCTGCCTGTCAAAGGCCTGTGTAATCTCATCCCTCATGGGCTCCAGGACCCAGAGGAAGGGCCAGGGCTAGAGACTCAGAGACCAATCGATACATTATTTAACAGCAAGAATGCAAATGAGGACAAATTAATTAAAGCACTCCCTCCCCCTGCTCCCCTCTGCTCCCACTCCTCTCCCTCCTCTATCCTCTCCCCACTGTCCAATTGCTGACAAATTCTCTAGAAAATATCAAAACAGCCTCTGGCTAGAACCTGCCATGGCAAAGCCCCCTTATCTATTATTGATGCAGACCTTGACAAGTTCTCTCTTTAAGGAAGATGCAGAGAGGCAGAGAGAGAGAGAGAGAGAGAGAGAGAGAGAGAGAGAGAGAGAGAGCTGCTAATCTGTGTTTAAAGGCGCAGATTCACATTCCCCTCCCCAGGACATTGTGCATTGGCACCAGCTGCAGTCCATACTGCCTGCCAGTTAGTCCTCAAAGCTCAGAGCTGCGGGGCCAGAGGGACGCATCAGCCACAACAGGAGAAGAGATCTTGACAGAGAGGTTAGGGATGGGTCTTCTGACTCTCACCGGTTTTCCTCAGATTGACCTCAGTTTCCCTTTTGGGAACATTACTCAAAGTTAACTATTCCAGCCTGACCCAGGGTCCAGGAAGGAGTCCCAAAGGAAACCAGAGAGGGTAACTGACCTCTGCCTCAGTTACCCAATGGAGATTTTAGGGCAAGGATGCTACCTGTAGGTTGTTTCCATAATGACACACAAAATACTCCACACCATGAGCAATGCCCTAAAGTCACCTCTAGACCTTGGGTGATAGTGATGTATCCTGTGAATTCACACTGTACTGGGTCCCACTCTAGAAGAGGAGGCTGGGAATGTGAAAGATGAACAGGAAATCTCTATGCCTTCTTTCCATTCTTCATGGGTGAGGGAGAGATGCCCTCATCCCTTTTCCCTTGCCACCTATGGCAGGCAGAAGAGCTGTCCCCAGGGTCATAAAAGAAAGAGAGCTGGTCCTACCCTTCACTGGCTGCAGCCCTCTGGAGAGCGGGCCATGCACCTTGCCTGGGCAGCACAGTAGAGCTGACCCTGGTGGTATGGGCATGGGTGAGCCCTTCAGGAGAGGAGAGCTGGCTTCTGTCCCCTGCTAGCTGCCAATACTGGGTAAGCTAACCAGAGGAGAGTTCACCCTGGTAGTGTGGGTATGGGAGAGCTGGCAGGCTGATCAATTTAGCTACCACCCAGTCCCAGATCCAGGGCCTTGTGTTGGCCTACCCAACATCTACCCCATCTATGAACTACTGGAGCATGCGTGAAGGGCCTACAGCTCCAAAGTTGCAGGATCTCCATGACACAGAGAATCAACAGGATACTGAGAGGAATCCCCATGAAAATCCAGTATAGTGTAGCAGAAGCTAGAGGTCTCGTAACAGACCAATGACTCATCACAATAAAGAATTGCAAGTAAAGATATGTGGACAAAGGGTATACTGTGGGACACACTGTGACACACTACAGCTTTCATGTTTTTTAAATGGGGAGGGTTGCAAGGATAGAGGGAGGATACAAAGGAAGATAAGTGGGACTGGGGTACATGATGTGAAATTCTCAAAGAATCAATAAAAAGGTTTTGGGTTTTTTTTTAAATCTGTTTAAAAATTCTTACTTTTCAACTGAGCATGTTGGCTCTCACAGCAGTCTGGAAGTCGATAGGCAGGACAGTTGCAAGTTCAAGGCCACCCTGAACTATGTATAGTGAGTTCCAGGCTAGCCTGAGCTAAAGAGTACAGTCTTGGGGGCTTTGTTTGTTTGTTTTTAAAGGGACACACTGAAGGTTTTGTACTCAGAGCAAGGAATATTGTGTAGTGTATTGTTTTCCCAGCTTGCAGAAGACACTGAATTCATCCTTAACACCACATAGAAAGTAAACACGATTTTAAAATAAACCAGATAAAGCATATGTCAGGTGCACTTGCTTACTCCTATAATCTCAGCAGTCTGAAGGCTGAGGCAGAAGGGTTGTTTCTGACCTTGGGCTAGCCTGGGCTACATGGTAGCTACAGGTGGGCAAGCCTGTGTTGCATAATAAGAATAGAATTAGTCCATTAAATTAATTCTTATTAATTTATTATATTATTAAGTCATAAGCTCTGCTGCAAAAGGGTTTCCTGGTGATATTTGGGAATGGTAGAAGGATGTGTAACAATAGGAGCCCGTGACCAGCACAGCTCATGGGAGGCAATGGGGCAGGAGGGCAGATGGCAAATGCTGGGAGCTGCAAGAACTGAGGCTGCGGGGCATCCGTGTGGGACTACTGGTTTGGCAAGGAAGTCAGACAGAGGCAAGTCTGGTGTGTTCAAGTTTAAAGCAGCTGTTAAAAGCTCCAGAGAGAAACAGTCTTTTTTTTTTTTTTTTTTTTTTTTTTGGTTTTTCGAGACAGGGTTTCTCTGTGTAGCCCTGGCTGTCCTGGACTCAATTTGTAGACCAGGCTGGCCTCGAACTCGCAAAGATCCGCCTGCCTCTGCCTCCCAAGTGCTGGGATTAAAGGTGTGCGCCACCACTGCCCGGCGAGAAACAGTCTTTAAGAAGCAGGAGACTCCAGTTTCACTCCCTTGTTTCAGCAAGAACCACAGCGGTGGGTGCAGAATCCAGGAATCACCAACCAGAATGCCTTGGTAAGGAGAGCAGGGATAGGAGCCGGAGGCTCTAGGGAGCAGTAAGGTCTGTAGCAAATAGGGACCACAGGCCCAGGCCTAAAAAGGCAGCTGCTTCTGCTCCCCCTTCAGCCCACACTGGAGGAATTTTTCCAGTCTTTGAGGAGAGACACAAATTGAATTTTAACCCAAGATTACTCAAACTTAATGCATTGGCAGTAAATTCTTATTTTACAGAGCAGTGTGAGGCCAGGCCAAGCCTGTTGGCAGGCTGATCTCTGCCTGACAGCTACAATGAGCAACTTGGCCTTCATAGAAGTAGAAACTGGGGACTGGGGGGTTGGGGGACTTTAATAGCATCCTTGACCCTGCTGCCTGGCCCCGAGCTCCTTAAACACATTGGGGCTTTTAAAGATCCCCCAGAGCTAGGGTCTGGGGACGTGATCAGAACACCTGGTGAG
>CAJQZJ010031933.1:5189046-5206520 GCA_907164525.1 Lophiomys imhausi | reverse complement strand
GGGTCTGGGGACGTGATCAGAACACCTGGTGAGGAGGATTCAGTTGGTGGAGTGCTTGCCTTTGCAAGAACCCACATTTAAAAAAAAAGAAGACCCGGGGCCTGCCTGCCACCTCTTGGTGTGGGATGGTCGGCACTACTATGATGAACAAATACATGGTGGAGAGGTAGGAAAGATAAAAAAAATGCAACAGTGGGTGCATTATGGAGGCAGAATTGGAAACATAATGGTGGTGACAGGGGAGAGAGAGGGCCACAGGCGACATATTGTCATTGCCCAGTAGAGTTGGCGGAATGGTGTGCAGCAGCCTGTAGCTTATGCAGAGGCAAATTCAATCCCCAAATATGCTGCCCGACTGCAGGATCCCCCTGGCAAAAGTCCACTTTCTGGATTGGACCTCCTCAACCCACTGTAGTCCATGATGCCACCAGAGGCTATGTTGGTGTCTGTGGTCCATGCTGCCATTTAAGACCGTGATGAAGCCTGAAATCCATATGGACATATGCATTCTGTGCCACCAATTGATGCCTTGGTGATGTCATCAGGCTTGGCTACCTTGGGGACCATGTTGATGTGAGTGGCATGTGTAGCCACTTGAGGCCATGTTGTGCCCTATTGAAACTGCAATTTAATTATCAATTGTATTTATTAATAAGTACAAACTGTAAGATTAGGCCAACGGAGCAGCCGGCAGCTTGGCAGAGCAGCAGGCAGCCTGGCAGGATATCAGCCAACGGGCCTGGCCCGTCTTAACCAGCAGCCTGATTTATCCTGGGGAAGGAGCCCCAGACCAAGGGTGGCCACCTATAACCTAAACTCTGTTAAGTAATATAAGTTGTTATATTAGGCTGGTAGAATTACCGGCGGCTTGGGGGGAGGGAGATTCGCCGGAGTTCGATGGGAGTCCGACGGCCCTGGATTGCTTTTACTGAGGGCCTATAAACTGCCGCAGTCCTTTCCCCAATAATTAAATACACCAAGACCTTTTAATGTTTCAACGCTTAACTCCTAGCTGGGCAGACTCTCAATTAGCTACTCTAAGTTAACCCGATCACCTAATCCCAAACCGCCATGTGCCTGTGATTACCTTCTAGCATTCTCAAACACCTCTATCTGCTTCCATGTCTCCTGGTGGAATGAGGAGCTAATCCTCAGTGTAAAATGCAAGGTTCCTGTTCTAATCTCAGGAAGTCCTGCCTTCCTATACTCTTCCTGCCCAGCTAATTGGGCAAAAGCGACTTTTATTAACCAATCAAGAGAATGCCACAGAAGGGGTGGTAACCAGATCTCAGCATTGAAATCAGCCTACCAGAAGCAATGTTATTAGACCTTCCCCAACAGCCTATTGTCTGGTCTATGTAGCCACGGAGGCCTATTAGTGGATTGGTGGTCCTGATATGGCCAGGGCCATGTTGATGTATGTGGTCCGTGTTACCAATGAAGCCCATGTGGATGTCCATGATCTGAGCTGCTTCCTGAAGCCATGTTGACATCCAAGGGCACAAGAGAGCTGGTCCTGCACCTCTCCAACCATAGCACCACTCTCCACAGTTGATGGCTTCTGGCAGGGGTGCAGGTGGAGAAGGACTCACCTTCTCTTGGGGGGCTGGCCAAGGAATGTGACCATGCTCCAGTGAGCATATGGAGAGCGCAAAGTGGACTTGGTTTTTGTTTTTTCTTTTCTTTTTTTCCCCCCATTTCTTCTTTTTCTGAGGGGAGAGGTCATGGAGGATGGAGGACAGACATAAGAGGACTAGAAGGTGAGTGGAGTTGAGGTGTGTGATGTGAGATTCCAAAACAATCAATACAAATTAAAAATTTTTTAAAATAAAAAAGCCAAGACAAGTGTTAATAGTACATGCGTGTAGTGTAGTCCCAGTACTTGGAAGACAGAGGCAGGTGGATCTTTGTGAGTTCAAGGTCAGCCTTTTCTACATAGTGAGACTCTGTCTCAAAAATAAATAAATAAATTTAATAATAAGAATTTTTGAAGACATGCACACACTCCTGCCTCAAGTGCTAGGGAGGCAGACAAGCAAGCCTCTGGTTTGCTGACTGGTTAGTGTAGCTTAATGAGTGAATTCCAGATTCAGAGAGAGGCTCTGTCTGAAAACAAGGAGCCCAGTACCTAAGGGACAACACTGGAGGGTGTCTTCTGGCCTACACACACACACACACACACACACACACACACACACACACACACACTCATACACACATACTCACATACTGACATACCTATTCTCATATACACACACACATACACTCACACTTATTCATTCACACTCACACACCCATACACAACCACTCACACAATACTCTCAGATACTCACAGACTCACTTATATACACACTCCCACACAACCTTTCTCTCTCTCCCTCTCTTTCTTTCTCCCTGTCTCTCTCCCCCAGGATATCTGTCTTGTGACAGGCTTGTGTCAAGCCCTCTATAGTTTCATTTCTTCTGCAGGAACACTGTGGACTGGGTTCTGCCCTTCAATCAAAGAGGCAATGGTGGCTCAGTGGGATCAAATAGCTTCCCAGGGTCACACAGCAGATGAGGAGGCAAAGCTGGACTCAGGAGGCTTGTGCTAAGGCAGGGCACCTCCACAGGGCTCCCATGCTGTCATGCTCTACTAGAGTGGAAATGGGGGGGAGGGGTGCTGGGAAGTGGGATAAATCGTTAAACTGACTTCCTGAATATCTGCTCAGACAAATGACCGGAAACCCAGTGGCTTAGAATAACACCAATGCCTGACAGCTCCAGAGATCAAGGTCCTAAATCAAAACATCAGCAGCCATGCTGGAGGCCAGGGGAGCTGCCCACACCCACACCCAGGTCCTTGCTCCTTCTGGCTTCAAAACCAGCAGGATATCTTCCAACTTCTCTCTGTCTCTGACTTCTGTTTCCACTGTCTCATCTCCTCTCACTGTTTGTTTGTTTGTTTGTTTGTTTGTTTGTTTGTTTGTGTGTCTTGCTATGAAACCCAGACTGGTCTGGAACTTGCTATCCTCCTGCTTCAGCTTCCCGTTCATTAGGATTATAAGTATATACTACCATCCCAGCTTCTATTTTTAATATGACCCCCTGGCCTCCTTCCCCCACCCCTTTTTTTGACAGTTTCTTGTAGCCCAGGCTGGCCTGGAACTTGTTATGTAGCTGAGGTTGGCCTTGAACTCCTGATCCTCCTGCCTCTACCTCCCAAGTGCTAAAATTATAGACATTCGCCACAATACCCAGCCATGCCACTGTCATACAGGGATCCTTGTGTTCCGTTGGGCTCAACTTGGAGTCCAGGAAAATCTCCTAGGTTAGTTGACTTTCTCATTGCTGTGGCAAAATGCCAGGGAGAAGCAACTTGAGGTGGGGGAAGATTTACTTGTCTCGGGGTTTCAGGAGAAGGCGAGTGGCAGAAGTGGCTTAGTTCCTGTCACCAGCAGCTGGTCACATCATGGTTACTGACCAAGAGTGGAAACCTACCTTCAAAGTCCACTCCAGGTGGCCTATGTCTATGGGTCCAAATCCCAAAGTTTCATAACCTCCCAACTGGAGACCAAATATTCAAACACTTGAACCTGTGTGTGTGTGGGGGGGGGGGTTTCACCTTCAAACCACACCCCGCAAATTCACAGCCTTGATTTAATCCAGTCTGCAAAGTGCCTCTTGCTGTGTTAGGCAGCACACTCTGCTCAGGAGACTAGGACACATGTGCCCATGGACAGCAGCATGTTCTGTCTACCAAAAGCACTCCCCTGCAAAGACCAAGCTCGCCATCACCAAGGGCAAGGAAATAGTGACGAGTTGAAGGACAGAAGGCCACCAGAAGCTGGGGCAAGTAGCCCAGGCAAGTAGAAAGTCCTAACGACCCCCAGGAGCAGGAAACCCAGAGAAAGGAACTACTGATGCCCGAAACATGCTAACCCCATACCAGAGTCAGGGTGACCTTTTGTCAGATTTTACCCTTGGTGGCCCTAATAGAAGCCCCTCCTGGGTATTGACCTCAACACCACCTGGCTGGAGTCCTCATCCAGGCTGACTTCATGACCCTGGAGGGCTCTGAGATCTGCAGGGCGGGGAGGGGGGCAGCGGGGTGGGGGGGGGGAAGGAGCCCATCAGCATGGGACCACATCCTCTCCCCCATCCACTCCTTCCTTCTGGATGTGTTGATCACATCCCTCCTCTGGACCCAGCCTCAGCCCAGGCACTCAGCAGCAGCTGGAAGGCAGGCAGATGGGGCCCGTGCCCTTGGAGAACCTTCATCTTGGCACAAGAGACAGGAATAGAATAAACAGTCATTTCATCATAGGTATGGAGATGGTTTGGATGTGCCATGTTGAGGAACGAGAGGCCTCCTAGAGTGCCTTTTCTTTTCTTTTTTTTTAAGAACCAAAGATACATTCTTGAAGGTATAAAATGAAGATATTGGAAGAAGAGAAATGGACAGAAAAAGAACAGGAGATGGTAGAGACAGAGAAAGGAGGTGGAGCAGGAGCAGGAGGGAGAGACAGTGGATGGTGGAGAAAGAGGGCTAGGAACTTCTCTGAAGTGTACCACCAACCATCCCTTCTAAAGAGTCACAGCTCCATGGTCCAGCCTTAACCTCCCATTCCCTCTTGCTGAGCCAAGGATTGGCCCCATTCCCTTCTGAGCTCTCCCTTTCTTTTTTTTTTTTTTTTTTTTTTTTTTTTTTTTTTTTTTTTTTTTTTTTGGTTTTTCGAGACAGGGTTTCTCTGTGTATCCTTGGCTGTCCTGGACTCACTTTGTAGACCAGGCTGGCCTCGAACTCACAGTGATCCGCCTGCCTCTGCCTCCCAAGTGCTGGGATTAAAGGCGTGCGCCACCACCGCCCGGCAAGCTCTCCCTTTCTTATACCTCCTTCTCTTCCTTTAGTCTGTCATGGGTACCACTTCTCCAGGGAAGAAGACCAGGTCTTGGACTATCAGCTCCATCATCCTACCAATGAACACAGAAAGTTGGGTGGGATCTTTGGCTGGAATCAAAGGGGTCCAGGTGCTTTCCAACATGCTGAACTGCAAGAGGCCATGGTACTGGGCAGGTTCCATTCGTCTCCAAGACCAGCCTCCCAGCAAGTGGACTCCGACAGTTTCCAAACCCCAGCTATTCTACCTTGTTGGCATCCTTATACTCTGAAGAGGCTCCTGTATGTCTCAAGCTGTTTTCCTGAACTGGACTGTGGGCATTTTAGGGACAGGGTCATCACCAAGTGCAGGTGTGGGCGCTGAGCAGATAGCCCACAGGAACCCTGGTTCAAGCAGCTTATGGGTGTGCTGCAAGGAGCCAGGGCCTTGCTGACACTTTCAAATGATGCCTGTGGTAGAGCTGGCACTGACTCCATGGCTGAAGCCCAAGGCTGCAGGCACCTCACAGGGGTGTGCCATCTTGCCACTCCCTGGGGGACTGCAGGCTTTCTGTCCTCGACCACAGCAGGGAGGGAGCTGAGGTTGACTCAGGACTCTAGGTGTAGCACCGCCAATTCCCAAAGTGCTTCTAAGTCAGAGGCCTATTCTCTCAAGAGAGAAACTGAACACTGGGGAATCTAACAGCTTCTCTCTCTCTCTCTCTCTCTCTCTCTCTCTCTCTCTCTCTCCCATTCACCAGGGCAAGTAGGTAAGTTACCTTTTAGGGCCTCTACCTTCCCATCTGCACAAAGAGGGCACATACTTCACAGAGTCAATATGAAACTAAGTGATTGAAATGGCATGCACATCTACTGGTCTCAAGCCTGCCACCAACTCACTCAGTGACCTTGAAAAGTCCCTTCTACTGAGAGTCCAGGAAGTAGTCCTGTCCCCACCCCCATTCCTTCCACACTCATACTTTGTGATTGACATGAACTGTCACCTTCCCATCACCCCTTCTTCTAGCACTAGATAGACTGTGGCCTTCTGCAAGGCCAGGGCCACACTGACCCTGTGAGGAATGGCCAGAGAAACTGGGCAGAGCTCTTTTCCTGGACAGTACCCCATGCAGGGCTGGAAGACCAAGGAGGGAATTACGCAATTGTAAAGTGACCTAAAGAGCAAAGGTCATTATCTCCCTCTACCTCAGGTCAGAAGTCACATCTCAAAGTCAGGGCTGGACCGAGTCCTGCCTTTGATTAGCCACAAAAGTGCCTGGATTTAAGAGCTTATGGAGAGTCTAATTAAAGAACCCTGTTATTTTTGAAAAATTTTCCTCTCCCTCTATTGATCCTGCTTTGAAAGGTGTTTGCTCTGAAGAGGCATCAGGGGAAGGTTGGGGAGGTCATGAAAGAGGAAGAGAAACAAGTCAGAGAAAGATATGGCTGCAAGAGTACAACGTGGAACAGTCACAGGCAGGTTGCTATGTGACACAACCGCACACAGGCTTGACTCCTTGGGTCTGTGGTTGGGGTGATGGAGCTCTGCCACTAGGGATTGTTTGCCTCCTAAAACGTGTGACTACATCCCATAGGACCAGAGAGTGCCCCAGCCCAGCCCTGGGATGGGCCTGGTTGGCTTCCCCACAGTGTCCTGGCTACTGCTGTGTCTGTTGGTGCTGTCTCAGTAGGTGAAGCAGCTGTGGCTGGAGTGACAGTACAGGCTTGGCCCCAGGCAAGGAGCTTCTAGGGTAGACAGTTTTATCCCTCGGGAAATCTCCTGAGACTTCACAAATGGCCCCAGCTTTCTGAGCTCGGCCGCTGGAATGCTGCTTCAGCAAAGCTGTGTTTGCTCCTGAGTTTTGCAGAATAGGGCACAGACACTAGCTCTCAGCTCTCCCCGACTGTTCCCTGGTACTTCCTCCTCCATAGTACCCAGCTGCCCTGAGGCTCTCCAAACTCCAACAGCTACCCACCATTCACAAGCAGAAATACCACTGCTTCCTTCTCCTTCTTCAAGTACCAGGATGAGAGAACTGGATTGGTAGGACATGTGCTGCCCATCTTGTCCAATCAACTATGAACACAGCAACACTGGGGGGGGGGCTGAGACCTCAACCACAAGAATGAGGGCAGAGGGCGCCAAGACTCCTCATCCTGAGCCATGAAGTTGCTCTCCTGGGGTCCCAACAGAAAGGCCTGTGGCCATGAAAGAGCTGATAGGCCAGGGGGGTGGTCTAGCCCCACTTAGCACCTTGGACAGAACACTCAAAGTTGGGGATGCCGACTGGCCTACTGTCCTGTCTTCGACACAGTAAACTGTAAGAGTCACCACAGAGCCAGAGTGGGGCTCACATCTTAGACACCCAGCCCTTACACTGGGCTTACCTCACTCCACATATCTCCTGACAAGAGTGGGCCCTTCTCCCAGCCTGTCTGTCCCAGGTCGAGGCTGACCCAGGCGTTCCTGATTTAAATGCAGACTGTGTTATTGTTGGGGGTGGTGTTGGCAGATCAAGATCAGTGTGGACAGATGACTTTGCTCCCCTGCCTGTGAGGCTCAGTGGCAGAGCATGCCTAGCATGCAAGGCTCTGTGTTCCACTCTCACCACTAAAAACGGAAGGAGGAACAGAGGAGGGGAGGGAGGGAGGGAGAAAGAGAGAGAGATGGAGGAGAAGATGAAGAAGAAGGGGAAGGAGGAGAAGGCAGATTGCTAAGGGGAGGGGCTCCTCCATGCAGGACCATAAAGGGAACAAACATCTGGCCCTGGTTGGACCACTGAGGGTGAGAGAAAAAGACGGGCAAGCCTTCCTCCAGTTCTGCCTGGAAAGCGGCAAGTGAAGCAAAGAGAGCTCATTCAGGTGATTTCAGTGCATCCCTGTGATTTAGACAGGGTCTTCCCACATGGGAACAATGGATATGAGATGGAGCCAAACGTTGAAAACCAGACAGGCAAGGTTGCATTGAGGCTTCATCCAGAAAGCAAAGGAGCCAAGGCTGACCAAAGAGGCCACCAGGCTGCCCTCTGAGCAAGCTTTTATTGATGTGCTAGGGTGGGTGATCTGGTCACTTTTGCTGGTTATAGGCGCAGACTCAAAAGATGTTCTCCTTCTTGCGCATAAACATCTTGGCCTTAGGGGCGGCAGAGGCTAATGGGCAGTGGGTTAACCCAGGAACTGCCAAGTCTCTCCTGCTGCTGCCCTTGTCGGCCTGTCTGGCAACTTGTCTAAATGTGTTGGCCTTATTGTTTACAGTGGGCCCCATGACAAGGCTGGAGCTGCTAAGCTCATGAGAAGCAAAGGGTAGATCAGAAGGAACACAAATCGGCCAGCTCCTGTGGGCAATAGAGGAAACACATCCTGCATTACAATCTGGACAAAATACTTTACTTAGTTTTTTTTTTTTTTTTTTTTTTTTTTTTTTTGGTTTTTCGAGACAGGGTTTCTCTGTGTAGCCCTGGCTGTCTGGGACTCAATTTGTAGACCAGGCTGGCCTCAAACTCGCAAAGATCTGCCTGCCTCTGCCTCCCAAGTGCTGGGATTAAAGGCGTGCGCCACCACTGCCCGGCTTAGTTTTTTTTTTTTATATGTATGTATGCAAGTGTGTGTGTGTGTGTGTGTGTGTGTGTGTGTGTGTGTGGTTTGCATACATAAGGAGGTGCATGGGTGCATACAAAGGCCAAAGAATTTCAGGTGTTTGTCACTTTGCACCTTATTCCCTTGAGACAGGATCTCTCATTGAACCTGGAACTAGGCTGGCGGCCTGCAATCCCCAGTGAGCCTCCCGTCTCTGCCCTCCATAGTTCTGAGATTACAGGTGCTACAGGTAACAACAGCTGACTTGTTCTTTTACATGAATGTTAGAGATTTGAACTCAGGTCCTCATACCTGCATAACAAGCGTCCTCGTCTGCTGAACCATCTTCCCAAACCCCAACACATTTTAAAACTATTTATTTGTATGTACGTACGTGTGTCTGTGTGAGTTTACATGTACCATGTATGTGCGGGAGCCTGAAGAAACTGAGAGGGCAGCAGATCCCCTGGAACTGGAGCTAGTTGTGAAGCCACCATGTGGGTGCAGGAAACCGAACCTCAGATCCTTGGGAAGAGCAATAAGCGTTCTTAACTGATGAGCCACCATGTCCTCAGCCCTTCTCCAAACCCTTTTCTAAACAACCAACATGTACATGCAGAGCCGGACCAATTCTGACCCAGGGATCAAGACAGAAAGCAGACAGACAGAGCCTGGAGGCAGAGGTGCCAAGGCCATTTCCAGCACCGTCTGGTCCAAGTAAGGAGTCGGTGTTTTTAGCAAAAGTAGGCTTTGTATTGCTTCAAAGTAGTTTAAGTAGCTGTTACTATAACCCTCACACTGGACATGCTAGCTGCAGTGAGATGGTAGGAACTAAGGGAGTATGGTCCAGCTGTGCATGTGCCAAACTTAGGGAGTTTAGATCAAGTAAGAGCAAGTGAGGTGGGTTTTTCTCTGACAGACTGGCCAGCATCTGAGCTGATTCTGGGAACATGATGAGGATATTTCATTTGCCTTTTGTTCCTTTGTCGCAATCCTAAACTGTCTCTCTTAGCTGTCTGGTGCCTCCGGCCCTGAAAGGATTAAGGCCAGTCAATAGTAGCTCAGGATGTGAGGTAGTAGAAGGGGTTGCTTGGGAGCTGGATAGATGACTCAGTTGGCAAATCACTTGCCACATGAGTGAGGACCTGAGATCAACCCCCAGAACCCACATAAATGGCCTGGTAGCATGCATTTGCAATCCCGGTGCTGGGGAGACAGACAGAAAGATTCCTAGGGCTCAGTAGCCAAGCATCCTGGCTCCACTGGTGAGTCTCAGCCCAGTGAGAGACCGTCTCAGAAAAACTAGGCGCTGCAGCCTTTAATCCCAGCACTTGGGAGGCAAAGGCAAGCAGGTCTCTGTGAGGTTAAGGCTAGCCAGGGATATATAGCAAGACGCTGTCTCAAAAGAAAATAAACCAAGGTGGAGAGCTACTGAGTAACAACATCCCCTCACATACATGCACACATGTTCATACCTTTCTACGTACACATACAAAAAGTAGGTGATCAGAGCATGGCTCTGGATTGGGGATCTTCTTAGCCCACTGGAAAATCTTTACTGTCTGGAAAGAACGGTCCCTCTAGGGTCAGCAAAATCCCCAAGATATCAATCAAAGCATCCACAGTACAGAAAATAAAAATGATTAATTCAAAGGATGGACTCTAGGAGAAGAGACACAGTTGTGGGCAACAACCAACAGGTAGGCCCCTCAGAGGGTGGCATTTACACAGCTGAGGAGGGGCAGTCTCCTGAAGCAAGTTGTTAGCTAGCATGATGGACACCCCAATGGCCATTTCCAGACCCACAAGGCCTGCCTTGTATGCCTTCATCCAACTCCATCATCAGGGAGCTTCCAGTCCTGGTCCCTTCTTCCCCGCTGAAGGCTGGGTCTGCAGACCCCAGGTTAGTGCTGGGCAGGGCTCAAGGAAAAGAATTTGCATAGCCTGGCCAATGACAGCCTTCTTGGGCACCTCTGCTGCCCAGCTGGGAGTCCTGAGGCAAATGACAGACAACTTCAGAAAGGTTTTTCATCTGATCTCTTCAGTTTTCTCTTGTTCTGATGTCCAGAGAGGTAGAGATGTGCCCCAAGGCTCCAGAGCTAATTGGTGCTTCATGTACCAGAGGACAGGATTCTGATTCTGAGGATCCACATTAGCTCCATCCACTAAAGGCCAAAAACAACATCCCTTGCACTAGAGCAGCTAGGCAAAGGAAGCCAAGCCTTCCACAGCCCCTCCCTCACACTGGCCTCCTTGAGCCTCTGAGCAGCTTTTGTGCCCAGGACTCGGTAATACAGTTCTCTTTGCAGACGTGCTCATTTGTTGATCAGGTTTTTGTTTAGACAAGTCCTCTCAGAGACAGCCCGGGGTCAACTTGGCATCCCGCCAGGCCTACCAGACCTTTTTTTTTTCTTGACAACAGAGAAAGGCAGGGAAGAAAGGCAAGACCTTGGAGGGACCCCAATAGATGAGGCCTTTCTTCTAGTGTAGCAGCAAGTCCCTGATCAGGCAGAGGTGGAAAGGGCTCCAGCCACCTTTGCAGAGCTGTGGCTCTGCAGCCACACGGGGATAGATGCCACTTTGAGGGAGCAGAGCCACAGTCTGGGTAGAGCTCAAAGAGGCCTTGGAAACTCCAATGCCAGTGGAGGAGAGGCAGGACAGGCTGAGGCAGAGCCTGACAACAGAGCATAGCAGTCTCCCAAGACACCACTGCCCAGAGCCCTTCCAGCAAAGCCACGACCGCTCCTTCATGCTGTTACCTGAATAGGTTGGTTTGGTCTGGAGTCAGATTGGCTTGGGTTAAATCATTGGGCATGCCACTCTAGCTCTGGCCATAGCTTCCATGCACCCTTGAACTTCCAGGCTGTGTATACACACTCTGGCATATTCTCCTTTACCCCCTCTATGACCCCTCTGGATCACCTAAGCTACCCATCTATGAAATTAGCTGCTGGAAGACAAGATGAGATGATCAATGTATCATCTCATGGAGAAGACCTAAGGACTATTTGCGTCTTGTTAAGGTAACAGACCCAGCTTTGTTGTTTGTGGTTGAGAACTAGACCCTGGTCCTCGTGCTCGCTAGGCAAGCACTCCAACACTGAGCTACATCCCCACCTTTCCTGCTCTGTTTAAGCAGTCTCGCTCTTGTGTTCTGCATTCTAGCAAGACTGCACTTCCCTCTGCTTCTGGAAGCTTCCATCCACCCTTGAGTTTCCAGGCTGTGTACACACTCTGGCATATTCTCCTTTACTCCCTCTTTGCCTGGCTAAGTTTTACCCAGCCTCTAGGTCCAGATCTCAGGGTCACCTCTGCCAGGAAGCCCTGGACCAGGCTGTGCACGTGTGTTTCATGCACCCCAGACCTTCTTCACCAGACTCCAGAGCCCCTTCTCCACTGTAACATGACCTTCCCGGGATGAGTTCCCACCCATCTCAGTGTCTCCAGGGTCGGGTGGGTGAATGAATGGATGAAGTTGCACTGCACATGAGTACACAAGACAAACTGGATCCCAGACACCAGGATCACGGTCACCAAGCAGAGGCTGGCACGTGTCAAAACCATGAGACATAGGTTCTCTTGCCTGACATAAGCAATGAGACTGGCTTGCTTAGGGTGCTCCCTGGGAAATGTGGTCATTTAAAAGAGGATTCAAACACCAGTTCAGCCACTTCCTCCTCCCTGACTGTCTCCCCATGATTGATTTATTTATATATATATATATATATATATATATATATATATATATCACAGGGAAAAAAATTAACCATGATGCTCCAGTCCCAAGCCAAGGCCAGTTGATCAATTTTTTAAAAGCAACAAATGTTAATTTTTGAAAACTTATTCTAAATCTAAAACATGTTTTACATCTCTCTGACTTTTTTGTAAGCCCATCTATGCGGTAGCTCGTAACTCCTCCCCCATGACATTACCTTCAGAATAATATTTCAATTTATAATTTATTGAGCTTTTTCTCCTTGAGATGGACATCTCCCAGTTTTTGATCTAAAGAATACAATCAACAAGATTAATAATTAAGTCAAAATGATCTAAATTTGGGAACCTAATCTCCAGGAATTGCCTTTGAAGGAAGATGTTGAGGCTTCCAAAGCCTTCCAAAGATGGGGCATTGTGCTTTATAACTCACTCCAGGGCTGGGGAGGCAGAAGTGCCATATCATTCTGCCCCTCCACAGCCAGGACCCAGGAGAAAAAGGATTGGTAGCAATCACTTGGCTAGTCTCACAGACCATGACAACAACCCCTTGTAATATCCACCATCACTAAAGAGCTTCGGTCTCCCTTCCTCCAGACCCACCCCCACTACTCACAACCCTCCAAAGAGTAAGGTCAATCCTTCCCACCAGCCAGGCACAGTCAGAGGCCTGGCCCACTGTGCTCACAGTCCAGAACGAGGCCTGTCTCCATGGTAGGCACTCAGTTAATGCCTGTTTAACAAATAGACTGACTTTATGTAGGAACCCAAGAAACTGTGCTGCATTTGCCCCAAACTAGAGAGTCTCACTCTGACAAGCATTCTTCTCTTTGAGTTTCTAGACAGCCTTTCAAAAGATCGTGTGAATGAGTGTTTAAGAAAGTTTCGGCTTTGTCTTCCTTACTTTTTAGACTTCGTGAGCCTGATATGTGTGGAGGGGCAGATGCGTATGTGCCACAGAGCTCACTTGTGGGCAGAGGACAACTTCTAGAGGCAGAGCCCTAGCTTGTGCCTCCGCCTCCCATCTCCATGTGGTAGTGCTGCGATTACAGATGTGGTCTACTGTGCCCAGGTTTATGTGGGTTCTTGGGGCCTGGATTCCTCAGGTCTTCATTCTTTATCCACTGAGCCATCTTCCCTAGCCCATAAAGGGCTTATTTACTTATTTATTTTGCTTGTTTGTTTGTGGTTTGATTTTTTTTTTTAAGACAGGGTATATGTATGTAGCCCACGCTGGTCTTGAACTTGCTATGTAGCCAAGGATGACCTTTGGGATCTTCATTGTCCTGCCTCCACCTCCCAAGTGCTAAGATTGCTGGTGTGCACCACTCAGAGCCTCATAGAGAGTCTCTTGTCAAAATGTAAGATGGAGACTGTGATGTGGGCTGGTGGTAGGCCACTTGATTAGCATGTACAGCAACCCACATTCACACACATGCACACACACACACACTGCTACCACCACCACCAAACAACAACAGCAACAACTCAGACAAGTCAAAACCCACCCTTGGACACCTAACAAATCTTAGGTCTGTCCTCACAGGGGAGAGGACATGTGAAACTGTACTTTTAATTATTAAACACTTATTTATTAATAACTATATCTACTTATAACAAATACACTTAACTACTATTCCTATAAATTCCTACAACCCCTATGAATGCCTACAACCCCTAAGACCTAACCACTAAACCTATTGATAACTATTACAACTATTTTCATAACCTTTTAGAAGGATACAGTCTCTGGGGCAGGTCCTCAGTCACCAGGAAACCAGTCTCTGGGGTAGACCCTTTAATGCACTTAGCAGTCTTTATTCTAGAATATCTTAGATGTAGGTTCGTCAGGGTAAATTGGCTATGGAGGTTTCACCTTAAATAAGGCTTGAGGCTTTCTTCTCTCGGGGAGACCTCAGCTGTCTGTAGGCCAACTTCCTTCGTATCAGCAACTCTGCCGCTCTGCCTCAGTCTTTAAAGCTGACCACAGTTCCGTTCAGGCCACTGTTGGGACAGGTCAAATCCCTCTAGGCAAAAGCTGGCCTTTAGCTTTCTTGCTGAGGCTTTCTCTGCTCACCAGCTTCTTTCTGCCTAAGGGAAATCCAGCCATCAGTTCACCAGCACTTTCTTCAGCAGGACTCGCTAGCATCGGAGCTCTCTAGTATCGGAGCTCTCTAGTATCGGGGGCCCTTAGCCCGACCTCTCCGGGCTCATCCACTTGTCCTTAAATAGGATCGCTCCTTGTTCCACCTGCTTCAGCTTAATTTGGGCTCTGCCCACTTAGCAGTTGAAAACAATGCCAGGTCATAAAGTCTTTCCTTGTTTCACCTGGCTTCAACCTTGTTTTTCAGTCCATAGAGACTCCTCTCGTTTCACGTGACTTCATCCATAAGCTGATAAGCTAATTGCTCACAGCCAAGTTGATCTTCATGCCCCAGATTAAGAGACTGTATTAGAAACCTATATATTTACTAAATCTAATTTATATTTTTTGTTTTTTTTTTGTTTTTTTCGAGACAGGGTTTCTCTTTGTATCCTTGGCTGTCCTGGACTCACTTTGTAGACCAGGCTGGCCTCGAACTCACAAAGATCCACCTGCCTCTGCCTCCCAAGTGCTGGGATTAAAGGCGTGCACCACCACCGCCCGGCAAATCTAATTTATATTAATCTAACTCCCTACAGACATGAGACAGGGAATGAATGGTGATGGTAGTTTCTTTGAGGGGATGTGGAGAGATGATCACAAAGACAAGGGTTGAGGAGGAACTGAGAGCTTGGGATAGAAGAGGTGTGTTTACTGGACTGGGAGGAATCCAGAGTCAGCTCCTTTGCAGGGGCTAAAGGAGAGTTGTATAACCAAGGATCCTGAGCATAGGAAGAGAACCAGGGGAGAGCAATAGACAGGTACACCTTGGGGGACAGGACCCGCATATGGATTTCATTCTAAACTCTCTGCACAGCCAGGCACCATGGCACATGCCTTTAATCATGGCACTCAGGAGGCAGAGGCTGTCAGATCTCTGTGAGTTTGAGGCCAGTCTGGTGTACATAGTGAGATCTAGGACATCTGGGGCTACACAGAGAAACCCTGTATCAAAAAATAAAATAAAAATAAACTTGGGACTGGAGAGATGGCTCAGAGGTTAAGAGCACAGACTGCTCTTCCAGAGGCCCTGAGTTCAATCCCCAGCAACCAAATGGTGGCTCACAACCATCCATAATGAAATCTGTTTCCCTCTTCTGGTCTGCAGATGTACATGCAGACAGAACACAGAATACATAAAAAATAAATAAATCTTTAAAATAAATAAATAAATAAATAAACTCTCTTTCTCATTGTTCATTCTGGGATTCATGTAGCACCTGCAGCTACGGCTATCGATCAGAGTTTGTCCTTGGTTTGAATCTATGTGAATGTGTGTTGTATGCAAGTTTGTGTTCTGTTAGGTATGTGTTCATGTGCATGGAGGAATATATGTGTGTACACATGTGTGTATATGTGTTTGTATGTATGTGTGTATGTGTTTGTGTGTGTATGTGTGCATGCTTATGTGTGTGTGTGTACATGGTGAGCCCAGAGATTGACTTCCTGCATCTTCCTCAGTCACTCCCCACCCTATTTGCCTGGAGAGATCTCTTAGTGAATCTGGAGTCCACCAAGTCCGTTAGGCTGGCCAGCCAGTGAGCCCCAGGGATCCATCTGTCTCTGCTGCCCTAGTGCTGGGATCACATACACTCAGCACCTGGTCTTGCTTTTCACATAGGCACAATAGAGATCCAAACTCAGGTGCCTATGCAGCAGAAACTTTACCAACTGAGACGGCTCCCTAGCTCTTTGTCCTTGACCTCTGTAGTCCAGGCTACCCTCAAACCTACTATAGAACTGAAGCTGGCCTTGAACTGACACTCTTGCCTATACTTCCTAAGTGCTGTTAGCGATGTATGTGTATACTTTGGGATTTCTTTCACACTAGAGTTTGTGGAGTTTGACACTTGGGGGAGTAATACTTGTTTTTTTTTTTTTTTTTTCAATACTCATGCTCACAAACACACCCAAGATTTTAACACTAAAGGAGAAGGGGTGTTCCTGGATTGGTTTATTGATTGACTAATGAGTAGTTGACTGTCCAATGCTAGTGGATTAATTCACTCTCTTGCAGGGAGAGTCTGTGCCTTCTTTCTGGTGGGCGTAGAGTCAGCAGGGAAAGGGGGACAGGTTGGGGCAGGAGTCTGTAGAGAGCATTGAGCTCTCCTTCAGAGCCCCACTGCAAGCTGAATGGAAGGGAGTGTATTGAACCAGGAAAGTGATGTGTTTCCTCATGATGCATTAGCCCCAGCACAATGGTGCTGCTTAATTATGCACTGGGGTCAAAATTCACCCTTCCTAACACACGTGGAAGACAGCTCAAAATGTGGAATTTATTAAAATAAAATGGATTTATCTCTGCATTCAAAGGGAGACACTGGGCCAGTAGACCCACAGGATATGAAAAGGCGTGCATTTGTACAGCCTGCTCTTTCTTTTCTTGCCTCAGGATCAGCTCTTTTCTCTCACTTGTTAATAGCAAACTCGCTTCCATCAGGCCCCAGTGACCTGTCCCTGAGACGCCCGTGATCCTCCCGGCGCTGATTCTTTTGAGAAACATCACAGACTGGGTGCAGACAAGCCCGGGGAGATGATGGCCGTGGCTGTGCCGTGAAGTCCCAGAGAGATTTCATGCTGATTACAAGGAGGAAACTGAGGGACAGTTGCAGCTGGTGAAGTTGGAAACAGAGCCCGAAGCAGGGAAGAATTAAGATTTAATAGAAAATCTGAAGGAAAAAAAATAACGGATAATATGGGGAGTACTTGAAACTGGAGAAAAATCATTTGAGGGTTGGAAAAAAAAAATCTTTGCCCAATAGGGAAAAGATACATTGAATGCACTATCTAAAAATATAAATAGTTCCAGAAATGTTTTCATAAAATATTTAGGACAAGGAGGGGCCTTAGGAATTATCTAGTCTGGTGGTTTAGAAATTTTTGTTGTTGTGTTAATTTTAGCATCAGAACCTTTTATTTTTTTTCCCCTTTAAGAATAAAATTGCAGAGTCTAGGAAGATGCTCAGCAAGAATGGGGAGGGGCACTGGGCATGGATCCCTCTTCCCCTCCCCTCCCTTCCACTCCAGCCTGCCGTGGCCTCTATTAAGAAGTTACTATTGAGAGCCGGGCGGTGGTGGCGCACGCCTTTAATCCCAGCACTTGGGAGGCAGAGGCAGGCGGATCTTTGCGAGTTCGAGGCCAGCCTGGTCTACAAAGTGAGTCCAGGACAGCCAGAGCTGTTA
>CAJQZJ010031933.1:5168709-5178737 GCA_907164525.1 Lophiomys imhausi | reverse complement strand
TTCTTTCTTTCTTTCTTTCTTTCTTTCTTTCTTTCTTTCTTTCTTTCATTAGGCTTCAGACCAGGGACCTGATCTCCAGGTTCTTCCAGCATACCTCTGTCTCCAACTGTTACAGGGCATGCTGGCACACCCCACCGCCAGAAGCCCTTTCCTATATAATCTGGACATTTTGGGCCTCTCTCTCTGTCCCTCTCTATGCCTCTGTCTCTTTCTCTGCATCTGCATGCTCTTCCTCTTTCCCATCCCTCCCAAGAGCTGTACCCAATAAACCTGCCTTTATATATATATATTTAATTTGACCTGGAGTGGATCATTTCATCAGTGGAGAATGTACTTTAGCAGAATATTACACTTTCTTTCATGTTTTTTTTAAGACATGGTTTCTCCATGTAGCCCTGGCTGTCCTGGAACTAGCTCCGTAGACCAGGCTGGCCTCAAACTCAGAGATCTTCCTGCCTCTGCCTCCCAAGTGCTGGGATTAAAGGCTTTCATTTCTTTCTTTTTTTTAACTTTTTTAGATAATGTTTCATATTTCATGTAGGCCAGGAAGGCCTTGAACTCCTCCCTTTCTCTGCCTCCGTCTCCTTAGTGCTGTGATTGCAAGTGTGCACCACCATGCCCACTGCACATTTAAATATATGTATAATTATATATTTTATAATTACATGAAATTATAAAATATAAAATAATTTTATGATTTTAAGAATTTTATTCCTGCCAGGGACTGTGACCCACACTTGTAATTCTAACACTTTGGACTGAGGCTGCATCATGAGGATTTGCCATGAGTTTAAGGGGATCCTGAGCTACATAGTGAGTTCCAGGCCAGCCCCGGCCATAGAGTGAGAGTTTGTGTCTATAAGAAGGTGGAGGAGGTCAGACACAGAAAGAGGAGAAGACAAAGGAAAAGGAGAAATAATTTGCTCATGAGTCCCATAGTTTCGGTCTTTGAGGAACAGAAACTGGGCTCAGCACCACATGGCAGAGAAATCAGAAGGGAAATGTGCTTATGCAGAAGAGACAGGTTGTATGAACAAAGAAGCAGGACAGAGAGGTACAGTCTTCTCTCAGGAACGAGCCCACTCAGTGTCTCTCTCCTGAGACTGCGCGTGCCTGCTGCTGAGATTACGCATGTCTGTTGCTGAGAGCCTACTGACCCCTTGCTCTCTCCACTAGTTCCATTTCACATAAGAAATATCACGGAGGACAACACTGTTATAGCCCCTTCTCAGAAGAGTGAAAAGACTCTCGACTGTCAAGAGACTTGCATGGGCTGCTCAGCTAGGAGAGGGCTCGGAACTCAAGCTTGGCTCTTTCTTTTAAGACTCGAAAACACTGCTCTCTTTCCACTCCAAATACACACTGTAAGCAAGTGGAATCGTTCCAGATTGTTCTGCACCTCCCAGCTTGCTGTGTTTTTTCTGTCTTCTGGTCTGACTGGTGGAGGAGCAGGTGCACCCCCACAAGGAGCCCACAGCTCTGGGCTTCCTGGGGTTCTCTTTGTATCTCCACAAAACTAGACACACTGTAAACATCCATCAACATGTGATTAAAAGATCGAAAACATATTGGCATGAAAGATGTCCCATTGATACATTTGATGAAAAATGAGGGCTGAGATTGCCTTGGTCAGGATGCAGCCCTGGCTCAAAGCCCTGTATTGGGAAGATCCTCAGGAGGGGCTATGCTCTGATCCAGGAACCCAGTCTCCTTCTACCTCCAACACATCCTGAAGCAGAAAGAGAAGAGAAGTAGATTAGACAGTGGGCCAGGCAAGGAAGGGGCAGTCATAATTTCACTCACATTCTGTTGTTATCCAGAATGTGAACACTTGGCTACACCCAAGTGCTATGAGAAGTAAGAAGATGCAGTCAACTCACGAGTGGATTTGATGAGCATTTAACTGACCTCTCTTGTACAAGCTGGTATGGATCACTGAAGCCATTTGTATAAAATGCCAGAAGTGTGTGCTTGGATTTTTAATAGGGAAAAAATCTGGAAGGATGCTCGAGTGGGAGTGTTTACTTTTTGATTTATATACCTGTATGATTTTATGTCTTCATGAATGATGAATGTATATTTTCTGTGAGATTTAGCAACTTAAAGATCTGTATCCCTGTGTGGTGGTATACACCTACAGACTCAATGAATGAGGCAGGAGGATTGCTTAATTTGAGGAGTTTGAGGCCAGTCTGGGCAATGGGCAACAATGTTAGTTTAGAATTCTAGGCCTGGTGTAATCCCAGGACTCAGGAGGCAGAGGCAGGCAGATTTCTGTGAGTTCGAGGCCAACCTGGTCTCCAAAGCAAGTCCAGGACAACCAGGACTATTACACAGAGAAACCTTGTCCTGAGGAAAAAAAAAAAAAAGAAGAGGAAGAAGAAGAGAAAGAAAGGAAGGAAGGATTCTAGTTTCTCACCAAGGGGCAGAAGAGACGAGTTCTCAGTGTGACTTGTGACCACAGAGTTTGTTAACTGTTTACACAGTTCCCCACTGCTCCTCTGGTCACCTGCGGCGTATACTGTCTCATTTGAGGAGACCACAGCCCCCAGGCCTCTCACACTGGCAGGCTTTAGTTGTGGCCCCAAACATTTTAAATTGTCTTGAAATATACATTGCTTTAAAAGGACCCCCTTAGCCATCTCAAAGCACAAATTCGTTAGTATTTGGTATGCTCATGCTGTATGAAGGTCACCTCCACCTCCAGTTCTGACGCTATGAAAAGTTTCTCCTTTGTCCTCAGCCCCCACCCTTGATGTTGGCTGTTTCAGACTCCCATTCTGAGCACTTCAAGTATCTCATGACAGTAGGATCCTATAGCAATTGTCAATTTGTATAACATCCGTGAGGTTTATCCAAGTCCCCATGTGTCAGTTTCCTGAGGCTGGATATTTACTGTACACATACGCATGTGTTTTACTGACCTGTCACCTGCCCTGAAGTACTTACTGGTCGGCTTCAGCCTTCTGGCTATTGTGAACAGCACTGCTCTAAACCCTTCCCCAAAGCCTCTACTTTTAACGTTTTGGAGCAAATATCCAGAAGGTGCTGCTGGATCATTTGGTAGTTCTGTTTAACTTGTTTGTATTTAAGTTCAATTTTATTATTCTTATCGTGTGTGTATATAGAAGTCACAGTACAACTTTCAAAAGTCAGCCTCTGTTTCCATCGTGGGATCTGAACCTCAGCCTTGGATCGTTAGGTTTGCTTGGCAAGGGTTTTTACCCAGAGTCAGCTCAACCCCGTCTTTTGTTTTGTTTGAGATAGGTCTTGCTATCTAGCCTTGCCTGGCCTGAAACTCATTATGTGGACTGAGTTGGTATTGAACTTACAGCAATTCTCCTTCCTCTGTTTCCTGGGTATTGGGGTTATAAGAATGCAATACCAGGCTGGAGAAGATGGCTCAGAGGTTAAGAGCACTGGCTGCTCTTCCAGAGGTCATGAGTTCAATTCCCAGCAACCACATGGTGGCTCACAACCATCCATAATGGAATCTGGTGCCCTCTTCTGGCCTGCAGATATACCTGCAGACAGAACACGGTATACACAATAAATAAATCTTAAAAAAAAAAGAATGCAATACCACAGCTGTCTACCTTAAGCTTTTTGAGGAGCCTTCATACTGTTTCCCACGGTGACTATGTACTAGGATTCTGTTTACTCCTCATTCTTGATAATACTTTTTCTTTTCTGGGGGGAGTTTGCTAGTAGCCACATTCTAATGAAGATGAACTGGGATCTGTCCATGCTTTGACTCTTAGTTCCCTAATGATTCATGTTGCTGTCCACTGTACTGTGGGCCTTTTTGGTCATTTATAGATCTTCTCTTTTTTTTTTTTTTTTTTTTTTTTTGGTTTTTCGAGACAGGGTTTCTCTGTGTATCCTTGGCTGTCCTGGACTCACTTTGTAGACCAGGCTGGCCTCGAACTCACAAAGATCCGCCTGGCTCTGCCTCCCAAGTGCTGGGATTAAAGGCGTGCGCCACCACAGCCCGGCATCTTCTCTTTTTTTTTAAGAGTTGTTTATCTATGGGGGCTGAAGAGATGGCTATCTAAATCCTTTGCCCATTAAAGCTATTTATTTATATATTTAATTTATTTAATTTACCTTTTGGTGGATTGAACCCAAAGCTTTGCAGAAGCATATAGCCCACCACTGAGATATATCTCCACATCCCTTTGTCCATTTTTTGGTAGGGGAGGGGTTTGTTTGTTCTTCTGGCCTTTTAGTAGTGATGGTAGAGTTTCAGGACTATGTATTCAAGTTAACTCCTTGACAGATAAAACATTTGACAACTCTCTCCCATTCTGTGCTTGCTAATAGTGTTTATTCTGCTATTAATAACTATGTGTGTGGTGGGATGCATGTGTGCGTGCACACATATGCAGACATGTGTGGAGGTCAAAGGCTGTTGAAAGCTCTCTTCCTCAATTGCCTCCAACTTTATTTTTATTTTTTATTTTTTTTTTTTATTTTTATTTATTTTTTTTTTTTTTTTGGTTTTTCGAGACAGGGTTTCTCTGTGTAGCCCTGGCTGTCCTGGACTCACTTTGTAGACCAGGCTGGCCTTGAACTCACAAAGATCCGCCTGCCTCTGCCTCCCAAGTGCTGGGATTAAAGGCGTGCGCCACCACTGCCCGGCCAACTTTATTTTTAAATGTTTACTTATTTGTCTTTATTTTACTTGTATTTGCATGCTGGAGTGTATGTATGCTGCCATGTGCATGCAAGAGCCTTTGGAGGTCAGAAGACGCTGTTGGATCCCCTGAAACTGGAATTACAAACAGTTGTGAGCCATGATGGGGGCGTTGGGAACCAAACCCAGGCCCACAGTAGGAGAAGTATGCTACACTCTTAACCACTGAGCCATGTCTCCATCTTTAATTTTTTGAGACGTGTTTCTGACCGAACCTGGAGCTCATGAGTTCAGCTAGTCTGGCAGCAGCAAACTCTAGGGGTCCTCCTGTGTCTACCTCCCTAGGGTAGAGTTATGTACACACGGCCACGCCCAGCTTTTTATGCAGTTACCAGGATTCCAAGTTCAGGCCCCTCATGCCTGCACTTCGGCAGCTTTACCAGCTGAGCCGTCTCTCCAGCCTCCTGGGTTTGTTAGTCTGTCAACTAGAGACTCGCCAGAGGGAAGAGACCCTCTGCTGAGAAATGGCCTCCCTCAGGCTGGCCTTTGGGAAAGTCCGTGGAGCATTTTCATGACTGATGATTGATCCAGGAGGGTCCAACCCACTGTGGGTGGTGCCACCTTGAGGAAGGTGGTCCTGGATTGTATAAGAAGAAGGCCTAGCAAGCTGTGGGAAAGAGCCTGTAAGCAGCATTCCTCCTCAGTCTCTGTTTCAGCCTCCAAGTTCTCACCTGGCTTTCTCAATGATGGACTATGATGTGGAAATATAAGCCAATAAACCAAGTTGCTTTTGGTCATGGTCTTTATCATAACAACAGAAAGCAAACTAAAGAACCCCCTAACATAGCCGGGCACTGGTGGCGCACGCCTTTAATCCCAGCACTTGGGAGGCAGAGGCAGGCGGATCTTTGCGAGTTGGAGGCCAGCCTGGTCTACAAATTGAGTCCAGGACAGCCAGGGCTACACAGAGAAACCCTGTCTCGAAAAACCAAAAAAAAAAAAAAAAAAAAAAAAAAAAGTATACAGCCTGTGTTTTCTTCTGAGAGTTCCATGCCTTGCATTTAAGCCATGGATCCATTCTGAGTTAGTATTTGTATATGGTGTCGGGTAAGGGTCAAACTTCATGCTTCTGTATGTGGGTACCCAGATTCCACAGTATCACATATCTCGCAAAAAGTCTTTATGAGCTGAACTGCCTTGGTACTCTTGTCAAAAATATTTTAAATAGTATGTGAGAGTTTGTTTGCTATGCCTTCCATCCTGTTCCATCTACATGCCTTTACTGCTTTATTCTCCTCCCCATCCCTTTCCCTTTCGTCTGTGCTGGGAATTAAATCCAGGGCTGTTGAAGAAATAATTATTTAAGTTGTTTACCAGTATTTAGATTATATTTAATTGGCTGGCAGTGTTAATCCTTAACCTGTCATTATAAATGAGCACACAGACACCTGATGGATTTTAACAAGCCTTGGCCTGTATTGTGCAATCTTAGCCCATCTAAGGTAGCCCTTAATTTTATTCCCTAAATATGACCCCATATTTACATACGTCCCCTTGGACTGTTATTCTCCATGCTATGCTGATGTTCCAGGCTGTGGAATGATCTTCTTTCATCTACCCCATTGTGTGTCTCCTTCTTCCTGCTCCTGGCTTTTCTTCTTCTACCCAAGATGCTCTCTGCTTTAGAAGTCTGAGCACCTTAGTCCCGCCTACCTTTCTCTTTGCCCAATCGCAGGCCTCACCATTTACTTAACCAATCAGAGACAATGGTTAACAAGAAAGGTAGCATAGCTTCACTTGGTGTGCAGCAAGCAGGCTTCTGGGAGCAGTTAATTAACATTTAGAATGCATGACATCACCTCATCACAGGGCCTTACACATGCCACTGTGATTGTTAGTTTTAACTGTCAACTTCACAAAATCCAGAATTACCTAAGAAGAATCTCAACAAGGGATGCCTAGATCAAGCTGGCTTTCGGGCTCATCAGTAGCACACTGTCTTGACTCTCATTGATGTGGGTAAGTCCAGCCCGCTCTGGACAGTACCCTGGGTCCTGACAGAGTGAAGCGAGCAGAGTAATAGCTGTGCCTGCTTTCCTTCCTCCCTCTACCCCTGACTGTGGACACCATGTGACCAGCTGCTTTGTCTTGCCACCTTGACTTCCAATGAATGATGGACCATGAGCCAAATAAACCCTTCTC
The DNA here is from genome assembly GCA_907164525.1 of Lophiomys imhausi. NCBI lineage: Eukaryota > Metazoa > Chordata > Mammalia > Rodentia > Muridae > Lophiomys > Lophiomys imhausi. The sequence continues at coordinate 5,171,899 of CAJQZJ010031933.1, read as the reverse complement.
CTCGAAGCTGCATTTTTGTCAGATTCTATCACAGCGACAGAAATGATAACAAAGCACTCTACCACGGAGCTATGCGTTTAGCCCTCCACGTCTCAAACCCAGTGCCTCACTGCTTTGAATAAAGTTTGAACTCAGGAAATGTAAATCCACCAGCTTTACTCTTTTTCAGGATTCCTTTGGGGTCAGCTATGGTTTTTCCTCAAAGGTTCATATGTTGAAAGTTTGGTCTTCAATGTAGCAGTATTGAGAGGAGGTAGAACCTTTAAGAGGTAGGGACTACTGGTTGGTAACTAGGTTTGGGAAGGATCAGTGGGAGAGGGGAAAGAGATTAATGCCCACCCCTCAGTAGGGTCAGGGCTGGATTACATACTACACACCTTGGCCGACTAAAGCAAGGCTGCCCACCTGTTCAGACTTCAGCTGTATGGTGACATCTGCCATGTTCAACATGAGACCTTTGCCCAGTGGGATGCCTGAAGTTGGACCATGAGCCAAAATAAACCTGCTAGGGTTGGGGGATGTAACTCAATAGTGGGGTACTTGCCTATCATGTTTGAGATTCTGAGTTTGATGAGTAACATTGCATAAACCAATGAAAACACTAAACAGATAAGTAATACAAATAAACCTTGTTTCTCTATAAAGTACCCAGTCTCAGCTATTTTGCTACAGTAATGCAAAACGGGTTTTCATAGTCACTTGAGCTTTTATGCATATTTCCTATTTCCACAATAACAAAATCAGGTGTTCCAAGACAAGGACATGCCCCCTCTCCACTTTGTGTATTTTTGCATTTTAAATTTCCTTCAGGAGCATTTATTGGCAATAACTTTTATTTCTTGGTTTACTTTTCATTTTGAGCAGGATCTCATGTCTCCTGTAGCCCAAGATGATCTTGAACCCAGTTTGTGGCTGAGACTGGACTTGAACTCCTGACCCTTCTGCCTCCTAGTCCCAAGTGCAAAGACACTGATGTGCTCCAACACATCCAGCTCAACTTTTTGTGGTTTTTAGTGAGCAAGTCTTTTGCCTCTGGTTAATTTAATTCCCACGTATTTATTTATTTATTTTGAGATGGAATCTTGCTATACAAGCCAGGCTGGCCTTATGATCCTCTTGCCTCAGCCTCACTAATGATTGCAGGCATGCCTCAACACATCTTGCTGTGTGTACATTATGAATTGTGTACATGCATGTGCCCATTTGGGTACAGGTGCACATGCCCTTGTGTGCATGTGTGGAGACTAGAGGTCCATATTGTCTCTTTCTCTATCACTGTGTTCTTCTTCTGAGGTAGGGTCTCTCATTGAAACTGGATCTCACTTATTGGCCAGCGAACTTCCAGGATCCTCCTCTGTACCTCTCCAGAACTGGGATTACAGGTGTATACCACCTGTGCCCAGCTTTTGTGTGGGTGCCAGGGATCTGAACCCAGGTCCTCATGCTTGCATGAAAAGCATTTTACCAACTGATCCATCTTCCCCAGCCCCTCACATCTGATTTAAAAAAAAAATTAGAATAGTAACTTAAAAATATATTATTTGGTTATACAGTTTTGTATGTGTTAGAGGGTGTTGGAACCTCAGGAGCTGGTGTTGCAAAGAGTGATTCCTCGCCATCTGACATGCAGCAATTTATCACATGGATTTGATTTTGTTCTTAGGAACTGTAAACTCGACTGCATCTATATCTGTTCAGTTTGATTTTTTTGCTTCAGAATTGGGGGCGTGAAATATTGACCTTCTGAGCTCAGAAGCCTAGAAGACTAAGCATCTTGGGAGGGCTGGGGAGGTGGGCCTTGAGCTATGTGCCGATATTGCCTACTGATGCAGCTTCTGCTGGAGTGGAGCTGAGGCATTCTGGCCCCAGCAGTCATTTGTCAACTCGAAAAGGGAAATGAATTAGTCAGTCTCTGGCTTTGCCTCTGACCCTTAAAGGGCATAGACTGATGGCTCTGGAAAATTTGGCTACCGACAGTGGGCAGCTCTCAGTCACGGAGTCAGTGACCCTTTAGAGTGTGGGAAATAGAAATCTTTGGTGGCATCACCCACCTTTTCCTGTGCACCCTCAAAATCTGTCCCTACCACTAGCTTGCATATCTGGAAGTAAAACTGGCCTAGTTACCCTTACATGCTTTTAAATTACATAATATGTATGTGCGTGTGTGTAAGTCAGAGGACAATTTGCAAAAATCTTCCACCATGTAGGTCTGACTAAAACTGAAGGGGTCAAAGTTGGTAGCAGGAGCCTTTACTTGCTGAGCTGTTGCAGATGGTCCCTAGCCTAGATCCTAGCGCTCTGTGTGTGTGTGTGTGTGTGTGTGTGTGTGTGTGTGTGTGTGAGACACTGATGTGAATTTCATCTTAGCTAAAAACCAGTGAGCTGGGAGCGAGTTTCCCTGTATCTGATCACCCTCCCATACTGCTAAAATGTATTACTCATACTTAATGATATGATTTGACTCTCCAGCCCTGTCGTGAGCTGGTTTGCAAGGAAGAGTCCACTGTATTAGTCTTGGTAGGGTATGACATAATGCATAGCTCTAGAAGGTTCTCTGCATTCCCAAAGAAGAACTGTAAATGAACTCATTAGCCTCCTACTGTAAGTTCCCATTGGAGGGTTGCTTGAGCAGAGCAAGTCAGAGTTGCTGTGTTCCTCCAGGTTTGGGCCTAGGCCTTGGGTTAGAGGATCAGGACCCACACCTGGTCAAAAGGCCCTGCCTTTCAGTGGTCCCCGAGTTTCACATAGTGTGTATGGGAAGGGGGAGTGAAGGTGGGTGCCATTCCCAGGCCTTGGTGTGCAGGCTCCTTGTGTCTTCGCTGAGGAAGTTGTTGAGTCTAGGTTAGGGCCAATTAGAGGCCCTGGTGTGGAGTCTTGGGCCTGTAGAGGATGTTGAACTTGGGCATGGGGAGTCAGACCACGACTTGAAATGAAAATGTCTGGCCTAGCAGAGGGTTCTGCATCTTTGACGAGGGGGCGCGCGGGAGTTCTGAGTTGGGGTTGTCAGTCACAGGCTTGATCCTCTCTTTTTCTCCGTGAGAAAAGGGGTGGGGTCCAAACCGAGCTGTGCGGCGGGGGGACTCCAGGCCGGCAGGGGGCGCAGCGTCCCGCGCCAGGCTTAGCTCAGCTCCGGGCCAGCAGGGGGCGCTGTGGCGCGGGCGGCGCGGCGGGCTTCCGGCAGGTGGCGCCG
>CAJQZJ010031933.1:5114273-5168309 GCA_907164525.1 Lophiomys imhausi | reverse complement strand
GCCGTCCGCCCGCCCGCCCGCCTGCCTCACCTGCTTTCTCGATCTTGGCTAAGCGGCCGGCGCGCCCGCCGCTGCTCCGGGGCCGCTGCCCGCCGCGCCTCGCGGCAGCAGGCCCGGTGCGGGCTGGAGCGCGGTCGGCGAGCGCACGGGCCGCGGCCGCGCGGAGCCCGCCATGACGGCGCGCGCGTGAGGCGCGGCGAGCAGCGGCCCAGGAGAAGCGGCGGGCGCGCCGGCCTCTTACCCCGCAGCGGCCCGGCGGGGGCCCGACGAGCAGCGGCCTCGGCCTCCGGCGCAGCCCGGAAATGTCCGGCAAGATCGAGAAAGCAGGTGAGGCAGGCGGGCGGGCGGGCGGACGGCGCGCCTCCTGGGCTCGTGCGCTCGACCCCGGGTCCCGGCCCCAGCCTGGCAGTGACGCCGCGAGGGCCATCTTTGAACCGGGCCTGCCCGGCGCCGGGGCCCGTGATGCTAGCGGGAATCTGAGGGGAGGGTGGACGGGGGGCGAGTGGAGGGCCCCGTAGCCTTGTTCCCTGGAACCTCCCACAAAGACTGGAGCCCCGGACCCGGAGGAGGCCTGGCCCCGACCGCATGCAGAAGGGCAGGCGCGCTCCAGAGGTGATTGGCAGCCCAGTTATAAAAAGGTGTCACTCCTAATGAGCCTCGAGTTTTAACCACAAGTGTCCACTTCGGTGGCTTTAAAGGAAAACAGGCTGGGGTCTGTTGGGGAGATGTTTCAGGGCGCAGCCAAGTTGTCTTCCGGTGTTCTGCCTTGCTCAGCAGCAGGGCCAGTGGGAAGCCCCCGGGGTTCCGGGAGAAGGTGGATGCGGTCTTGGTGCAAACCTCATCTCATCTCTTTGTGTGTTCCTGGAAATCTTGGGGAGTCGCCTCCCAATTCCCCTCCCGGCTTGAATATTCTGGGAGTTAGACACTCCCGAGAGTCAATTACTGTTGTGCACATGGGGCCCAGAGCTTAATTAGCCGCCAAGCCGGGACTCCTTATAGGGGAGGGCGGATTCTTGGCTGCTAGGTGAGGTAGTCAGTGGTCCAGGGCCCCTGTTGGGGGTTGTCATAGTGGGGATACCCAGTTAGCCTGGAAACTCCATAAAGAAGGCAGGCTCGTAAGAAGCTGAAAAGGTGTTCGGCAGCACTGACTTTTGGAAGTTGCGATTTCACAGGTGGACTTGGGGATACTTCGCTGGGATGTATATTAGCAGTGGACCAGCAAGCAATGAATTACGTTTTGCAGCTCTAGCTTACGCATAGGAAGAATGTTTTGGTATTCTTTACTGAGCATCAGCTGTATCTTCACTGTGTTTGGCCCCTTGGTTGTGTTGTTGGTTAAAATACTTGACAGATTGCCTGCGAGAATGTGGTCTGTTTTAAGGACTCAGAGAGGGTCAGTGAATTTTTGTAGCCCACCCAGCAAGGGGCAGTAGTGTTGACCTCTGCCTTCTGACTAGCAACAGGATGCCATGTTCATGGCTGGACTGTTAGTTTTCGGGTGCTGTTTCTAGGGTGTATCTCTCCTTGTCCTCTTGCCCTAGGGCCTTGCCTAGTGACTATGAGTCGCTTGCCTGCATGTGTGCTGCTCTGGAAATATCTTTGGAAATATGCTCGGCATTGCTCAGGAACTCCTTATAGTGTCTCATCCGAATGGAACTGTTGGGGAAACTTAGATAATTTATTTTAAAATAGCGTTAACCAGCTGGAGAGATGGCTCAGTGGTTAAGGGCACTTGTTGATCCTGAGCACCCACGTGGCATCTCATAACCATCTGTAACTCCGGTTTCATGGGGTCTGATGCCCTTGCCTGACCTCCATTGGCACCAGACACCCAGGCAGGCAAAGCAGTCATGTAAGCCAAACAAAGTAAATATATCTAAAATATATTTTGAATAACATTGACTAAGTTTTCTGTATTAGAATAGTGTGTGTTCATTATGTAAAACTTGGGAATCATGGCAGAGTAAATAGAGGAGGGAATAAGCTGTCATCTCACCGGCTTCATTCCACAGCTCAGACTGACATGGCCTTACACTGATTTCCAGCCCAGTCCCTTTCAGCGTATGTCATGCCCAGGCCTTCTCTGACCACTGCCCTCTGCTAGGAGCTGTTGCAGTGCCCACTTCAGAGGAGCTTGTCTGGGAGCTTGCAGTAGTACCTAGGCTGCCAGGGTCCATGAATATTCTGAACAGGCCCCAGTTGTGGGAAGGCACTGTTCACTAGACTGGGAAAAGAAGGTTAGGCTCTCCTAATGGAGAGAGAGATGGCAGGAAGAGGGCTGCAGAAAGGATGGGAGGAACATGCATTTGGGGAGAAGCCGCTAGGAGTGAGAGTTTTCTCTGGTTGGCCATAGCTGGCACTCATTTGGGTGCTGGGGGTCACAGATGGGATGACAGGAAGTGAACCTGCTGACAAAGCTCTTCGCTGTGGTCCACATGCCCCTGTCTAGGAAGACTGGGCTATGCTTGGATTGAAGGCTTACCCCCTTGGAGCGTCTGTGGGTTGTCATAGGTGAGCTTGATGTACATTCTACCAGATGTCCTGTTGGTTGCTGGTGAACTTTGCTAAGTGGGCCTGCTGTTAAGCATGAGGTGATGTGACTGGAAGGAGAGACCTTTACTCAGCCAGGTAACAAGTCTCCAGTAATTATGGAGCCCACACCCAGTAAACAGTTGTTTTCTGTGCATTAAAGCAACAGAAGTGTTCTGAAATGTGCATGTGGTCTCATTCCTCTGAAAACAGGAATGCTGTTTTTGCTTCTTGGGGTTTGCAGTGAGGGAGGGTCTAAGAATTTTGAGTGAGCAGAAATCTTACATCCCTACATTGGCCCTTCCGGTCAGTTTTCCTTCCCTATTTGCAGCTAGCAGACTTTGTTACTTACCTCTGGGCCAGAGCTTCTGGATCTGTTGTCACTCAGTCATCCAGCGGCCCCTGTGTGTGGCAGTCATCAGAGGTCACATCACTTCATGGAGGCATAAGAAGGCAGCCTTGATATTCTTCTGCTCCAAGTGCCCAGGGAGGATCAGGGTAGTCTGAATTGAGGAGTATCTTGCGGGGTTGCCAGTTAGGAGGGTCAAGAGGAAGGCTGGGGAGAGTGGTGACACCTCCAGGGTATACGGTGCCCAGGCACTGAGGAAGTTCTTCTCTAGGAAGCCCCTGGGAGATGTGTACAGGTGCTTCGAGGTTGCAAGGTGAGAGTGGGTGGGGGCAGAGGCACTTTGAGGCACATATTGCTGTGGCTCTAGCTGTGCAAACAGGTATTGTGGATCTGCTTGCTCTCGTCTCTTCCAGCAAAGACACGAGTGAGGAGAATTGATGCCCCCAAATCACTGGAACTTCATGCCAGACTGGCAGTAGTCAGCTGGCTTTAGCCCACTGGGCCATGTGTATTCCCAAGGAAGAAAAGAGCTATTTATTGGTCAGTGCTTAAAATCCAGGAAATTGCTCAGAAATCTCAGGTTCCTGGTTCTCCCAAAGAATAAGAAACTCTGGCCGGGCGGTGGTGGCGCACGCCTTTAATCCCAGCACTTGGGAGGCAGAGGCAGGCGGATCTTTGTGAGTTTGAGGCCAGCCTGGTCTATAAAGTGAGTCCAGAACAGCCAGGGCTACACAGAGAAACCTTGTCTCGAAAAACCAAAAAAAAAAAGAAACTCTGAGCCTGTTCTCATATTTTTATCCATATTTGGGGGCGCTGCATGATAGCTGTGTGCCCAATGTCCCTGTCCCTTTCCCTGCTAACAACATCACTGAGTCCCCATGCCCACTTGGACTGTTGACATTTTTATCCCTGACTCACAGAGATGATTCACGTCTGTTTGCTTGTGTTCTGGACTTTGGCTCTTGCCCCATTCCTTCATTGATTGGTTCCTCCATTCCTTTATCCAGTGCTGGTGGATGCAGCACCTGCTCTGCCGTGTGTTGTGTGTGGCTCTGGGGTTGGCACCTGCCACGAGGGCTGCACCGGCCTGTGTCCTGTGTCAGGCTGGGGCTTCTACAGGACTGGAGTCAGGGTGTAAGTGATGACTAAACTCCTACAACAAATGAAGAGCTCAAAGACCTTGCTAATTTCAACTGGGTGGTAAAGCTGAGGGGCAGGGAGTTGACTTGTGAGGAATAGCCTACAGGGCCTCTGTGCTGGAGGAGGGAAGGAAGCCCTGTGGCCTCCTCACTCCACTCTGCTCCATTCTTTCAGTACCGACCCCCTAGTTCCTGAGGGCACTGGGTCCCAGGGAAATTGGAAGGGTTCTAATTCCTTTCCTCTCTCTTTGACCCAGCTAAACCACGGTCTGCCCAAAAACTTCATCATTTACCAAACTGTCTGGCCAGTGCTGGCACCTAGGGGCTGCAGTGAAGTTTGTTGGGTCTAGTAGGATGGTCCCACGCTCCCCCAACACATCCACTGAAAGAATAAACACAAATCTCCAAGTCCATGTGCTGTGTTTTTCAAATGTTCACAGGTATTGTTGCTACAAATGGAAAGGAGATTTACAGTGGAACTTGTTATTATGTGTGTCTTCTCAGAACAGATACTGAAAGTCAGGCCTGTGCCCTTTGTGTGGCCTAAGAGGTTCCTTAGACGGGCAGTCACTGGGTGCTGGTCCTTCTAAACACTCAGCTCCTATTTCCCTTACCCCTAAGTTAGGGATCTTTGTGGTGACAGTGTTCTCAGTTAACAGCACAAGTTTTATGACTCCATGTTCCTTCACTGACCTGCCTCAGTAACAGACACCCTGTGATGTCACGGTGGGCGTGGTATCTGCGAGTCCTCTAGAGCATGGTCTTCCCAAGGGGGTAAGCCAGTGGTAACAGCAAAATAGGACTGTCTGTAGACACCTTCCTTTCACTTCAGCTTTGTCATAGCCGGAGTGTGAGAGTAAACTGTCCCTGGGTAGCACCTGTGCATAGCAGAGGCCAGAGAGTTTTGGTTACTGCCCAAGATCACAGTCTAAGGGAAGTGAAATGGGGAACTGACCCTCTTTCTGTCTGTACAGAGACACCGTAGAATCCCAGTGTTGTAAAGGACAGGGCAGCATCTGCCTCAATTTTAGTTTATGTTTCTACATTTCTTTTCTGATCTTAGGGGGAAGAAATGGCCCCAAACTACCAAGTTAATGTAGACCTGACTTGACCTTGGGCTGCTTGTGATTTTTGTAATACTGACAACACACACAGCACTACAGGGAGATAAGAGATAACGTGTTTTTAAATCAGCCACAGCAAACCCCAGTGTTTCCTGATGTCCTGTGCAGCTGTTGGCAGAGGCAGTTTGAATGGGATTCCTTGTAGCCAAGAGACGATAGGCTTGGAAAGATGACTCATGTATGAGCTTGCAGAAAAACCATTTCCCAAATTAGCCCAGATTGCAGTTTGCTCTTGTGCAGGCTGGATCTTACCTCAGTCCAGCCAGTGTGTTGCCTGTTGCCATAGTAAGATGACACAGTGGAAAGAGGAGAGGCCTGGCCACAGTGCCTGCCCCACCCACGTGACCTCCACCCCCTGCCTTGCTGCTGGGACAGGTGTTCCACTGACAGCCACCCACTGCACCCCAAAGGCTGTATTATAAGTAAACAAACAGCCCACAGCCTGTGAATTAGAAGAGATCTGTCATCTGCTGGGCCATTTGCTTGTCCTCAGGTGATTCTCCCCTTCTCGGGGCCTCACTTTCTCCATCAGCTCCTGGAAGGATTGGGACTCTGAAACCAGCGTTTCTCTGACTGCTGTCTAAGATAGCGGATCCCCTTTATCCCTAAGACTGTGGGTGGCTGGGGCTGTAGCTCGGTGGCAGAATGTCTTTCTAGCCTGCATTAGATTGTGGGTTTGATTCCAGCATGGGGAAACATTAAATAGCAGACAGTGGGGAAGCTGCTTTCAGTTCATCCCCTCTTGTTCTGTTGTGGCCCTCAAAGCTCCTCTGAGGTCCCTCCACCAACAATGTGAAAGAAAACCCACCTCCCAGATGGCCTCACAGCTTCCACCACAGTTGACCTCTTCACAGTACCTAGTGCTCTCTCTTCCCTAGCAGATAGTAAGTTCTGGGAAAGGTACCACACAAATACTGGAGTGCAGCCGTGCTGCTGTTCAACTCATTCAAAATCCAGAGCCCAGTTGCCTGTCTGCAAGTTAACAATAAACTACTAAAGCCTTAAGCAGATCTTTAGCTCCTGGGAGGTGTGCCTGCCCACCACTGGCTGCTGCTAGCCGGCTTAGCACACAGTAGGTACCCTGTCCATACTTAGTCAGATAATGAGTGATTGCAAGGGTGTGGCTAGGTGGTACAAGCACATGCACCAGGCCATGAGTTCCTCCCCAGTACTGCTGATCCAATCAAAAGATAAAAAAGGAAAAAAGAAGCTGTAAACTTAGTGTCATCACAGAATCAATTAGGTTTCTGCTTTCAAAGCATTGATTGTCTTTAGTCCTTGCTAGGGATCAAACCAGAGCCTTCCACATGCTAGGCAAGTGCTGTATGTACCACTGAGCTACACCCCAGTCCTGACTAACTTAGATACAGCTTCCCCTGGCTTTAGACTGCTACCAAGGTTGCTTCTTGGCGGGCTGGAAGGAGCACCTCCTTGGGCACAGCATGCTAATGATGTACAGACAAAACACCCATATACATGGTAAAAGTAAATAAGTCTTTTTAGAAACTTAGACCCTGAGTTCAAGCCCTGTGTTGCAAGAGGAAGAGCAGGTTGTCGCAGTGCTAGGCCAGGAGAAGGCAGAGCACTTAGCTCTGACCGAATGCTGCTGGGCAGCATACACTCCAAGCCCCTGTTTTAGTCACTGCTTGCTTTGCACAGGATAGTACTCAGCCTTTCACAAAGCAGTCAGAATGCTGGTACTTACACAGCAGCCAGGCTGCCGACCCTTCGCAGGCTGTTACCCATAGCAAGCCCCGAGTAGGTGTCCTGCTGGCTAATTGTTAAGCTTTCCAGTTGCCCTTAAAATGTTCTTTAGGAGTGTTTCTCAGCTCTACTTGTGGGTGCCTGGAGGTACCTGCTGTCCTGAGGAGCCAGAGAAGGTGGGTTCTGCTTCCTCTTTTGTTTATGTCATGGCACCTGGGTGTCCTAGAGATTCAGTGGGAGCCTGGCCTGGGTGGCCTAGAAATCCTGGGTCTATGGTGGCAAATCCTCTTTCTGCCTCTTTCCTTCTTGCCTGCCACATGGTCCAGACCCCTTCATGTTTCCTACCAAACACAGTTCTGCCCTGTAGTGACCACTATACCCACTGGCCCTGAGTGACTGTCTTTTCTTTCCCCTGCCTGCTTTGGTTCACTACAAATTAAGTTTTGTGTCAGAGTTCCACCCTTCTTTGAAAGCAAGGGAATGGGGCCTGCTGGCCGAGAACAAAAGCCTGTTTCAGTACTTTATAGCTTTAAAAATATTTTATTTTAGCCGGGCGGTGGTGGCGCACGCCTTTAATCCCAGCACTTGGGAGGCAGAGGCAGGCGGATCTTTGAGAGTTCGAGGCCAGCCTGGTCTACAAAGCGAGTCCAGGACAGCCAGAGCTGTTAAACAGAGAAACCCTGACTCGAAAAACCAAAAAAAAAAAAAAAAATTTTATTTTATGTATTTGTGTGTGCCTGAACACATATGTGTGCACTACATGTATACATGAGCCTATGGAGGTTAGAAGAAGGTGTCAGATCCCCTGAAACTGGTTGTGAGCTGCCATGTTGGTGGTGGCAGCTGAAAGCAGGTTCTCTATAATAGCAATAAGTGCTCTTAGCCACTGAACTGTCTCTCCAGCCCCCACTTAATAACTTTCATAATTGATCGCCATTGGTGTGGCCTGGCAGGTGTGGCTCCCAGGCACCCAGGAAGATGGCTCAGCGAGTAAAAAGACCCTTGTCTCCAAATCTGACATCATGAGTTCAATCCCTAGTCTCATACGGTGGAAAGAGAGACCTGCTCCCACAGGTTGTCCTCTAACCTCCACATGTGTGCCATGGCACCCCTCAACATAAATAAATGTGATAAGGACTAAAAGGAAAGCAGAGCAGGAGGGTGATGTCCCAGTGTTCTGGGAGGTGGGTGTGGCATGAGAAAGCAGGACAGCTGAAGGCCCATGGACCTCAGCCTCCAGATCACCAGTTCACTGACCTGGAGCAAACAAAGGAGATTCCTGGCTGGACTCAATAGTAAGTCTTTATTTGCTGCTTACGGATAGTCCCATGTGCCTGTCCTCCTTCAATGGCTGACTGTGAACAGATAGATGGATGATTGTGTGGGGGCCTTGGAATTAATGCCTCTCAGCCCCTCCTTTCAGTGAGTAAAAATAATAGTAGCAGCTAACAGTCATTAGGCACTCACCATGTGCTGGTACCAGGCTCTGCCGAAAGCATCCCATGCATGACTTCATCCTCACAGTGGAGGGAAGGTACTGCACTGTTGTGTAGCCACAGGCTGGACTTGGCGATATGGAGCAGTTAAGATGTAACACACACGGAGTGGGGCAGAGGTAAAAGCCCACAGGCATGCACACTACTTACCTGGGACTCACTGGTTCTGGGGACACCTATCTCTTAGCTCTGTGACGTGGGCAAAGACTGATTTATGTGTTTCTAGGTTCCCCTCTGCCTGAGAGGTGACTGCTATAGGATCATGGATGACGTGCAACAGGCAGCTTGTGAAGAAACGAAACTGTCCTTTGTAGGGCTAGAGTCAGGGAAAGGCGCTTCTCCCCCTGGCCTGAACCCCCCAGGCTTCATCCTCTTTCCCCTCCCTGTTCTGTTTTTGAGACAGGGGTTTGCTATGTGTTCCTGACTGACCTTGAACCCACTGTTAGCCCAAGCTGACCTCACACTCATAGCAGTCCTCCTGCCTCAGGCTTCAGAGTACTGGAGTCCACTGGTGCTTACTTCTCTGCCCTGTTGAGATAGGGACCACATAGCCCAGGCTGGTCTCAAATTCACTATACAACCAAGAAAAACCTCAAACACAGCTGATCCTTCTGCCTTTGCTTCCCAAGTATTGGGCTTGCTGGTGGTGTTCCGGCGAGGCTGACAGCCAGCCAGTCGCAGGGATCTTTCTGTCTCTACTCCCCCAACCCTTCTTAGGGACATAGGCTCACACCTATCACCACACCTAACCTTTTACACGGTGCTGGAGATCCAAGGTCGGAATAAATGTGCACTGTCCTCTCTAGCTTCCCAAGTATTCCACAGATACACGCCTCTTGTCACTTTAGGTTTTGTTGACTTTGTCTTATCTAAGGCTTTGGAGCTACACAGCAGTGTTCTAAGTGAGGGACATGGTGACTAATGTTCACTTTCTCTTAGGTGCCAGACGCTGCTGGGAGCTGGACCATCATATAGGTGCCTGATTGATGTCTGTTCTCACTGGAACAATAAGCAGGTGTTGGGACCATGTGACAGGCAGCTGAGGAAAGGGAGGCAGTGTTGGGGAGGTCATTGGCCTGCTTGCTGTAGGCACACACTGCAGGGAACCTGGTTTTCCCTCCCCTCCCCCTTGTGTCCGGGCCTTGGGTTCAGGGCTGGTCTGCTGATTCACAGGGGACCTCAGAGGCAACACTGTGGCCACTGCTTGGAGCCAACTCAGCTTGGGACTCCCCTGGAGCTTTCCTGCATCCCTGCAGGACTGACACTGATTGGGCATCTGCCTACAGACTTACAAAGCAGCCTCTGGTCCTCAGTTCAGAAGTGGCTGGGAACACTACAGAAAGGCAGCCTGGAAGTGAAGTGCTGCAGTAGGGCTGAGACGTGGCCCTGGTGGGTGTCACTCTAGCAGCCTGCCCTTCGGTAGAGGCAGGGAGAGCCTGAGCAGGGGCTACAGGAAGATCAGTCCTCCTTGTGACCCCAGGACTGCATCAGTGCACTGGGTCAGTGACTTGTGAGCTGTTAAGTCTCTTCACCTGTACAGTGACAGTCCAGGGAGGTACAAAGGAATGACACAGTGTGCACCTTCGGGCCCAGAGCCAGATTGTCTTTACCAGCTCTTCCAAGAGGAGGCTGTGGGATCTTCCTCATTTCAGTATGCCTGCCTCACAGTGTGAGGAGAATAGTCAATGAGGTTATTGATCCCTCGGGGTTCCAGCTGAGTCTTAACCCTTGAGAAGTGCTGAGTGGACATTAGCCTTGCTCTTATGTAAGGGCCCTTCTGCCCTAAAATAACATTTCTTTAAAAATATTGATAGAGTAATTAAAATTTCACACTTCAGTCCTCAGAGGAAAGGGCGGTCTCTGGCTTTTGAGGTGCTTTGGAGTCTCACATAAGCTGAGCACTCTACCACTGAGCCACACACAGCCCCTCCTCCCTCCTTCTCTTGAGAAGGCTGACTCCCAAAGTTAAGATTGGTTATCAATGGCTATGTTAGGCAGCAGGCTCGTGCACAGGGGATCTGGGTCTGACTTTGGTCACACATGCTGGCCATGCTGCAGGCAGAGTGAGGACAGTTCTTACTGCTGTCCTAGTCTACAGGGAATGAGTTGAAGGTTGTGTGGCAGGGCTCCAACCCCAGTAGGTGTGTTTTCACTCTCAACACATCAGTTTCCTCATCCAGGGCTGACCCTCCGGGTTAGTGAAACCATTAGGTCCACAGGTCCGCTCTTAACAATGTGTTGCTTTTGTTTTGTGATTGTTAAAATACTATCTGTCATTCAGGTCTTTGTGATAGGTAATTTACAAATGACACAGAGTGAGCTTCAAGGTGATCTCTGCCCTGTATCTTCCTCCCAAGATTACCTTTTACAGCTCCGCAGACTCAGGAATCCTGTGTCCTGTTGTGCGTCTTCCTGGCCTCCCTGCCATGTGCAAGTGGGTGTGTGGACACCATGCTCCTGTGCCATCTCCAGGAGATAAGGCTGTTCAGACCTTGACACTAGCCATTGGGTCCTGGAGCTGCAGGGCCTCTCTTTTCATTAGCATCTCCTCAGTCGTCTGAGCTTCTGCCCGGACGTGTCCAGGGCGGCTTACACATATTAGTTCTCTGAGCTCATCACGGAACCAAAGGCCTGGAGCAAAGCATGCTTTTCTGCGTGGTCTGTCCTCGTCCCTCTTCATCACCCTGAACACAGAAGCTTGTGGGAGCTGTGTTTGTGTTTGAAGCTTAGGAACTAGGGTAGGAATTATACCGTACTCCCACTCTGGGCTGCAGTGGCCGAAGCTCTCAGGTCCCAGCTTGAGAGGATGACAACTCTTTCTGCTGAGGAAGCCAGATAGGCTGAGGTCATCACAGAGTGTGAGGGTCACCGTCACCACTAGGCTGGGAATGGGGTTTTCAGGCAGTGCGAAGAGAGTGGTCCTGCTGCTGCAGAGTCCTCTGTGTCCCCCGTGTCCTCAAGGAAACTTGATACATGCTCTCTCCTGCGGGGAATCCCTCCTCCTGTGTGATGAGGCATTTGTGAACACTTTGGCTCTTTAGGATTTCATATCCCCTAGTTCAGTCAGACTGGGTTCAAGTGGCAGGTCTTCATATGCCCCTGAGGGGCTTTTGCATCCCAGGAATGGTGCTTCAGCGAAGCCAGGTCTCTGTGGGCAAAGGGAGCTTTGTTTAACATGGGCAGATCTACCACATTCAGGGTGCCTAGGAGAAAGTTCCTGCCAAGTCTTTGAGTCCAACTCTTTTTCCAACCTCAGTGACCACTGAGCTCTGTTCCCTCTGACCCTATGGAAATGTGACATCTGACCAGATTTGTGGACACTGGTTTCTTTACTCTCTCCAGCTTGTTCCTTGTTATTGCTGTGTTATATACTATTGTACTGGTTTGTTTATATGCTTGAAAACTTGACCTCGGTTAGACATCTAGGTGAGCAGATAAAAGATGGCATGGAACCAACAAAACTTAACTAAAAAAATTTTTTAATGGACAGAAGACTCAAATAGACATTTTCCCAAAGAAACTATGAAAACAGCCAGCGAGCTTATGAATATCACAGAACTATAAATCACTAGGGAAACCTAACTCAAAACAACAGTGAGAACACACCCCACCCAAGGATGGCTCCTTTCAAAAATCCTGGGAGTTGCCGGGCGGTGGTGGCGCACGCCTTTAATCCCAGCACTTGGGAGCAGAGGCAGGCGGATCACTGTGAGTTCGAGGCCAGCCTGGTCTACAAAGTGAGTCCAGGACAGCCAGGGCTGTTACACAGAGAAACCCTGTCTCGAAAAACCAAAAAAAAAAAAAAAAAATCCTGGGAGCAGCATCTCTTAAGTTGGCAGGACATGAAGCCTAAGGCCAGCAGTTCCTCAGAAGTGGAATTGCCACTCAACACAGCAGGCCCACCGGTTAAGTACGCAGAAGAATGCTGAAAGCAGGGTCTTGAAGAGTGACTCCACAGCAGGGTTGCTCATCGTCGCCTAATGATAGAGGAATATTATTTAGTATTTTTTTAAAAAAAAGTAGTCTGATGTGCTGCACTATGGATAAACCTGAGGGCATTGTGCCAAGTGGAGTAGGAAGACAGAAAAGCAAGCACCATGTGGCGTCACTTTCCTGGGACCTTAACTGGGTAAAAACATTTATGAAGCAAAATGATGCAGGGGCTGGACGAGGGAAGAATTGTAGAGTTGGTGTTTAATGGACAGTTTGCTTTGCAGCGTGAAGATCTTGTCTTGTCTTAGTGGATGGTGGCGATGCAGGATGGGGTTTGTGGCCTATCCACACACAGCCTGGCTCAGATAACTTTAAATACATTTTACCACACTTGTTTCATTGCACTTCACCACAGTGCTCTACTCCCAGCTATGGACACAGAATACTGTTAGCATTTATTTACCTAAACATTATTTAGTCTTAGACTGTATCCTTATACAATAAATTATATCAAAAGCAGTTTTAAAACAGCAGCTCTTGGCGGCTATATTAGTGGCCGTGTGTACTGCCGTTTGATGGGCTGTCTCCGGGCTGGGAGGAGCACTGGGTGAAAGACCCTCTGGGTACAGTGGTTCCATTCTGGGTCTGGCCCCTGAGGAAGCTGTGTGGTCAGGAGGCCTTTTAAGCCGAGTGACACTAGACCACTGGGTAGGGCCCCTGCTACTATGTATCTGGGCTTTTCAGCCGCCCCTTCCTCAGGGCAGGCTCTGGGTCAAGCTCTATCCTATAGCTCTGTCTATACTCTGAGGCCATCAGAGCCAAGAATGGCCAACGGAAGTCTGAGGGTCTGAATATGCGGGTGGTCTTCACCCTGGGCTTGCCGTAGTCTGGCACATGGTGTTGGGAGCTGCCAACAGCTACTGAAGCCCAGGCTTCTCAGGGGCTGCATACTCCGGGTTGACGGTGCAGGCGGCGGACACTGTGAACCTCTGGCAGGGTTCCAAGTTGTTGGCCACATTCCTAAGAAAATATAACTGGCTCATGGGAGGGGCAGAGAGAAAAGAATCTAGACACCAGCAAGGCCAAGGTTTCCTCAGAAATTCCAGCCCTCCAGGGCTTGTTAGATGGACATCTCCTCTGCAGAGCTCTGGTCTGAGATTACCAAAATAGAGGCTCTGGCCCACGGGTGACATTACAGATCCCCATGGACCTGGTCCCAGGTGATAACCAGCTGTTGTGTGGACATTAGCACAGCAGCAAATCAAAGATTGTTTTGTAACATTTCTCAGGAAACAAATACTTCAGCAGAGTAAAACAGCACGTATTCAGGAACACACTGGAGCCTGATGATGTCTTCCCCTGACTTCCAAAAGTGCCTGTTCTGTAGGATCCATAACAGGAGGAGCTTGGACAGCCACTCAGATCTGGGCTCCTTGCTGCTGGAGCCCAAGCTTGCCTTGGAACTCTTAATTCTCTTGCTTCAGCTTGTTGATACTGGGATCGCAGGCGGGTGCCACCATGCCTTCCTGACACAGCATTGGCTCAAGAGTTGGATTCTGAGTCTTTGCTATCAGTGCCCCTGTTAGGGCTTCACAGTGAAGAAAATCGCTGAGGGCCCCTGCTCATGTGGACCCTGACACATGAAGCATTGACTGCTCTTCTTGGCCTGCTCCTGATTTCCACAGGGTGACAGTTCCAGAACCCCACCCTTCTCAGCATACTAGGGCAGATGGAAAGTGCTGTTACAAATGTGTCCACACAACTTGTGTTGCAGAGGGCCAGGTTCCATTGAAAAAGCCAGCTCAGAAATACAGGCTTAGTTTCAGGGTTCTCACGAGAGGCTGCATCTCAGTTGGTTCTGTTCTTCCCACAGACAGTTGCTATTTCCCATACTCCATTTACTCAAGTCAGGTGAGCATCAGAATCTGGAAGAGTTGGATTTGAGAACAGTGAATGTGCACAGACAACTAGAGTGTGTCCTCCATATGGGAAAAATTAAATAAGTCTTAACTTTGTATTCTTGGAATGGATGGATCAAGAATAGAATTTGTATCAAATTAAGTCTCTTTAAAATTTTTAAAAAAATTATTTGTTGGGCTGGAGAGATGGCTCAGCGGTTAAGAGCACTGGCTGCTCTTCCAGAGGTCATGAGTTCAATTCCCAGCAACCACATGGTGGCTCACAACCATCCATAATGAAATCTGGTGCCCTCTTCTGGCCTGCAGATATACTTGCAGACAGAACACTGTATACATAAATAAATCTTAAAAAAAATTATTTGTGATGTTTTTAGCACTATATACTACACTGAGTCATTGAATATGTTGTATGAGTGTGCTTGTGTGTGTGTGTGTGTACATCTGTGCATATGGAGTTAAGAGGACAACATGAAGGGGTGAGTTCTCTCCTTCCATCATGTGGGTCCTGGAGATTAAAATCAGCCTGGCAGCATCATTGGGAGATGTAAGTATGCATCTGTGTTGTCATTCTCCTGTTCGAAGGGCAGCTTCTCACTGCTTAGATCAGACTCCTAGTGTCCTTCCCACTCCTCTCTACAGGAACAGTGGCCACAGTGTGCCCCTCCCCAGCAGCACACATGGGTATACATACATTAGCAATAGGTGACGGACTGCCTTCCTCATGGTTCGGCCAACTGGGTCTGCAGACACATGGGAGAGCTAAGTGGAAGCCCCTGCCTGGCACTGAAGCAAACTCTGGAAATGTGGAGAAGTACCTTGAAACATTCTCCCAAAGCCGTTCCAGTCTAAAGATGATTCTGAGTGATCAGGGCTGGCAAGGGCTGCTTTTCCTCAGTAGACCAGAGGGAGAACGCAGCAGCTGTCTAATTAGTTCTGACAAGAAGGTGGCTGGGAGTTTAGCCGCTGTGAACAAACTGATGGATCTCCCACTTAATGCATAGCGTGCCTTGGGATGTTAGCTAATTAATTAGGGTGATGTATTAGTCATCATGATAAACAAGACATTTAAAAACTCAAAGTTTAAATTGCATTTGAAGCCACAGAGTGCAGCTGCCCTCTCACAGTGTGGTGGTAAACGCTGACAGGCCTGTCTAGACTCTCCCCAGCCCTCTGTTGCAGGCTCTTCACCCTCTTGAACTTTCCAATTTGGAAAGTTCTGGGGTGAGACTTCTGATCACTTCCTGGGCAATCTAGTCCCTCTAAACCAGCGGTTCTCAACCTGTGGGTTTCGACTCCTTTGGCAAACCTCTAACTCCAAAAATATTTATATTATGATTCATAACAGTAGCAAAATTACAGTTATAAAATAGCGCCAAAAATAACTGTATGGTGGGGGGATCACCATATCATGAGGAACTATATTAAAGGGGGTCATAGCATTAGGAAGGTTGAGAACCACTGCTCTAAACAGAGCCTGGCCCCAAATTATTTCCAGATACTCTTTTTTTCCTGGTCCACAGCCAGGTATCAGCTGTGTGCTGACCATCTCTCTGTAGATGTGGTCTTAGCCTGTTTGGGCTGCTATGATGAAATAACTTAAACTGGATATATCTTATAAACATCCATCTCTCAAGGCCTAGAACTGGAAAATTCAAGACCGAAGCCTTGGCAGATTGGGTGTTCAAGGATGGTGCCTTCTTGCTATATCCTCACATGGAGGGGCCCATGTCACTAGAAAAAAGGTAGATATGTGTATCAGTATAACATAAGTTATATTTTATTATGCTGAGGGTCATCACACAAGGGTCACAGTCTAAATTTCTAGTGGTCCTAAGCCTATCTCCCCAAGACTGCTCACAGAAGTCCCTGATTTGAGGGTCAGGATCCTGGGTGAGACTCCAGCTGCAGGGTAGATCAAGATGGCGTCTCTCCAGCTGTACAGAGCACACAGCATTGCTCTCGGTCTCTCATATACTGTGCAGCAGGTGTCATGGGGTTCTGGGACTGCGTGTAGTTATCTTGAGTGAGTGATGTCACTGGGTCCTGGTTATCAGGTACAACCTTGGGTGTAGTGAGGATCCTGACTAAGCTATTTTTACATGTCTTTTTTTTTTTTTTGGTTTTTCGAGACAGGGTTTCTCTGAATATCTCTGGCTGTCCTGGACTCGCTTTGTAGACCAGGCTGGCCTCGAACTCACAAAGATCCGCCTGCCTCTGCCTCCCAAGTGCTGGGATTAAAGGCGTGCGCCACCACCGCCCGGCTTATTTTTACATGTCTAAAAGACAGTTTTTACTATGCTCATTACAGGCCAGGAGTCTTTCTGTGCCCACACATGTGGGCTCTGGCCTCACCATCTGAACATCTCCTCATGAACAACTTATTAGGAATACAACTTCAGTATGAATTTGAGGTGTGTGCCATACATCCATAAGAGCATAGCAAATGTGTCCAGACTGTGTGTGTGTCCTCTCAAGCTTCCCTCATAATCTGGGCTGGTCCTGAAATCAGGATTCTTCTGTCTTAGCCTCCTGGGTTCTGGGACTATACAGTACTACCAGTCCTGGGTCCATTGCTTCTTGGCCTTCATGACTCAAGCTCAGAGGTAGGTCTTAGAGTCATCCTTGCTTCCTCTGACTATCCCGGATAATTCATGAGGCCATTCAGCTGTTAGAGGGTAGATTGGATCTGCCTTGTGTGTCAGTAGCTGCCTGACCCTGTTTTCTACCCTTAGCTTCCTCCAGCCTCATGACTGACCCTGTCCTGCTACTCAGCCTTTACTCATGTTGCTCCCCTGACTCTGGAAGTTAAGAGAGGTTCAGGGCACGACCCAGAGGCTAAGCTCCAAAGGTGCTAGAAGAGGAACAGAGCCTCTCCCAGAGCACTGTTGCCCCTCAGTGGGACAGATTATGGGACTCCTTAAGGGTGCCATTGAGAGTCAACTGCAGAGGTGAGAAATGAACTCTTCACTGGTGACATTGGCTGTGAGGGGAAAGTGGCAAGGGAAGGTAGGAGGTGGTGTGAGGGCCAAGCTTCAAAGGTCTCTGCATATCGACATTTGAGACTTTCCCCCAGGTATTCCAGAAAGCAGTGAAGGTATAAGAAAGATTCTGTGTGTGCTTAGTCGTCCCTCTCACCTACTATATTTTAATAACATCGAAATGTGAGGTTATTTCTGTTCACTTTTAAAACTTCCTTCCAAAGCCAGAAGTGGTAGAGCATATCTGTAATCCTGGAATTTGGGATGTGGGGGCAGGAGTTCAAGGCCAGCCTGGACTACAAGAGATTTTGTTTATAAACAAACAGTCAAACAGCCTTCCAGTTCTAGGCAGAAGTGAGAGGAATACAGGTGGACAGTGTTCTCTTTCCTGGCCTGACAGCTAGACTCAGGTCCTGGCTAGTAAACTTTAGGGAGGACAGAAGAGCAGCCTCAGGGAGGCTGGATATCTGTAGCTGCCATAGTAGTTTCTGCATGGTCCCCATTAGTAGTCTGCATTGCCAAGAGGTCCCTGAAGACCAGCTACCTCAAGGGGTCTGGGAAGTGAGGGACTGATTTTGAAGCCTGACCAACAGGGAAGCTATCAGCTCACACTGGTGAGTGGCACCCTTCTGGGTCTATAAGGGAACAACACATTTGCCTCATTGGGAGACCTGCTCTCAGGACTGAACTCACATTTGTGGACAGGTGCTCTACAGAAACAACACCTGGGGCCAGCTGTGGAGCCATTCTCCCCTGAGACTCAGCCACAGGTTCTCTGCCATCCTGGGAACTGTTTGAGAAGGACTTCACTTCGAGGGGAAGGGGGCAGGTAGTCTTTGAGGTTTCAAAGTCCACACCATTCCCAGTTAGTGATCTCCTTTGCTCCCTCCACACCCCCCCCCCCCCCCCCCCCCCCCCAATCTGTAGGTCAGGATGTCAGCTCTCAGCTACTACTCCAGTGCCATGCTAGCTTGCTTGCTGCCCCACTCCCCACTGTACTGGCCATGGACTCTGACTTTCTGGAACTGTGAGTCCTCAAGTTAAATGCTTTCTTTTATAAGTCACCTTGCTTATAGTGTTCTGTGATAGCAATAGATACATAACTGAGACACTCAATTTCCCCATTTCATGTAATGACTTGGAAAAACTTGGTGATTCTTGGCTTTTTTTTTTTTTTTTTTTTTGAGACGGTTTCTCTGTGTATCCTTGGTTGTTCTGGACTCACTTTGTAGACCAAGCTGGCCTTGAACTCACAGAGATCTACCTGCCTCTGCCTCCTGAGTGCTGGGATAAAAGGGGTGTGCCACCACACCCGGCAGTTAGATAGCTGTGAACTGCCATGTGGGTGCTGGGATTTGAACCAGGGTCCTTTGGAAGAGCAGCCAGTGCTCTTAACCGCTGAGCCATCTCTCCAGCCCTATTCTTGGCTTTTTAGAACCCTTTGAAGTGGTGAAAACCATGAACTTCTATTACTAGAAAAACGCATGCATACAGTTTAACCCTTTAGGAAAGGAGCCCTCCCTCACCTAACCAGCACTCTAGCCTATCCAGGGCTCGCCACCGCCTTCTGGACTTTCAGTGACACATGACTATCCCTGCTGTCCATCCTTCAACTCATCTTTCTTCCTTCCAATTGGATTAGGTGGTGCGCTCCCCAGCATGCCCCTCAGCACAACAATCAGATAACTTTTGTGCATGTGACATCTGACGCTTAAGGCTCATTCTGAAGCTGGGCTGGTGAGTGTGCATGTATCAGAAGAGAATCATGGTGCTTCCTGTGACACACTCGCACTAGTGCCTTTGTCCCCTCTGATCCTCTCCTGCTGTGTGAGGATGTCAGCAGATGACCCAAAAGCTCATGAGCTCTGCCTCATGTCCTTGACACCCGGACCTCTGCTCTGCTCAGCCCTTCGAGCATGTGCAGGACCAGGCTCCCCCGCCCCCTGTGGAACATTCCCACCAGGCTCTGTGCTTCCTTGTATTGTTGTATTTCTCTCCGGGAGGGAAATGAGCAACATCAGACTTTCCTCCTCCCAGACATATACAGTACAAAGCTAGGTGTCAGCCTCTGGGCAACACCCAAGAGCCCTGTGCTGTTTCTTTGACCCAGTGTGGGTACCCACACTGGCACTTCCTGCGGGGTCTATCCTTTCTGAGCCATTTCAGTCTTAGCATCCTTGCAGTGAACAGTGCCCTGCAAAACTTGGACTTAGATTTCTTCTGCATCCAGCAGTTCCTGAGGGGAGTGGTGGCAAGGACTCTGCCTAAAATGTTTCAAATTTTAGGCCACAGTGTTACATTTCTGATCTATGTTGCCTCTCAATCAAAATACGGTTCCCATGGCTCAGATATTTGCAAGTGGAGTATTAGTTTAATTGGTGATGGAAGTGAGTTATTGAGCAGTGTAGCAGCAGATCTGTGCTCTAAGGGCCAGCCCTTGGGAGGGTAAATCGTTTTTTTCCTCTTGTAGTCAAGACTTGAAGTCTGTGGATAATCACAATGAACTCCGCAGCAGTAGCTGTTCTTTATTGGGCCTTCTGTGTCCCAACACTTTGGAACTTCTTAGCCTTTGGAGCTTCCTTACCAAGGGAGGCTGACAGCACACAGTTCGCACACCTGAGAAAACAAGGCTTAGAAAGGCTTCCTTTCTGTCGCACAGCTCACTAGCCAGAAGCACACTCACACCTTCAGACCAGGCAGGCTACTGCCCTCCAAAGCCACTTTCTGGTCAGGAGAACATGAGTCTTCTTCCTAGGCAAGAATGAAGATTGGGAGTAGGGGGACGGATGAGGCCTCCTCAGAAGCCACACAGCTGCCATCCCTGCCTCCCGAATCTGTGGTGTGGAAGTACAGCTGAGCTGAGTCTGCTTGGCTGTTCTCTGCTCTTCCGAGTATGTGCTTTGGGGTTTGTAGTTCTGTCATCATTCAAGAAGTAGCTGTGGTGACCCAAGGCCTAGTTGTCTGGCTGGGGTCAGCATGTACTCCCAGTGCCTTCCAGTGTTTGTGGGACATGGGGAAGCGTGGCCTCACAGCCTGTAAATAGAGCCTTCCACTGGTGCCACTGACCTTTGTTTGCTCTGGTTTTTGAGATAGGGTTGCTCTTGTATTGGCCCTAGCTGGCCTGGAACTTATGGAATCATCCTCCTTCAGCCTGTTAAGTGCTGAAATTGAAGGTTGGAGCCACCATGTCCAGCTGTCCTTCAGGTTTTGATTCATCCTGTCTGTGAACATCTCCTGTCATCTCCCTGCATGGGAAGTGGCAGCCAATTTTGACTGACAAGCATATTTACCTTTTAGGATGTTTCTGGGGACACTTTCTCTGATTTGGCAATTCAAAAAGAACCCTTAAAAACAGACTCTTCAGCTCATCTCCCTACCCTGCTAGAGAACACAGGTTGTCATTGGAACCAGGGCTGCCTCAGGAGCGGTTGAGCCACCAAGTTCTCAAGAAAAAAGTGTTCTGTTTGCTGGCGTCAACAGTGGATGTGTTGTTTGAAACTTAGGTTCAATTGCTCATGGAAACCCCACCACCAGAATAGCAGGACAGAACCTGAGCCCAGCTCTGTATACATTTTGTTGTTGTTGTTCTAGTTATTGTGTTTCTATATGTGTGAGAGTGAGCCTGCACATGCCATGATGGCACACACACCATGGGGCATGTGTGGCAGCCAAAGGACAACTTGGAGGACTCAGTTCTCTCCTTCCACCATGGATTTCTGGGGATCAAACTTGGGTCATCAGGCTTTAGTGGCAAGTACCTTCACCTACTGAAGCAAACCCTGAGCCCAGTGCTGAGTGACATGTTCCGTGAGTCCGTGTACCGTGTGGTGCTGTCATAAACAGGTGTCTGCATCAACAACTTTCTAGTCCAGGAGGAGCAGTAATGATGTGGGTGACACAACCAGGGCAGAGGCCTGCATGCGCTCAGGGAGATTGTGTGTGGCTAGCCCATTCTCATGGGGACAGGTGGGACTTGGCACTGGTTCATTCCTTCCTTCATCTATCCAAACCCACCTATGCGGCAGTGTTGCCAAGTGCCACACAAGACAGGATCTTGTCCTGCTGGGCAGCTGTAGAAGCTATTTGCCAAATGTTGATAAAATAAAACTTTCTCTAAGTGAAAGATGTTAAAAGCCGGTTCTAATTGAGTGGCTATGATGGGCTAGTTTTGGACACACATTAAACTACACATAGCGTGAAAGAAGCAAGATCAGGCAGGGTATCTGTAGCTGGAAGTTCTCTGAGGGAAGGTGTTCAGGTGTTTAATGAGAAAGAGACAGATGAAGTCTCTCCGGCTCATCAAAAGGGTCAGGTGGGTTTTCAGGGTGGAGCCAGGTTTAAGTCAATCCCTACTAATCAGCAGCTTGCTGGGCTGCACCAGCATGTGGTTCTGCCTTGGGCTTGTCCAGTGTGTTGAGTGGGGCGGCTCTGTGCAGTGAGCGAAACAGGATCCCTCTGCGTCTGCTCATTCCTGCAGCAACCTTGGAAAGATGAACTGGGTACGTTTGTTTTGCCAAGTTTGGAAGCTCAGACTACAATTTTCTGAAATGCTTTCTCTATTGATGGAGGAAAACGCGGCACCTGAAGATCTTGTAGAGATTTAGCGAGGCCCTTCGCCATCCTGCCTCATTTAACAAGGCCCTCTCCAGGGCTGGCTGGGGCCATGCCAGTTGTAAAGAACCCTAAGCTTTGCTATGGTTCCAAGGGTCTACTTTCGGGTGTTGTCTTCCGGGTACTTCAGTTTGCTTCCTTGCCACACCACCCAGCCTCACAGAGCATGTCTGTTGTGTGCCATTGGTCAACCCGGAGCCAGGGCTTTGCCGTCTAACCTGCTATAGCTCTGGAGTCTGAGGTTAGGAGACAACCATAAAGAACATGTACCAAGTCTTCCTAAGTGGGTCTAGTTCACATGACAGCAGAGGAGGTGGCAGGTGATGTGTCCACTCAGCAGACAAGGAAACTGAGGCACCACCAGTGGCAGAACTAGGTTGGAAGCTCTGGCTGGGCCTACATCTGGCATTCTCACCTGATAACCCCGTAGCAGCATTTCTAACTCCTGCTGTGGGGGTGGAAATGAATAGACTTGATACCTGCCTTGGTGTTTTTCTTCCATTTTTCCAGACTTCAAGCCTTTGTTTTCTTCTAGCAAACCAGGTGACATGACACCTTGTCCAGAAAAACTGTTATCCAGATGGAGTGGGGGGTCAGAACTCAGAGCGCATGCCCTTAAAGGCTGTATTAACATTTTGTTCCCTTTGAATGCAGACATCAGTTGCATCCGAGTGTTTCATTTTTCCCTCAGAGCCGCAGTATAAATTCTCACTAGTCTGTCTCCTCTAACTGTGTCATGGGGCTGAAAATGAGGCAGATTTTAAATAGAAGGTATGACATATGGGTCTGTGCAACGTTGCACACCCTACAATGGCCCATTGTGACCTTCAGCTTCTGGATCACCGATGCCTACTTCCTCCTCCCAAAAGTAGCAGGCAGCCACAGGAGCGCAGCCCTGTGAACGTCAGTGGAGACCAGAGGAAAGAGCTGCTTAACATAGTAGATCACTGGGAGCCACCGGTAGGGCAGGGCCTTAGCAGCCCTTTCTTCTAGTTTCCTCCCATTACCTCCAAAGAATTTGAAAGGCCGGAGGCTGAGACCTCTTAGAGTGACATAGTTCCTGCTTTCCAGAGGGTGTGTCAGCCCTCCTGGGGCTTTGCCTGGGGCTGCTGGGTCATTTGCGTTATCCCGGAGATGAATCCCCTTTAAGCCAGTGACTCGGTTCTTCCTAGTCATTCAGTGAAGATGCCTGGGCTGGGAAAGGTGCTGTGATCAGTTGGCTTTAGGATGGGCAATGCCGCTGAAAAACAGAAGCCCCTGAGACAAAGCCATCTGTGCCCCTGGAAACAAGGTAAGAAAGTTGTGCCCCCATTTCATAGGCAGCAAGAAGGTGGCCTTATCTGGGGGTACCCAGCCCAGCAGAGTCAGCCTGGGAGCCACCCTCCAGATCAGAGCTCAGCTCTCAGCCTGTGGCCTTTCTGAAAAGCACAGCGTAACTAGTAGTTCGGATCAGGGGCTTCTGTTTCTATGTCGACTTCATTCTTTTTTTTTTTTTAAGTTTTAATTTTATGTTTTGTTTTGGGGTTTTTTGTTTGTTTTTCAAGACAGGGTTTCTCTGTATCCCTGGCTGTCCTGGACTCACCTTGTAGACCAGGTTGGCCTTGAACTCAGAGATCCACCTGCCTCTGCCTCCCTAGCGCTGGGATTAAAGGAGTGTGCCACCACACCCAGCCTTTTTTTGTTTTGTTTTTTGTTTCTTGGGACCGGGTTTCTTTGTGTAGTCTTGAGTTCGCTTTCCTGGAACTCACTCTGAAGACTAGACTGGCCTCAAACAGATCACAGAATCTGCCTGCCTGTCTCCCAAGTGCTGGGATTACAGGCATGCATCGCTACCACCTGGTGACATTGTTCAGTTTCTAAGACCTAATCCAAGCCAAAATTTTGATATCCAAGAGTTGGAGTATTTTGTGATATTTTTGATGTAAAGAATGTTATTAAAAGCTTTTAAGCATGTATTATTTCCTAAAGTGGTGTGTCCGTCCGTCCGATTGTCCGTGTGTCCTGTTTACCTGTCTGAACACCTAGGCTGACTCTCATGCTGCTGTGTCAGCTCTGAGAGGAGCAAGTATAGGGTTCAAACACTGCCACAGTTAACGTGGGTAGCTCTGTCTCAGACACGTTTCAGTAGCACTGACCCATCAGGCTAACAGCTGGCAGGTGTGCCAGAGGTGGCACCTGCAGGACTTGGGGACAGGATCTCACTATTCAGGCCATACTGGTCCTGAATTTATTGTCTCATCAGGTTGGTTTCAAGTTTGGAGGCTGTTTCAGCCTCCCCAATAACTGGGATTACAGGTGTGCATCACACCCAGCCATCTTTCCAGGTCTTGCCTGGTTTGTGTTATTGATTTGTTGTAGTCTCCTGTGACTGAGTCTTTTAGTGTGTGTTTGTGAATGAAGAAGCAACTAGGAAGAAATGCCTCGGGATGTTAAAAGCAACTGTTGGAGCCAAATTATAGGCAGTTTTTCACTTAAAAGGAAAATAGGTGGGATGTTAGTTTGTTGTCTAGGTCTAGCCTTTCTGAACCTCCCTCATCATTCGTGTCTGCTGTTTCTGTGAAGAATTGTTCCTGAGTGGTACTCCAATGGAACCCACTGGATTCCAGTTTAACAAAACAGAATAGTAAGTGGGTAGGGGCTTTTTTGGGTATTGAATCCAACTCTCGGAACTTGCTAACCGACTGTGAGCCGCACCCTCAGCCCCTGTCCTTACTCTCCTTGGTACTGAGCATCGTGGGAAACCAGTCTTGGTTTTGCATAGTCAAACTGGAGTGTTTGAAGAGCTGTGCTGACTGTAATCACCCTGACCTGATTCAGCAGAATGATGCATTTGAGAATGACGACTTCCAGATGAGCAGAATAGGGGAAATCTCAAGAAGCAGCAGGGGCCAGGCGGTGGGTCCGTAGTGCACTTGTTAAACTTAGCAATACTGGCCACATTGCCAGGGTCCTCATGCATACTAGGCAAGTGCTTTGCCCCCGAGCTACATCCCCAGCCCCCTTCAGTGTGCTTTTGCATGTTTAAAATAAAGGCGGCAGCTAGGTTCTCTGAACTTGTCACGTTTTTCATTGGAAATAACTGGGTTTACAGACAAAATTACAGAAAGGTTTGAGGTTTGTTTGGCTGTGTGTTCAGTTACTGAAGTGATAGCAGTTGATAATTCATTCAGGGATATGGGGATAGCAATCGAGCACCTATGAGCCCTGCATTCCAACTCAACTTTTGCCCAGAGAGTTGGTTGGTTTATCTAGAGTACTCATGTCCTCTCAATCTAAAGTCTGTCCAGCCCTGACCTCAGGGCCATTTCCAGTCCTCTTTCAGTGAGGTGATGAGATCCTTCCTGGTGAATGAGTGGTGGCTCTAGGCAAGCTAACCGGTTGGGGTCTGTGACACATTAGGGAATGGGTGAATGAATGGGAAAACAGTGTCCACATTTGCTGCAGCTGGACACTCTTCCCAGCTTGTTGCCCTGTGATGCTGGTACTCTGAGCAGACCCTTTGCCCAGAGCCAAGGATGATGTATGAGGGTCTAGCCTTGTTGCATTCTGAAGGCTGTATGAAAAGAAATCCTGTCTGTTTCCTTCTGATGGATGTTTCCACGTTGTGGGCTAGGAAGTTGGAACTGAAGGGTGTGATGGTGAGTGAGCTTCCTGACTCTGCTGCCCTTCAGGCTCTTCTTTCCTCATATCAGCTGTAGGAAGTCTCACAGCGGCAGATACAGCAGCAATTGCAAATTGAGTTGGTAGCGCCTTAAAATAGGTTGTGAGTCACTATGTGGGGGCTGCAAAACGAACCCAGGCCTTCTGGAAAAACAGCCAGTGCTCCTAACCACTGAGCCATCTCTCTACTCCACCCCTTTCCTAAAATCCCAGCAGCCAGTGCCACCGGGTGGTGCAGGTGGTGGATGGAGATGCTGGTGATGTGCACACTTGCACCCAGTGTGGGTGGTAGCCGGGGAAATGAGCCCCTCTGAAGAAGGGCTGAGTGTGGAAAGCTTCAGCTCAGAAGCTGCTGAAGCTAAGTGGGACCTGCTGTGCTGGGAAAGAGGCAGAGGGTGGGCTGCAGGTTGGGGGGGGTGCTCTACCTCAGCACAGCACGGGTGGATTTAGAGGTTTGGATTGCAGCCAACAGAGGTGTTTGGACCTGCATGTACAGGGGAGAGGCATCTGGCCCTGAGTCAGAAATGTCCCTCCAGAACACACAGGGCCAGAGTCTCTGACCGCTGACCCAGCTTCACATCTGCAGGCCTGCTTCCTGGTGACTTAGGAATGAGTGATGCGGCCCTTAGTGTGCAGCAGCTTTGACAACGCACACTGCTTGCTACACGTGCTTGTTAGTATGTCTGTTGTCCCCTGGAAAGAAGCTGCATTCACTGGTCCATGGGTATAGACTGTAGGTTGGCTCTCTCCCAGAGCCATCAGCTGTGTGAGCATGGATAATTCTCTACCAGCGTCCTCCTCTCAAAGGAAAGACACAGTGACACTCTTAAGTGGCCCTCGAGGTTAATACCAGTGTCCATGTGTCACTGTTGTGTGTGGTGCAAACTCACATAACGTTTAGTGCCTCACATAACACTATTCAGGAGACTCAATTTTCCCTTACTGGGTACTGTTTGTTTTGTTTCTTCCAGTTATACAGTGGTTAAGAACAGGACTTCAGACCAGGGTGCCAGGGTTGAATTCTTCATTTTCCAGGTATTTGTGGGTCAAATACAGAGAATGTACCTTTTACTTTAGATGAAATAGCCTTATATTATTTGTTGTCCCACCCATCTGGTGCTGTGGGAACATAAAGGTCTTTCGACTAGTATGCAAGCACCCTGCCTCTGAGCTATGCCCTCATCCATGTAACTACATTATCAAGGAAAACAGTGGGGAGAGTGGTAAAATACAAAAGAAAACGGTAAAATACAAAAGAAAGCACATGCTGAGTTCCTACAGGACCTAAAACCTTAAAGAGGACAGAAGCCAAGGCTGTTGCTGTTGTTCTTCAGAGCACTGCACGTGCAAACATACCCCTGTTTTTTACAGTCACAGCATGTGTGTGTAGTTCCCCCTTTGATGTCAGGCTTCTGTGTGGCCCCATAGCTACTATAATGATGGTGGCATGCCATCGTGTTAATGCTACATACTGTTTTAAATTAGCCATCTGCTGCTGAATGCTGAAACTGCCATTTTGGCTGCTGCAGGTGGGGTGACGTTGAGGAGCTCCAGGGCTAGAATTGTGTGATGCTGTTGGATGGTTTCCTTGGGATAAGTTCCCACCATCCCATTCCCAAGCCAGGAACATAGGAATAGCTGTAAGGATCTCACCATGCTCTTTTCTCAAAGGGGAGGTGTCTGTTAACATTCTCACAAGTGAGACATAAATTCCCCAGTTGGTCACGAGCACATCAGCACCCAGTGTCCCATCTGTTTTGGAATTTTTCTTAGGAAACTTCAACTGTACTTGTAGTGCCACAGTGATGGGTCATCTGTGGAGAAGCGATCTGTTACAACATTCAGGTTTCCCACAACTCTTTGCTTTGGGCTTTCCTTGGTTGCGTTTAAGTACCAAGGTTCAGTGAAAGAGGAAGCAGCCTTGTTTAAGAATGCCCATTTATTGTCATTACTTTTTTTTTTGTTTTTCGAGACAGGGTTTCTCTGAATATCTCTGGCTGTCCTGGACTCGCTTTGTAGACCAGGCTGGCCTCGAACTCACAAAGATCCGCCTGCCTCTGCCTCCCAAGTGCTGGGATTAAAGGCGTGGGCCACCACCGCCCGGCTATTGTCATTACTTTTTATGTTCTGTTTTCCAAATAGTGTTGGGTGTGGTGGCACATGCCTTTAATCCCAGCACTCGGGAGGCAGAGGCAGGCAGACCAGATCTCTGTGAGTTCGAGGCCAGCCTGGTCTACAGAGCAAATTCCAGGACAGCCTGGGATATAGGTATATCCTCTTGTAGGAGATGCAGAATGAGCCAAGGAGTCCTAGCATTGTTAGTATTAAGCTGACTGTGAGGTGGACAACTCAGCTTGTCCTTTTCCCAGCTGCTCATAAGTGATGAGGCACCAGCTCTGTACCATTAAAACAAATAGAGCGAGGTGTGGTTATTATACATGTCAGTGGTCCCATGCAGAAAGCTGAGGCGGGAGATCTTGAGTTGAAGGCCAGCCTGAGCTACATGTTGAGACCTGGCCTATAAACAAATATATCTAAAATAAATGGCTGTGGTGCTCTTAATAGCTTGCTTGAGAGCAGTTGGACCAGCACGTTAGTAAATGTGATGGATGAGGAGGGTCTGTGTGGGGCCAAAGCCATGTGATCATATCATAAGAAGGTTCAGGGTGAGTTGAGAACCTTTAAACACAGAAGGTTGCGTAGCATGCTTTGGAAATCACACGTCTTGGGCTAGAAGGGTAAAAATCTTCTAAGATGATTAGCTAATTTTAACAGTGCAGAGCCAAGGCGGGATGTGAAATCTCGCAGCTTGTATCTTCTGTTACTATCACAACAGGGGTGGACAGTGTATTCAGGACTGATAGGAAACAGCACATGGTACATCTTATGTTTTATATTTACATGTTACATGTGTAAATATTCTGTAACATGTAAAGCATTTTATATGTAGAGTATAATGTCTATAAAATACAGTGTATAGCATGTGTCACATGTACCATATATAATACAGCACAGTAGCATATGTAGCAGTGACCGCCGGTAGCTGCTGGAATGTAGTAGTGAGCAATCCAGTGGCTTCCTGTCTGCCAGGTGTGGCACCAAAAGATTGACATACACAGTGGCTTCTGTTTGTACACAGTTGATGTACAGCTCGAGCCTCCGTAAATTGTTTTTTCATTCAGCGAGGATCAGTTATGGGGAATGGAAACTCTTAAGTGTGAAGGGATTTTTCTCATGAGAAGTGT
Source organism: Lophiomys imhausi (assembly GCA_907164525.1). Taxonomy (NCBI): domain Eukaryota; kingdom Metazoa; phylum Chordata; class Mammalia; order Rodentia; family Muridae; genus Lophiomys; species Lophiomys imhausi. Next base: position 5,139,622 of record CAJQZJ010031933.1, on the reverse strand, counting down.
GGGTGTTGCTTTGGGTGTGGGTAAGAAAAGGGAAGGAAACTTGGCTCTGTCATCAGATAGCTCCAAATTTAGAACAGTGTCTGTCCTGAGCCACTGGCTGGAGAGTGTGTTTCACCCTGGGGACGTGCGTCAAATACATTTCCCGGTTTCGCGATTTCTTTTCCAGCTGTATAAAGGCTGTTGCTTTTATCTACTATGATAGCACTGGCCATCAGCTACCCAAAATCTCCAGTTACTTTCCAGGGATTGCTTGTAAGACTCTTTCAGGAACCTTGTAAGACTGTAGACTAAAGCTGAAAAGTTTGTCCTGTAGTTATCTGAATTTAGGTTCTGTAAACATAAGGGCCAGGTGGTATTTTAAAAGAAACAAAATCAAGACTATTTTGTAGGTATTTCATAAACATTCAAAAAATATGAAAACCATTCCCTGGTTGCATGCTGCTGGTGGAATTCTGGATGACGGGCAGTTTACCAACCCCTGACCTCCAGAGGCTTGGTTTAGATGTTTTCTGTGGCCAGTGCTTCTCTGGGCAGCCTCACCCGTACAGGAGGTAGAAGAATCTTGTAATTTCCAGGCTGGAGGGAAATCTTGGTGTCCACCTACAGTGCCCACCATTATGATTAGAACATGTTGGCCGAACCTTCTGCTGTCCACCTGAACCCACATGTCCAAGCTTTCACTGTCAGAAGGGGGCGGCTCTGGAACCTTATCCAGACTATAGCTTTGGTGTTTCCTTTGCCAGTGAGTGGGCCAGGGCATTGAGTGTGGTGGGATCATCCTCCCTACAAGTGTTCTAGCCAAAATAAAGTGTTTTCGGTGGAAGAAAACAGTATTTCATTATTGCCACTACAAATTGATGGCTACCCATTGAATGTGTGACCCAGACACTGTTCTGGGCTCAGGGTGTGCCTAATCAGCGCACAAATCACTGCTGCCCCAGAATCTCTAAGTTTGTACACAAGCTAGTGAAAAGTTGTCTCTTGGATGCAGGTGTCCTATTTATGGCAGAGAAGGCTGAACGGCTGAGGATGTTCAGTGTGTGGAGACTCTTAGTTTTATATAGAAGTAAGAAGGTAGATGCCCAACACTAAAGGAGCCCATGTGTTGTAGATATCCATGCTAGAATACTCTAGAAGGAACAGCCTGAGAACCTTGATATAGGAGCCCAGGAGCATCCTGGGAAAAGCTAGACTGGAGAGGGACAGCAAAGAGGCCATGGAGACAGTTGCAGCAATGTTGGAGGGGGGGGGTTCCTGGAAGAGGGAGAAGCGAGGCTAACTCGAGAGTTTCTGGCCTGTGCATTTGCAGGGCAGCTGCTACAGATAGCTTGAAGAGGCCAGAGGAATGGATTAGAGCACCAGCGGAAGCTGAGCTGAGTTTGAGATGTTTGTGAGAAACCTAGGAGGTAGCCATTAGGCTGTTGAATGTAAGGATGTGGGTTCATGACTAAAGAGAGAGCTCAGTGACTAAGGATGTTTGCTGTGTAAGCATAAATAAGGACCTGAGTTCAAGCCCCAAGCACCCATATAAAAACCAGATGTGGCTAGTCACCCCGGCAACAGGGTGATTGCTGGGGCTTGCCAGATGCCATAGTGACTCCAGGTTTGGTGAGAAGAACCTGTCTCGAGAATAAGACAGAGTGATAGAGCAGGACACTTGGCCTCTGTAAGCATTCCCATATGTACACACACACTACACACCACACACACACATACATGCTACGCACCACACACACAACCACAACACACACACATTATACACCACACACACACCCATACATGCTACACACCACACACACACGCTACACACCACACGCACTCAGTCAAAAATAAAGAATGTGGGATTTAAGAAAGAGCTGGCTCTTTGAAAGTTGTCATCATAAAGGTGGACAGGCTTACCTAAGAATTAAATTGGAGAAGGCAAAGGCCAAGAGCTCCAGAACCTCTAGCATTAGAAAGGGTGGGAGAGACCAGGTAACACCTAGAAAGGCCTCCTTGGAAGTTACGGGGCAAAATGGGAGGCAGGCGGGGACCCTGGAAGCCTGGTGTGGAGAGAGCTCTGAGGAGGGAAGGTGCTCAGGTTCCAGGTGACACTGACTTGGGTCCTGGTGCCTAAGGACTGAGGCTTGACTACAGAACCCGGCACCTTGGCCTTGCCAAATGGCTCCTGTGGAATTTGAAGACAGAGTGAAAGGAGTCACAGTGAGGAGGTAGCTACTAGAAGCACGCAGTTTTTCCAGAAGCTTCTCTGCACAGAGCAAGGAGATAGCAGTTGCTGAGGGGAGTGTGGTCCAAGGGAACTTCTCCTAAAGAGTGAGGCGACCCTGTGATTGAACTCTGCTGTAGGAATGCAAAGGTAGATGGTGTAGAGGACTGCTTGCTGGGTGCGGGAGTCGCTAAGTGCAGCTTCTCCTCACTGAGCCTTCCCTGAGGCAGCTCCTCCTGGCAGCCACCTTTCACTTGCTGATCTGAAATAACCAGCATCTAGCTGTGCTTCTGCAGCTGACAATTTGGCCATCCTGTCCCTCATGTACCTGCAGACAGCCGCCAGGACTCCCCTCGGAGCTCAGGGTCACATGCTAGTGGGTGGCAGAGCCAGGACCTGTCTGTCACACCTGGTCTCTAGTGTCTGAATACTTTTTGTTTTCTATTTTGCCTTTCGATGCCGTCTCTCTGAGCAGATGAGTAATGTTTTTGTAGTTGTCTCAAGGTCATTGATCTGGAGTGGTGACTACCCTTCTTTGGACTCCATTAGACTGCCAGTGACTGGGCAGCTACACTTACCAGAATCCTAGCCACGTCACCATAGCATTAGGGATTTTACTCCCAGCTTCTGCTCTCAGCTATTCCTTCACTTTTCATTTGTCTGCTGACTCTCCTAGGTAGCCACACACAGCCTCCTCCAGCTTCCTTGCCCACAGGCCTCCTGATTGCCCTTTTCCCGCCTCATCCTTGCATCCTTTCTTTCTGTCCCTTTGCGTGTAGTTTGGGATTAACGTTCTCTGCTCAGGCCCTCCTCATTCTAAAATTTGTGTAATTGACCTCTCTCAGCTCAGCACACTGGGCTTCACGCTTCCTAAGGGCAGAATCCAAAAGGTGGGGATGTGTGCAGGGGCATCCAGGAACCTTGCCTTCATCCCTGCAAGTATATCCTTGGGCAAGTCATTTCCCCTCCACTTCCGGAACACAAGAAGAATGTGCTGATGGAAGTGTGTAAGAGGCCACTCGGAGTTGGAGGGCTGCAGTGTCCACGCCTCAGCCCTGCTCTGAGCTAGGGCTGAGAAGGGAGTCTTTCTTCCTTATGTTACTTGCAGTCACAGTAAGTAGTCTCCTGCAACCTTGGTGAGCCTGGCTTTGTGTGTGTGCAGAAAGAAGCAGCTGACAGCGCCCCAGGCATGTGAGGCAGGGAGCACGAGCCATGCTTACAATGCTCATCTGGGGCCAGCCGGGGTTGTAGTTACTGTATAGGCTTCATGGTTTAAGAACTGTACTGCAGCCGGGCGGTGGTGGCGCACGCCTTTAATCCCAGCACTTGGGAGGCAGAGGCAGGTGAATCTCTGTGAGTTCAAGGCCAGCCTGGTCTACAAAGTGAGTCCAGGACAGCCAGAGCTGTTATACAGAGAAACCCTGTCTTGAAAAACCAAAAAAAAAAAAAAAAAAAAGAAAAAAGAATTGTACTGCATACACCTCACTTTTATTTTCTGGCAGGTGTGAGCCTGGGGTGTCTTGTCACAGCACATGTGTGTGGAGGCCAGAGTCCTTTCTCTTCTCACACTGTGTGGCTCCCAGGTCTTCCAGCTTGAAGCCAAGCGCCTTTAGCTGCCTAGGCTTCACAGCTCGTCATCTGTGATGTAAACCACGGGTTAGAGAGTCCTTGAAGCTTCACCACTGCTCCTTGCACACTTGCCCTTGTGTTTCCTCCTCGTTCACTTTCCCCAAATCTGTGTCATCAGACACTTAGGGCAGCGGACATCGAGTATTCCTTTCTGCTGGACTATGAGGAGCTTGCTTGGTGTCTGCTTTCAGTGTCCAGGCTACAGTTTTCACTTTCCTGAGATGTTTGCTTAGGATCCAGCTCTCAGTTGGAGCATCGGGGGAGCATCATGGAGTCAGAGTCTCCTGGAAAGTGTTCGGAGTTCACATCAGAATCAGGCATGATTCTGTCACATATACTTGATTCTTTTTATGTCCCCTTGAAATGTCACTACCTAAGCAGCTATGGTGACGTATATGGGAGCAGAAGCAGTAGAGTTGGAAGTTGGAAACTGGCCTAGGCTATGTAAAAACCTTTTTATTAGACCTGAATCCTTAAGAAAAAGAAAGAAAAACAAAAACAACAAAAGCAGAAACATCGATCTGCATGAGCTGACCGGCCCTGTACCCTGTCCTTGGACCTCATGTCCAGCTGGAACACCCTACCCTCTGGATCAGGCTTGGTCCCTGTAACCAGTGGAATTTTGCAAGTGTGTCTGGCCTCCGCCTTCCTTCTCTTCTGAACACTATGTTCTGGTGGAGATTCACCATGCTATGACATCTGAGATTTCCTGCCACATACACACACACACACACACACACACACAGACACACTGCGCTGCTGCTCCTGCTCCCTCCGTCACAGCCTCTTGAGAGCCTCAGCTGAGCCAGAGGCACCAACTGACCTAAAGACAATATTCCTGTGGTGAGGCAGTGAGTTCTGGAGAATGGTCTGTCTAGGAGTGTGAATAGGTTTCACCATAGCTGTTTTAATGTGAATGTCTGCACATCTGTTCCAGGTGAGCAGTGGGAGCGGTGGGCAAGTTCCTGCACTGGTGAGCCTCATCAATGTCAGGGTCTGGGGTCCAAGGCCTAGTTTGATGGAACTTGTTCCTTACCCCTTCTGAGCTCTGCTGCTCAGCACTGGGCCACTGAGCTGCAATACAGAATGGCACTCGCCTCTGTGAGACATGGGGACTCTACACAGACATCAGTCAGCTCCAGGTGGCCTTGGTTTTCTCTGGTTTTTGCCCAGAGAAAATCCTCTGCCCTTGCTGGCATCCCTTGGGTAGGTAGGTAGCCACTGGCTTATGTAGTGGCCTTAGGAAGATGAGTCAGAGTGATTGGCTTTAAGTCAGGAGTTTGAAAGAGGCAGTCTGATCTTTGGTGGCCATCTGGATAGGAGCCAGGCAGCCCAGAGATGCCTTCAGGTCAAGACAGTGGTATTCAGGAGGTGTACTTTCATGTGTTTATGTGACAACTGTTGGTTATGCAGCCATCAGACCTTACTCTTCCAGAGTGGCCACATAGGCAGTAAGCATTACTCAGTGAGTCACACATGAAATACAGGAAAAGGTGGAAGTACCACAGACATCAGGGGTCCCAGAGTGAGAGGCCGTTTAGAGTTAAATAGGGCAGTGAGGGCCTCACTGATAATACACCGTGTGTGGTCAGCCTTGGAGGAGCTGAGGGAAGTGGCTAAGTGGACTTCTACAACATTCTAGGCAGGGGAATGAGGGGAAATTTCCAAGGAATGGCGGGGAAATGGACGAGGTCTCATTGGCTTTGAAAGATACATAGGAACTGGAGAGATGACTCAGCAGTTAAGAGCACTGGCTGTTCTTCCAAAGGACCCACGTTCAAATCCCAGCACCCACATGGCCGTTCACAGCTGTCTGTAGTTGCCAGGCATGGTGGCACACCCCTTTAATCCCAGCACTCCGGAGGCAGAGACAGGCGGATCTCTGTGAGTTCAAGGCCAGCCTGATGTACAGAGTGAGCCCAGGACAACCAGGGCTACACAGAGAAACCCTGACTTGAAAAAACAAAAAAAGAAAGAGAGCTATGCAAAGACTTTGACATGTGCTGTAAAAGACAGAGTGATGTTACGTGATGGAACCAACCGTAAATCTTTTCTCTTTTTGCAATGCTAGAGATAGAGCCCAAGGCCTTGCAAGTGCTGGACAAATAATCTGCCAGTGAGCCACACCCTAGCTTTACCACTTTAAGGGACATTCTTATACTGGGAGCCACTAGAGTGAGGTGGGCACTGGTCTGAAGCCCACAGCTTCCTTTCGGCCCTTCCTGCCTTCTGCTGGGTATCTCTCCTTGGTTCCCAAAGTCGCCTTACGTTCATATTTCCAGTCTTCCTTTCTCCTTAAGCAAGGACCTTCCATTCCTTGCTCCCAAAAGAGCCCTGGCTAGAGTGGTCTTTTGGTCTTTACAGGCAGGAGGTGACCAGTGTTTTCCTGGTTTGTTTCGGGTATTTTGGCATCTTGCTCCAGTGGGACTCACTGCCCTTTATGAGGTGTGGTGTTTGGTGTAACTTGTATGTTTTAGATGGTCCCAGATGTAGAGAGATCGGACAGGGTTCATAATGAGATATAATGCAGTGACAGAAAGTGAGGCACTGAGTGGGTAGTCCATTAGTTAGTTTAATTCCTTGTTTTCATTTTCACTCAGCAAACATTTGAGCACCTACTAAGGGGCAGTACTATTAATCAGAACCTTGAGCTCCTTGTCTGAACCACAGGACACAGAATCAGCTGTGTCCCTGCTTTATCAAATCTTCTGGGCATGGCACATGGCTGGTGTCCTGACATGTAGAGATCACTATGATTCACTATTTCAGCAGATGCCTGAGGGCAGCATGGGTCCTGACCCCTTAGGGATTCGGACAACCTTTCACAGGGGTCACCTAAGACCATCAGAAAACACAGAGATTTATTACAATTTATAACAGTAGCAAAATCACAGTTATGAAGTAGCAACAAAAATGATTTTATGGTTCGAGGTCACCACAACATGAGGAACTGTATTAAAGGGTCACGGCCTTAGAAGGTTGAGAACCCTGATCTAGGGTCTTAGGGAACCCAGGTTGAGAAGAAATAGCTGGGTAGGTACATAATTATAGAGCAGTCAACACTGTGAAAGGCCTGAGCTGAGATCTGAAGGCCAAGTCACAGTAAACTTGGTGAAGGGTCAGATGAGCCCCTGGGAAGGGAGGAGGTGACACTTGTAGGAGGAGGAAATCGTGGGCATAGGCCCTGTGAGGTAGAGCTGTGGTGGCTGAGTGGTGTGGCTTGTCTTCCTGTCAACCTTGAGCTTTAGGGCAGTATCAAGCTGAGTAGTCTTGAAGTGTTTTAAGTGGCATGTGTGCTTGAGAGATTTATTGAGACATGGACTGGTGATCTGAGGAGATGACAGGAGTGTCCTGGCATGGAAGAAAGTGCTGGAGAGTCCCTCATGGAATTCACAGGTTGAGTTACATTGCAGACCGCTCCCGATTGGGGGAGTGGGACAAAGGTAGGGAGATCTGGTGCTTGAATAGGGCTTGGGGGAGGGGGTAGAATTTGGCCTAAGATTTTTGACTTGTAAGGACAGTGATCAGCAGCAGCCAGTGAGATGTGAAATGCTGTCCGGTTTATCTATAAACGCTGAACACTGGTTCTTGGAGAACTTTGTCAGTTTTTATTACCGTTCAAACTGCTCTCTGTAGGTATTCATATGCATAAAATAACAGCTCTTCCCCAGAGTGTTCTCTCTCTCTCTCTCTCTCTCTCTCTCAGTTTTTCAAGACAGGGTTTCTCTGTGTAGCCCTGCCTGTCCTGGACTCACTTTGTAGACCAGGCTGGCCTTGAACTCACAGAGATCCACCTGCCTCTGTCTCCCGAGTGCTGGGATTAAGGCATGCTCCACCATGTCTGGCTTTTCCCCAGAGTTCTTGTGGTGCTTGGGTTTTTTAATGGGAGTGACTTGACCAGACTGTGTGTCCGTCCACCTAGAAGGCTGTCTCTCTTGTTGGCACCTGTCTCTGCACATCCCTCCAGGCAGCTCTGCCCCACAAGGGAACTACATAGACCTATGTAGCTTCATTTTTCTTTCTTTTCATGGGCAATTGGGCTCCTAATGAGAATGTTCTCATTAGAAGGTCCCAGGAAGCCTCCATCCATGAGTGACTTGCGTGATTTACCAACTGCTCTGCCAGGTGCCCTTACTCGATTTGACTAACATTTGCTCCAAGCAGCCCAAAGGGTGTTGTCATCAAGCTCTTGGGACCAGAGTATATGCACTGTCAAGGCTGAGAAGCTAATTTTCTACTTACGTGAAAATGAATTGTCAGGCGTGATACTGAGCATCCTGGGGAGTGTGTGTGTAGAGAGACATGATGGTCCTGACCTGGCACTGTTTACCAGTGATGTGTAAACTAGTCAACTATGTCACTAACCTAAGGAGTCGTACCCATGCTAGGTAATGAGGGTCCCCAGAGGATGGTTGTAGCTGGCATGATTCTTCCAATTAAAAAAAAAAAAAAAAAAGCTGAGGACGCCTCACTCTTTTGAGACATGGTTAGTTTTGAACAGCCTGTTTGGAGGAGGGGTGAACAACGTCCATGCATGTTACCCTGTTGGCCTCTCAGAGCAATTACTGGCAGATTATTCATCAAATCCCTCATCCAGGTTTGCCTTCTCAAATGTCCCAGTGCTGCTGAGAAGCCAGAGGCCAGCAGTGATTTAAATTAACATGTTTAATTTAACTAAATGTGTGTGATCAGTTCTTTGTAATTTTGCATGGTTTGAAGTCGCAACAGCTGAGATGTTCAGCAGTTTAGACCTTCATTGTCACCAGCACTCCCTTTATAGTGCCCCTCAATAACTACAGTGAGACTGTGGTGTGACATTGGAATATGGTTGTTCATAAGTGAGCTGGCCCCACCGCATCCAGCAGACTGCAGATGAGGACTACTGGCCCCCAGCTCTCAGCTGAGCACTGGAGCAACGAGGACAGCCCCGACCACCTGGGGCGAGAGGTAGGAGCTTAACTGCAACATGGAGTTTAACCTTGAGGTTAGCGGGAAGTTCCTGCCTCGTTACCTGGTGTGCTGGCTAGTCTTATGTCAACCTGACACAAGCTAGAGTGGCTGGAAAGGAAACAACCTCAACTGAGAAAATGCCTCCATAAGATCTGGCTGTAGGGCATTTTCTTAATTGGTGATCGATGGGGAAGGGCCCAGCTCATTGTGGGTGCTGCCATTCCTGGGCTGGTGGTCTTAGCTTCTATAAGAAACAGGCTGAGCAAGCCTTGTTTAACAAGCCAGTAAGCAGCACCCCTCCATGGCCTCTGCATCAGCTCCTGCCCTGCTTGAGTTCCTGTCCTGACTTCCTCCAGTGATGAACGGTGATGTGGAAGTACAAGCCAAACAAACCCTGTCCTCCCCAGTTTGCTCTGGTCATGGTGTCTCATCACAGCAATAGTAACCCTAACTAAGATACAGCTAAGATCTAGGAGGCCCAGAAGTTCTAGAGAGGAAAAGAATGATTTGAGGCAGGCCTAGTAAGATGGGCTGGATGTTGAGAGTGGATTTGTCAGCTCTTGATATAGGCAGCTGGGCGTGTAGTATTTTTTTACCTGGGTGGGGGTGAGGCCAAATAAAGGTGCATAGCAACAGTGCTGTGTGGTCAGTCACCCTCCAGTCCCAGGTGAAGACCAGCAAAGGTGGTCTGTTTCTTCAGAGCAGGGATTGCAAACTGCAGGTTACAACCTAATTGGCTGCCTGTTTTTTTTTTTTTTTTTTGGTTTTTCGAGACAGGGTTTCTCTGTTTAACAGCTCTGGCTGTCCTGGACTCGCTTAGTAGACCAGGCTGGCCTCGAACTCGCAAAGATCCGCCTGCCTCTGCCTCCCAAGTGCTGGGATTAAAGGCGTGTGCCACCACCGCCCGGCTAGCCTGTTTTTATGAAAAAAAAAATTTTTTTATTGAAACCCAGCCTCATGTACATATGCCCATGGCGCTTTCTCACTTTTATAGTTGGACGGAGTAGCTTTTACTGTGTGGCTTACAAAGCCAGCAGTAATTGTGCCCTGCCCTTTTGGGTAAACATTTAGATCAAGTGAAAGCATTGTCTTATATTTAGGCACCAGAAGGTAGGAAAATGGTCTGTAACCACCACAATTATATTTGGATGAGAGACATTCACACCACAGGAGGCATAAGAGACAAGGAATGTGTTCTATTTCTCCTTTCTGACTCCCAGCTAGGGTCAGATTTCTAAGTGATTTTTAAGACTGATTTCTAAGTGCTATCCCTCCTCCCCATCCTTCTCTGTCTCTTTGGACCAAGTTCACACCATTGACCTTGAGTTTGGTGGGGTCCACATGTGTTCTCTGTGCTTCTTCAGCAGAGGGGTTGCATAAGAGAGCAGAGTCCAGGTACAAAGCAGACTAATGATGGTTTCCAACACTAAGAATAACTTATGGCCCAATTGTTTCGGGAGACACCATGGAAGAAAAAGAGTTGTCATTTTGAACACCAACCATATCAAACCCAAAGTAACTCTCTTTGGCTCCCCCAGCATGACCACATGCTCTGCCTGACAGTGAAGTCTAGGACACGGGGGACACATTGTCCATTAAACAAAACTGTTCACCTGCTCTAGGGAAGGCTTTATTTGCATTAATTATAGATTTGATTTGATGGTGATAGAAGGGCTAAAAGAATGTAACCCTGTAAAGCCAGGCGTGGTCACACAAGCCTTTAATCCCAGCACTCCAGAGGCAGAGGCAGATGGATCTCTGTGAGTTCAAGACCAACTTGCTCTGCAGAGCAAGTCCAGGACAGCCAGGGCTACAGCCAGGGCTACACAGAGAAACCCACATAGTCTCTCTCTCTCTCTCTCTCTCTCTCTCTCTCTCTCTCTCTCTCTCTGAAAGAAAAAAGAATGTGACCCTGTGATACCTGTGTCCTGAAGGTCAAGTGTGGTGAGGGTGATAAGATGTCACTTGAATTTTATCAGAGATGACTGCCTTATACAGACTTGCTCTGAAGACTCTGTCTCCTTGGCTTTGAAGAAGGGTAAACTGAGGGCAGCCTCCAGTCTATACCCCAAAAAACAAAACAAAACAAAAAAAAACTGATGCCCTTAATCTGCAGATGGGAAACTGGCTTTCCTACACACTTCAAGGTTTCTTGACTGGGCCAAAGTTCAAATGGACACACAGAGGTTAACAGGAGAAAGCCATGTTTAATTGTATGGTCACCAGATCCCCTAGAGCCCAAGGCTCCAGAGGGCCATTGCTGTTCACAAAGCATGTGACCTCAGAAAGGAGCTGGAGCTTGAAGCTCCTGTGTGATGGGGTGTTCAGGAAACACAGGCTCCAGAGGGAGGAACTGTGTTGTGAGAGGAGGTTGTCTTATTAGTCAAATACGGTCTGTCACATCTTGAAAGTGTCCCAGCAGACCCAGGGAGGCTTCTCTTCTGGGATGTCCCATCAGAACAACTTTCTAGAAACCATTCATGGTGTACAGTGACAGTGTGCCATAGAATGCTGTCAAGAGTGGCACCTTTAGGCCTTTCCTCAGTGACACCGCCCAATGAGCACCAAGGCCTGGAGCACCTGAACACAGCCTTGTCAGGTCCTGTGCTACCTGTGCCCCCATCCCTGCCCCTCAGAAATCAACCAGAGCCAATGTGTGTGGCTTTGAGCTGTAGGTGTTCTAGGACACTGTTCTGCAGCAGTGGGAACCAAGTGTGTGAGAAGGGGGCACCCACTGTTTGTTAATAGAACATACTTAACATGAAAACCCAAGGCAGAAATCGCCACTAGGGCCTCCCCTAAAAGTTGTCCTGAGGGTTGGGGGTGGAGCTTAATAGTATCCTTTGTCACTTCTGCCAAAGACAGATGGGGTAAGTCATTCTCATGAAGTTCATTTTTGGTGTGGTTTGGTTTGGTTTGTTTTTGAGACAGGTCTCACTCTATAGCCCATGCTGCCTGGAATGTAGCCCAGGCTAGTTTCAAACTCCTGCCAGACCTTTTGCAGTCTTTCAAGTGCTGGAACTACAAGTATGAGCCCTCCATTCCTGCCAGGCTTTCCAGAGTTGCTTCTGTGTTAAAGGCATCTCTGGAAAAAGCATAGATTTCCTAAGAAATGTCTGATATATGACATCGTCAGACTTTTTGTTTTTTTTGAGACAGGGTTTTTCTCTGTGTATCCTTGGCTGTCCTGGAACTCACTTTGTAGACTATGCTGTCCTTGAACTCACAGAGATCCGCCTGCCTCTGCTTCCCAAGTGCTGGGAATTAAAGGCGTGCGCCACCACGCCCAACCTTGTTGTCAGATTATTAACTCCATGAAGTGTAACAGTTAAATGGTCATTTGAAGACTGTTATTGACTCATAGAAACCCAAGTTGAAGACCAAGTTCATAGCTTCTTTACATCTTCCTTACAGTTCCTTCTAGAATGTTGTACTAGGAAAAGTTAATCCTGTTTTGAGTTCAGAGCCTTCTTTTAGTAGGCAGAATTAGCCTATCTTGTTTTTTATCTTGGCCTCCAGGAAAACAACCACAGTTGGCATAGTACATCTGTCTTCCCACATCTGCTATTGCTTGCTTTCAGCTGTCCTGTTAGGGGTTTTGTGTCACCTAAACAAGCACCACCAACATTAGGGGAAGAACTGCCTGTTAGCACTGCGGCTGCTGTGACCCAGCTTCAGAGCAGAGACGAAGAGTGTGGGTGTCACACTAATAATTAGGTGAGTTGTTTAAGGAGCTTGCTGGCTGGTGACCTCTGACTCTGCTTCTCCCCAAGGGCAAAGCCCTGCTGCTGTTTTGATTTGTGGAGTTTAGGTCTGACCCAGAGGGAAGGTGGGCTTGGTGCAGACCTAGACTTTTGCTCCTAACAAGCTCAGCAGCAGCTGGGCCTGCTCACCCCTCCCCGTGGGATTTAGTCCTTCCTGCCTCTGCTTGGGCGGAGGAGAGAGGAAGCGGACCTCCAGATTGCGGCTGTGGCAGTCTCTCCTATTGGGGTAGAGTATTTTAGAGTTTGCTTTTACATTTCCTGTGTATAACTCCTAAAGCAAAGTTGGTTGCTGAAAATGTCACTTGGTAGTTGTCATTTTGCACCTAGAATAACATTTGGGACCTGTGAAACAATGAGTCATTAAAATAGTTTGAGGCAGAAGAAATGTCATCTTCTGTCATCATGAGGCAGAAGAAATGTGCTATTGCTCTCCATGTTTTTTCTAGACTGTTCTCAGTAGATTTTCTGTGCTTCTTTGGATGTGCACAGTGCTGGCGGGGCTGCTTAATGGCAGAGGCCTTGTCTGGCACATACACTGCTTTCCACTCCAGCCCTGCAAAGCAAGCACTCAAACCAAACCCCAGCTGGATATGCACAATCTACTCTCATTGTAGCAGTGCGGTGACACTGTGACACTGTGTGGACCCCACCTTGCACATCTGTATGTACATAGGACCTTGCTTAAAGGTGTAGTGTGTTTAGGAAGATCATGGGTCAGGAAAAGTGGCTGAGAAGGTTATGGGCTACACACCAGGAACCAGCCAGGGAACAGGGAACGTGCCCATCCATGGAGTGGGAGCTTGGCCACGGCCCATTATGAAGAGTTGAGTTTCTTCCCTTGTCCTGGCCTCCTAGCCTACAGTAGACACTTTGCATTTATAGGGTGATAATGAAGTCAGTAGCAGCATAGGTAGAAGGAAGGATAACTTGGTGAAACAGTAGGAAGATAGCTTGTAGGTGGTCCCTCCTATCTTAGTGTCTTCTGACTGTCCTTGAGGGACTGTGATGAAATTGCAGGATTGACCCTGTTTCTGATCAGCGTATGGTTGAGAAGATGACTTGTAACAAATCCTGGGGAGGCAGCTCCTGCTCACTGGGTCACAGCCACATTTTTGAGAACCCCTGGTGTAGGCTGATGCCTTTGCTTTCCAGATGAGAAGAGGCTAGGGCAAATTGTGTCTGCCTGCTTGACAAAATGAGTTAGTGACTGAGCCAATGCTAACAACAAGGTCTCACCTCCTACTCAGAAGGGAAACTGTGTTCCAGTGCCCATGACTAGCAGACTGCTGCGCTGCTCACTGTATGCCCAGCTGTTTTTCTGAGATTCACTTCTAACCGTCTGACAACCTTGGGGACACACAAGGCCCAAAAGTGCCATTTTAGCTGGGTGTGGTGGCACACGCCTTTAATCCCAGCACTTGGGAGGCAGAGGCAGGTGGATCTCTGTGAGTTCGAGGCCAGCCTGGTCTACAAAGTAGGTCCAGGACAGCCAGGGAAACAGAAACCCTGTCTCGGAAAAAAAAAAAAAAAAAAGTGCCATTTTAGGCATCAGTTGCCTGCACATGGCCTTAACTCCTTTAAGGGAAGTTGAGTTTTGTCTAAGCTTCAGAGCCAGGGCACATAGTGCAGATCTCTTCTTTAGAGGACAGAAGTGCCTCTAACAGCCATGTTATTAGACTCTGCATTGGCTCTCTGATGGCAGTGGAGAAAGCACACCCTACAGCCCAAGCTGAGCTCCTCCCAGCGGCTCTCTGCCCGGTCTGCTTGGCTCAGCATGCTTGGCCCTCACACATGCTCCGCTGTCTCCCCACCTCAACACAGCACACTTCTGCTCCACTGCAGACTCCTGTGTGGAAGACAGTGAAAGGTACCTCTGCTTAGTTCTCCTTCCCTGCTTACACCAGGAGACCCTTCACAAGAGCCTGCTTGCTGCCCAGAGAAGCCAGCCTAAGGTTTGAGCATCCCCTTGGAAGGCCTTGGGGAGGAGGACCCACAGCGATGGCCTCTCCCACACTGCAGCCTTTCACATCAGTATCTCCAGTGCTCTGAGGAACTGGCCCAGGGCTATCTGATTTATGGCATGACTCTGAGCTCATTTCAGATTAAACTTTGGGTAAGAAGTATTTAGAGTCCAAAGCCAGACAGTGCTGTGCTGGACTGAGTGGAAGTGGTTGCCTGTTGCAGTGTTTCCAGCCCACTTTCCATGACTACTTTAAAGATAAAGAGACAGACAGGCAGTCTTTTGAAGCAACCCAGACTTTACCCAAAACACTGGCTCTCAACCCCTGCTACAGTAACATAAAAATGTTACTGTAAAAAAGTAGATATTTCAATTCCTGCTCTGTGGTAGTGCTTCAATTAGTAAAGAAAGTTAGAACTAATAATTATTAACAGGCAGCCTCAAAAGAATCATGCATAGCTTACTGACTAATATTTCTTTTGTGGAACATAAACCCATTTATAGATTCAGGATAAGAATTTGGGTGCCTTCTCAAACATGCACAACCAAGCTTTGATTAAGTACTTGTGATTAAGATGTCCTTGGATCTGAGATCATAGTGCCTCACAGACAATACTTACACTCTTAGACACATTGGTGAATCACGGCAGACCCAGGCTTCCTGGAAGAAGAGGAAGTGGTATGTTTCCTTTCATGGTCACTTCATGGCTCTTGGAAATTTCCATTGAACACAGTGGACTCTCCTTGACTCTGCCTTCCACCCCTGAGGAAGATCTGCTGGGATCTCACATGCTGGGGCAGGGCCTTGCATGGTAGGAGTCCTGCTTCCTTCGGGTCTGCAGGGACTGTGCTTTGGACTTTTGGGCCCTTGGTAGACCTTTCTTTCCCACTTACTTTTGCTTTCCTATTGAGAAAAATCCAAGGTTTTCCATGTCAAGTGTAAAATCAATTTCCTCCTGGAATGTGCTAAAGGGCTTTTGTATTACTTTGTTTACCACCAAGGATGCAGCTAGCTGGCAGGTCAGGTCAGCAGAGGGTGCAGGGCTGAGCTTCTGGCCCATGGCCTGCTCCTGTGCCCAGCCAGCTTCTTGGGCCTCTTGACTCTTCCCCTGGCCAGTTTTGGACAGGTTAACATTCCCACTCTCTGTCCCTCTCCGTTCTGTGCTGACTATCTCTGGGACTTCCCAGGAGAGGAAACGGTTGGCCTGCTTCTGCTTTCTTCATTGCACTTATGAAGGTGCTCAGGTTTGGGGTGCAGCCCAGGAACCCTGTCATTCTGACTCACCTTAATCTCCCTGGAGAATTACTGCCCTAGAACAGGACCCAAGGACAATATGTGTGCTTTCCCAGCCCAAAGCAGGTTCTAAGCAAACACAGTGGCTATACAAGTCTCCAGGCAAGAGGGTGTTCCATGACTACTTTGCTCCAAAACTCATTGGCCATCACCCACTGTCACATGAAACAGACTGGCAGGAAATGCTGTGGGCTGCGCGATGCTCTGTACCTGTATTAGGAGAGTCCTCGCCTGGCCTTACTACCTTGCTGGGGTGACTGTTTTCGGCTGGACTTTGATGGACACATACATACCCAGTCCTAATGTAGACCTTCTCTGGGTACAGGCTTGTTCCCCAACAAGGAGGGTCTCCTCCCTGAGATGAGAACTTCCTTGCTGTCAGATACTGTCTCTTTGCATATGGGTCCTGCTCAGAGACCTTCCTCTTCTTCTAGCAGCTCTAGAAGATCTTCGTCTTCTAAAGGAGTGCTTATGGGGCTCCAGGGTCACTAGTGAGAGCTGGTGACACTGCCTGTCCTAAGAGGCCCAGCCCCTTCCTGTTTGGTTGAGAGAACATGGAACTAATTTGTCATAGAATTGGTGACATAGTGAGTTAGGTCTTTCCAGATGTCTCACGGTCTGTGCATTTGGTTGTGGTGTGAACTGTAATAACTTCTCACTGCAGTCCAAAGCCTCCGTCTCCATCTTCCCCCGGAATGGCTCACCCTTACCTGTACTGTGCCAGCAGCAGGAGGGGCTGACTCGAGCTGGTCACTACTGAAATCAGTTCCATCAGACAGCATTAGTCCTTCTCCCACAGTCTTCTGCTCTGCTTCGTGGCTCAGCCTATGAAATTGACTTTGGGGCCTGTTTGTGAACTGTGTGTGACCTGTAAGGAAGGGTGGCTGTGGGGACAGGACCACACATGCAGGTGACCAGCATGTGTGCATCTCTCAGGGTGCATGTTCTCAACTCAGATCCTGCTTTCCCAGATCCACTTTCCATTGGACTCAGCGCACGTGTTCCTTCCTTGAACTTTCTAGATCTCTCTTTTAAAGAGCCCTTTACCTCTTCAGCCTTTAACTTATTCAGAACAGGAGACTTTGCTTTAGCTTACAAAGCACCTGTGGGCAGGATTTCCACTCCTGCCCACCTAGGTGCCTTCTGTAGCTAGAATGGCCGGTGTAGAATTTGTTGAAGTCTCTCAGCCAAGATGTGCTCAGTGGAATGGGCAGATCCAGAATCTGAAACATTGTTTATGACCAAGAGGGATCAGAGACAAACTCTAAACTTGGACAAGACAGGTTTCTGCCTTCCTTCCCCCCAGCCCTGTGGCTGCCAAGATGTGAGCCTTAGGACAAATAAGGGGACCATCTGCTCCAGGAGTTTGCCTGCTTCAAAACAGGCCTAAAGTGTGCTGTCACCAAAGGAGGTAAGTCCTCTCCAGCAGTGCCTGTGTTCTGGAGATCGTTTAGTGAAGCCTTGGTGGGTTTTTTTGGTGGCTGTTATTTTCAGACAGTATCAGCCTTGACCCTACTTTAGTCATCCTCTGTTGAAGGAAATATTAATATTTATAATTGATGCTTATGATTATTAGGGCAACGGAGTTATCCCTTAGTCCACTTATGTATAATCACACAGAGACACCTGATGGATTTTAACAAGCCTTAGCCTGGAATGTGCAATCTTAGTCTATCTAAGCTAGCTTTTAATTCTATTCCCCAAATAAAACTTCAATATATACATACATTTCCTTAGGCTGTCATTCTCCATGCTATGCCAATGTTCCAGGGCATGTGGAATGATGTTCTTCTCTCTAACCCATGAAGTGTCTTCTCCTTCCTCCCTCTTGCTTCTTTCTCTCTCATCTTCCTCCCTACCCCAAAAGCCCAGAAACCTTCACCCTGCCTACCTCTCTCTCCCCAGTTACAGGCCTCAGCATTTTATTAGAGACAATCAATGATTAGCAAGCAAGGTAACACAGAATCACTATGTGTGTGTGCATATGGCCCTGGGCAGCAAGCAGGCCTCTGCGAGCAGATTAATTAACATTTAGAATACATAACAGACCACCGCATCAGTCCTCTACCTCAGCCTGCCCAGTATTCGCAGCAGGTGTTTGAAGTTGGGTGGCCCCTAGCATTTTACTGAAGCCCTCTCCCAGGCATGAGGTGGATTGGAAAGGGTGCTGAGAGTTGGCACCAGGAAAGGAGATGATCAGGTCTGAGGTTTGTCAGTGCTCACAGACCACACTTAGACCTGAACACCCAGCCAACTTCAGAAAACCCCTTCCCTGCTTTCCAGCCAGATGCTGGCAATTCTGGGCACCTCTGAATTATGTGTTCCCCCACTGAGGTTTAAAAATAAAGTCCACCCCATCCCTTACCTCTCCTGGTCGGAGAGCAGGGTGTGGCCTCAGCTTCTCCTCCCAAGCCCTCTGCCTTTGATGTGTTGCTGCTCGAACAGTCATTGGCTGCTTTTCCAGGAGCTGATTTACTTTTACAGGCACTGCTGGCCAGAAGTCTCTCCTCTCATCCAGTGGAGACTTGCTTCCCTGCTCAAAGCTGTGAGCTCATCTAACTGACAGCTTCCATGCCAGGCATACATAAGTTTCAGAGAGGACTATGGGAAGTCTGACTACAGAGCTGTGCATGTGTGTGTCTGTGTGTGTGTATGTGTACTCTGTGTGTGTCTGTGTGTGCTCAGTGTGTGTGTGTATGTGCATACTCTGTGTGTGGATGTGTGTACTCTGTGTGTATCTTTCTGTGTGTGTCTGTGTACTCTGTATCTGTGTGTGTGTGTCTGCATACTCTGTGTCTGTGTCTATGCATACTCTGTGTGTATATGTGTGTACTCTGTATCTTTCTGTGTGTGTCTATGTGTGCTCTGTGTGTCTGTGTACTCTGTGTGTATTTGCGTGTGTGTCTCTTTGTCTGTGTGTCTATGTGTGCGTGTCTATGTGTACTCTGTGTGTGTATCTGTCTTTGAGTGTCTGTGTGTGTATGTGTACTCTGTATCTGTGTTCTGTGTGTGTGTGTGTGTGTGTGTGTGTGTGTGTGTGTGTGTGTGTGTTTTCTGTGGGTATGGGCCCTGTACTGTGTACCTAGTATGTACTGGTTTATTGGAAGGATAGAACCTTTTGAGCTGACCCAGAGGAAATAAGATTCTTTCTGGGACAAAAGCAGACTACAAGCCCTCCCACCTCAGAACTTGGGCCTGCTTTGAGCCATCTGCAGGGTGCATACCACTCTTCCACTGCTAAAGCAGACAGTGCTTGTTGGCAATTGCACCAAGACTGGGCTCAAATCCCATCACTGCCCTACCTCTTCAGCCTCAGGGTTTCTGTATGAAATGAAGACACAACCAATCTGGAAGTGGCTATGGGATCAAATGAGATAAGACTGCAGGAATCCTCTGATGGAAAATGGTCCAGGTCCTTGTCACCACCTAAACAACACGTGGCCATGAATAACTCCACACCTAACCCACCAGTGGTGTTGTTGGGCAGGTGGGGTGCTCACATTTGACTGGGAATGAAGTGACCTTAAACCAAGTCTGGTTTTGCCTAAGTCAGTGTAACTTGTGGCTGTAACTCGAAAGTGTGAGCCTTTGGGCCAACCGTGCAGTCCAGCACACTGAACACTTGGCTTTGATGAAGATACCTAATGAAAGCAGAGGTAGCTGTGATGCTGTTTCAGCTGTGATTGGGCAAAGAACTGCTGGCTTTGGCCAGGAGGTTGAGTCTGTTGCTTCCTCTTTGCTCCATGTGGAGTGAGTGAATGAGCAGCTGGCCATGCTACTTCATGCCTGCTCTTCATGGCCTGATACAGTCTGTCTCCCAGAGGGAGAAGGGAAGGGAGGGGCAGGATTTATGAGAGAATAAAGGCATCTCTGGTCTGAGTTCTGGTCAGACAGTCTGCTGCAGTCTGTCTGGCATTCTGCCCATCCAGTGCTATTTGCTCTCAGGCCCTGCAATAGCCAGCATAGGAAGTGTGGAGAGAGCTTCCCAGCCTGGTGCCCAGCTAAAGGTGAGCGCTGCTAGGGGTATAACTTAGAAGCAGTTCCAGCCAGCCTAGTGCCTGGAACTTGCTTGACATGGAAGGAGAGGGCCCAGAGTTGCTAATCCTTAAAAAAATGGCTTGTGTGAATAGAACATGCTGGAAGTGTAAACTCCATACCGCAGTAGAGCATAAGAACAAGAAAAAGTTACTCAGTAGCAATTGTATAAATTGTCTGCGAGATGGTGATAGTTTAGGTGAAAAGTGCTGAAAGTGCTGTGAACTGTCCATGTGACTCCCACTGGACTTCTGCTGCCCAGTAAGGGCCCCAAACATCACCATTCTCTAAAGACCTAGAGGAGGTAGGAGGCACAGCTTTTCTCCTCTGTTGCTTAGACTAGCTCAGACACATAGCTGCCACTCATCACCTCTAGTCGGTGGTACCCTCCGTGTGGTGAATGAAGTAGGTGTTCGAGTTACAGAATTCATTCATTGATTCTTCTGTGC
Source organism: Lophiomys imhausi (assembly GCA_907164525.1). Classification (NCBI taxonomy): domain Eukaryota; kingdom Metazoa; phylum Chordata; class Mammalia; order Rodentia; family Muridae; genus Lophiomys; species Lophiomys imhausi. The sequence continues at coordinate 5,119,335 of CAJQZJ010031933.1, read as the reverse complement.
TTCTTGAAGAGTATGTATGTATTTATGCAAATTTCACCCACTACTGAGCTAAGTGCCAGAGTCCCAGGTGGATAACACTTTGTACCCTGAGGGGTCTCCAGGGTCAAGTAAGTAAGCCCCTTTCCCCTAATTCTGAGAGTGGGAAGGCAGGCAGTAAGAGATGGCAAGCAGAATATGACCTCAGCTTTTAATGCATCTGCCTTGAGAATCAGGCTTATGCTTGAAGCCAGGTGAGCTTCCTGTCATGGACCCAGTCAGTCCCAGATGCTTTGCCCCTGCCAGTGTGGGAAACATATTGAAGACAGATGTGTAAGGAACTTGTAGGTTGAGAACTATGTCCCCAGAAGTGTGTGCCCTCCTGTGTGCTGCCACATAGCGGCCTTGCCTCAAGAATAACCCATCTCTTGACTCCCCGAATACTAGCTATGGCCGTGTGGTTGTGGAAGTGCTCATTCGGCATGTGCTTTTCTTGTATGTGGCCTCTTTCTTCTTTGTGTGAGTCATCTGTGCTGGGTAGGCGGGTGGATCCCATTTCCTGAAGGTACCTTTATTTAACCCCATTTGCTGTCCTCAAGCACTCCTGTAGTACTACTCTTAATACTCTGGGGTGTGTTTTATGGTGAATTGGGGTCGTATCTTGAGATACATACCTAGCTCCCTCTCTCCTCTCTCCTTCCCTTCCTTTTTATTTCTTTGTCTTACTTGTTTTGCAACAAGATCTTGAACTATAGCCCAAGCTGGTCTCAAACTCTCAATTCTTTTGCCTCAGGCTTTCTGGTTCTGGGTTACAAACATGTACTATCATGCCTGGGTTAGCTTTTCCTTTGATCCACGTGGACATGCATGTAGTAATGTTTCTGTTATTCCCTGATGACAAGTCCAGTTGAGCACTGTGACATTCAAGTGTCACCTCTTGGTAGATGTCTATCTAATTCTCGTTTTGGTGGTTGTTGGTTGGTTGGTTGGTAGGTAGGTAGGTAGGTTGAATTTTGTTGTTGTTTTGGTTTTTCGGGATGGGGTTTCTCTGTATAACAATGCTGGCTGTCCTGGACTTGCTTTGTAGGCCAGGCTGGCCTGGAACTCAGAGATCTGCCCTCTTCTGCCTCCCAAGTGCTGGGATTAAAGGTATGCACCGCCAAACCTGGCTCCTCAGTGTATTTTTAACCCTTGTAGTTATGTAGGTGAGATGAAAATAGAAGTGTTCAGATTTGTGCCCAAACCCATGGTGGTGAGAGTGAGGCTGCAGGTCCAGATAGGCACTGGCTGCAACCTGCTGGAATGAAGGCAGTTTTCCAGAGTCCCTGATCTCTATAAACTAGCAGCTCTATTTCCCAGAGTTTCATTATGCAAGCACACAGAGAAACAGGAATGAGCTGTGTGTCCATGCAGCATTATATGAAAGTTAAACTCCATCAGCCAGGAGACTCACTGCTTAGATAAAGGGTATCTGCCTTCCAGCAGAATATTATTCAACTGCCAAACAACTGTGCTCATGGGAAACTGCTCATAATGCATGACTATGTTTAAAAAAAAAAAAAAAAAAAAGGATTGGCTGGGTGTGGTGGTGCATGCCTTTAATTGCAGCACTTGGGAGCAGAGGCAAGTGGATCTCTGAGTTTAAGGCCAGCCTGGTCTGCAGAGTGAGTTCTAACACAACCAGGGCTACATAGTGAGACCCTATCTCCAGAGAGAGAGAGAGAAGAAACAGGGGGAAAAAAAAACCCAGAGGTTGGACCTAGAGAGAGTGAGTGGTTAAGAACATGTGTTGAGCCTCTGCAGGTCCTGAGTTCACTTCCTAGCACTCAGGTCAGCTGACTTGACTCACCTACAGCTATAGCTCTAGGAGATGTGATGTCCTCTTCTGGCTTCTAAAGGCAACTGTGCACACATGGCATATCCCCCCTCACAAATGAAAACAAATCATTTAAGGGGAGTAGTTGAAGAGTTAAGAGTTAAGAGTGCTTGCTGCTCTTCCAGTTTGATTCCCAGCACCCACGTTGGACACCTCTCAGTCACCTGTAACCCCAGCTCCAGTGCCTTCTTCTAGCCTCTGTGTGCAGCTACACACGCATGGTGTACAGGCTCACATAAATTAAAAATAAATCTTCAAAAAACACAACTGCAGTAATTCCTGCTTGGCCATATGAGAAGCCAGGAGGGGTTCCCACTGTTTCGTATTTCTTCAGTGGTTGGATTTAACTAGCAACCTTATTTCACACTTAGTGTTTCTATGCCCAGCATCCACAGGTGTAAGTGTGGGCTATTGGGCTTGCAACACTTCAAACACCACCTTCTCTGTCCTCACATGAATGTCTCTATGTTGAGTAAGACAGGTTTTTTAATGTGGTAGTTGCTTTCAGCTCCCCTCAGCTGAGGCTGTTTTTAGCATTTGCTTACTGAGGGTTGGCAGAGGTCTGGCGGTGTTACCAGATGACAATGATGGCTGCCATTTAGTAAATGTCTGCTCTGGGTCAGGTCCCTTGGCTCCATCCTTCACCCACAGAGTCACATTTGATCCCCACAATCACCACAGGAGGACATGGATCTGCAGTTAGTCCTTTTCTGTAAGCAAGAAGAGGTAGGGGAGAGAAGCGAAGGAGGCCCAGAGAGGTATTTGCTAGTGGTCAGGCTTGGGTTACACCAGACCACCTGACTCCACAGCTGTGTGTCCTGAAGTGCCCATGATGCTCCCTGCCCACGCACCTTCATCCCTGCATTATAATCTGCAAGATCCTCACATGATGCACACTTAAAAATAAAGTCTTTATATTCAAAAAACTTCTTCTCATGGAGCAAGAAGGGAACAAGAAGCCAACGGTCAGGCCTCTAGACTGGCTGCAGGTGCCGTGGAGCTGCTGCAGTGAGTCCTGCCCACAGCGACCTTGACTTTGTAATCCTTTGGGGAGAGGGGGGTAAAGGCTTCCCATCTCAGGGTGGAACTAAGCCCTGACTGAACCGCTACTAAGTTGGGATCCCAGCTGCTGCTGCAAGTGACATTTAAAAGTCCAGTTGATCGACCATTTGTCAGCAGCAGACAGACATCATTGCTAGGCCTGCAGAGATGGAGTTGAAGATGGAGTTACAGGGATTGTGCAGCAAGATTCTCAACTACTGCCGGGCGTTGGTGGCGCACGCCTTTAATCCCAGCACTTGGGAGGCAGAGGTAGGTGGATCTCTGTGAGTTCGAGGCCAGCCTGGTCTACAAAGTGATTCTAGGACAGCCAGAGCTGTTATACAGAGAAACCCTGTCTCGAAAAACCAAAAAAAAAAAAAAAAAGATTCTCAACTACTAAGCCATCTTTCCGCAAATATATAATACACAGATAAATCAATTACCTTTTAAAGATTTATTTAATTTTATGTGTATGAGAGATTTGCCTGTATATATGTACAAGTGTATGTATTCCACACACACCTGTGGGGAGTCAGAAGAAGGCATCAGATGTCCTGGAATTGGAGTTATGAAATCACATGTGGGTGTAAGAAGTCAATCCCAGGTCTTCTACTAGAGCAGAAATGTGTTCTCAACTGCTGAGTCAGCTCTCTGGTCTCATAGGTAAATAAAACAAGTCTTTTTTTTTGAAAGTGTGTTTCATGCACCTAGCTCACAGAACACCATAGGCTAGGCCAGACATGTTCATAACACTTACATCAGCCCTCCTCCAAATGCCATTTGGACTCATATTCTTAGCTAGAAATGGGTACGTTGTGGTATGACGTCCCTTATCAGCAGACAGGGCGCAGGGTAGTACTCAACACAGAAGCTAGCCTGTCTACACTGTTTTAGTGATGCAGGGTTAGTGAAACGCTGGATCTCTTCAGCATATGGTCCACAGATCTTCAGCAAGTCTTCCACAGCACTAGCATGAAGCTCACTCTCCTGACGAAGGGCTTCTACCACTCCCTGCTCTTCACTCACAAGAAAGGCACACCAGCTCTTATATCAACCTCACCGCTGCTCCATCCACCCCATCCTTCTCAACAGCCTCCAAAAGACAGCACACGTCTTCCAGACAGGCTCTGCTTCCCTGTACTTTACACAGTCACACAGGATGGCACAGCCATACAGGAGCTGCTGCTCTGGAGTTCCTTTGCCACTGCCACTCTCCTGTCATTTAGGTAGCCACCCTGTGGTTGTTTGGGCTATTGTTCCTCTTTTCATGATTTGCATCTGCATGTGTAGTTTAACTTATAAGTCTGTGGTCCTCACATGGCAATGTTCTGTAGAGAGTCTCTCTATAGGCCCAACTGCTAACCACTCAGATGAGGTAGGTGTTCTTGCTTTTATCTGTGATACCATTTTGACTGCTTGCCTACCAATGGTCACTGGGTTGCTCTTGGCTTTTGGCTCTTATAAACAATGCTGCTGTAGACATATTGTGTGTTTCTGGCCATGCAAGAGAATGTCCTATGAGTGAAACTGATGGGTTGCAGGGCATGTCCTCTATTTAACTTTACAGACAGTGTCAAACAATTCCACAGGGCTGTGATTTACAGTTATACCAGAAAGGCTAAGGGGCTCAGTTGCTGTAAGACCTGAAACAACTGGGGACTGCCACACATGAGCACACACATGCTTTCCACACATCTGCACTGAACTACATGTGGGAATGGTAAATGTTGGTGCACTATGACCTGTATGTCTGCAAAAGCTTGCAAAGCCACTAACATAAGCTAAGACTCAGTCCTTCATTGTTCAGTGGGGCATTAACAGCAGAGGCCAGAGGATTCCAAGAACTAATATGCTAGTCGTTTTCTCTCTGGGAAGACAACTCACATGACGTTATAATCTATGGGTAAGTGACAAGAGTCTACTAACAACAGTCACTTTCTTGGATAACCAATAAGCTGCATGTCCCTTCCTAGGAAGAAGAGGGGTGAAGGAGGACACTCAGCCTACTTATAGAATCCACGTCAGCAAAAAACTAAGCAGATCACACCACACAAAGCTGGCCAACTTTTTCCAGCTTGGTGCCAGGATTTCATTCTTAGATCTTCAGTTTGCACACACACACACACACACACACACACACACACACACACACACACACACACACACACA